>JBBJLR010000133.1:13582255-13594683 GCA_037577145.1 Brachypetersius gabonensis
ACCTCAGAGGTGCCTAGCGGTCTTGGGAATCGAACCTGGATCACAGGGCGAATGCCTTAACCACTAGGCTACCAGCTGCCCCTTAGATTAGCAGATGATGCTAATCTAAGAGCCGTTTGAGATAAACAGCTCTCCAGTGCGCCTGAGTAAACACCAACACCCCCCCCCTCTCTCTCCCTCGCTGCTAGCGGTATTTTTCCATATTTTTACAATTCTTATACATTTACTTCTACGTGACACAGGAAGTCCAGACAAGGCTCGGGATTACATAGTGAAGCTTTGTGATTCACAAAAAACCAGCAGAACATCTATAAAAGCAATTGTTTTGCTGTGCAATGACCATTTATGACAGCTACGTTTCCGGCACGGATCCAAACTAGCAACCAAACTAGCTTTGCAACCTCTGTTTTCTTCCGACGAAGAATATAAAATATCGAACGTTTTATCGAACACATTTTTAATGATATCGATGACGTGTCTATCGCGATACATATCATTATCGTTTTATCGCCAGCCCTAGTTGGGGGTGGCACTGTTTCAGGTTTTTCCCCAGAGCTATAACTGTAAAGCTATTGAGGAGCTGAAATCAGGAGAGCAACTTTATTTTGAGCATTTGTTAGTTTCACACCAATAAAAAAGTGATAGATGTAAAGTTTTTTGTATTATTTTTCTTGGTGAAATATTGTTTCAACAGTAGACTTATAGAAACCACCACTTAATCCATATTACGCATACATGTTGTAGATTGCACATTACTGTATATTATGTTGTTCAGCATATTGTTCATTGTGTCTTTACATATTTTTGTGTTTTATACTGTTGTGTTTGAAAGACACCATCGACCGGAAACAAATTCCTTGTATGTGTTCACTTACATACTTGGCCAATAAACACGATTATTATATGACCATCAGCTGCAATGATACTAATGAGACATGAGAGGCCAAAATGTTTCTTCAAACTGAAAAAAAACTGTCATAACATTTCTAAAAAGAGCGTGTTCACCCTGGGCCGGTGAGGTTTGATTAAAACTACATCAAAATAAAAAAAGAAGAAGAGGTCGGAATACGACTTCTGTCAAATATTTCAGTACAGAGAGCAGCCAAGTGGCTTCACTTCACTGAGAATATTGAATAAGGACATAACTGGCAATCTTGTTCTCTGTAAATACATAGGTTTTTCACACATGGGTTAATTGTGGGTGATGTGGGGGAAAAAAAAAAAAACTTCAAGTCATTTTCACAATGCATGACATGGTATTTCTAAGTTACAACGGGTGAAAAACAACAGATGTTTTTGTTCTTATATTCCAAGCAGTGATGGCTAACACAGTACTGATTGATTTTATATTTGTTATGTCATTATTAGATACAAGCGAACGAGAACTAAAATGCAACATTGCATCTTTTTCTGCTTTGGCCCAGACTAATGAAACCAAACAGCATATATAAATGCACCCATATGATCAGTTAACATCTGTCTTAAAGTGTTATTTGTTCATAGCTTTCATATGATACTACATGGGATGTGGTGCAGAAGCATAAAGCACTAGACACAAAGGGTCAAGAAAAGGAAAGGAAACCTGATAGCCTTGAAAAGCTAGTTATTAATTTGTATTTTGTTTCTCTTAATTTTGTTTATTTTAATGTTTCTTGTGCATAAACCTCGTCTTGTGTATATTAACAGAACATTACGCTGGAACAATGCTTACTGAACGACTGAGCAGATGCTGGTAGTTTCTCATGTTCGGCCACATTTTAACAATCAGAGGAAATTTGTCACGTTTGACCCAGCCGTGTGGGAAATTGAGGAAGAGCGGCAGAAAGAATGCATCGTCTGGAGTATATACCGAATTATTACCATGATGCTGAAGGTGTTTAACAAACAGAAATGATAGCAGTGTCAGCTGTGCATGAGGCGGAGGAGCAGCGTCCCACACACAACCTCACACAAAAGGTCAAAGACCAGACTAACTAGGATGTATCAGTATCTTCAGGAAGGCTGAGTCTTTATTACATCGGAAGGCAAAATGGGATGTGTAAACAGAAGGAATGCATTCATAGCCCTTCCACGAAGCATGAATAGATGGTGGCTTGCCAGTCCACCATGGCAATGAAATACATGAATAAACAAATAAATAAAATCCCAGGGTAAGCCTTTACCAGATTCCATTACCTATGCATTTAATTACATCATCTAATAAACCTTTTTTCTTTTGAAAAGCTATGCACTCCACTCTACTAATGCATTAACACAGTTGATCATCAAATGAATAAAAGGCTTGTTCTCATTCCTGCATTATTCCTCTGTCATGGCACAAATCTAATTTTTAATCACAAAAAAAATGTACTGAGCCACTGTCCTGAAATCCTACAGTTCAAATAATGCAGCTCTATTTAATAACTAAGCATATCATTTATTGGAAATGATGTATCCATGTAGAAGTGCATTAACTGTTCACCCTTACAAAGCTTTTCATTGTAGAAAATGTGCTTGCATAAGTGAAATATGTGGCCATGCTGTTCAACACTGGCATTTCTCTAGTCCTCCAAAACATCTAATGCTAATCCTCAATATGTCAACAGCAACATCAAAAATGCTCTGCTAGTAAGGCCCCCCTTTTCACCTCTCAATGCTCTCTCACTAATACTGATGCAGCAGTCCTCATGTATCTTATTAACACCAGTAAAATGTGATGCAGATACAGCACTGTGGATGGCGCAACGTCTTACCAAATACCGTAAACCTCCAGTTTTAGCGGATCGGGACTCGCAGATCCAGTCACACACGTTTTTTTTTTAGAACGAAACTGATCGTTTTACGCGGAAATATTCAAAACAACACAGAACCTGCAAATATTCTCTGCTTTTTTTGCGGCAATATGTTTTTTTAAAACTCATTTTAGTACTTCTGGCTCCCGTTGCATGGACTTTAAACCTCTCTTGCTCTCTCTTTTACTCTCTCTCTGTCGTTCTCTCTTACTCACTCTCTCGCTCTCTCTCTGTATGTATCTCTCTCTCACACGCTCTCTCTCTCCTTCGTGACTTTTCCGGAGAGCGCGTCTCTCTCTCTCTCTCTGTCTCTCTCTCTCACACGCGCGCGTGCACGATCTCTCTCTGTCTCTCTCTCCCGCGCGATCTCTCTCTGTCTCTCGCGCGCGATCTCTGTCTCTCTCTCACGCGCGCGATCTCTCTCTCTGTCTCTCGCTGTCTTTCTCTCTCGCGCGTGCGCGCGTTTTGTCTGTCTGTCTGTCTCTCATTCGTGACTTTTCCGGAGCGCGCGATCTCTGTCTCTCTCTCACGCGCGCGCGCACGATCTCTTTCTGTCTCTCTCTCTCGCACGCGCAATCTCTCTCTCTGTCTGTCTCTCTCTGTCTCTCGCGCGATCTCTGTCTCTCTGGCCGCGCACGATCTCTCTCTCTGTCTCTCTCTCGCGTGCGCGCGTTCTCTCTGTCTGTCTCTCTCTCTCTCCCTCTCTCGTGCGCGCGTTCTGTCTGTCTGTCTCTCTCTCATTCGTGACTTTTCCGGAGCGCGCGTTCTCTGTGTCTGTCTCTCTCTCTCTTACTCTCCCTCGCTCTGTGTGTCTCTCTCGTTCGTGACTTTTCCGTATTTAAACCTCGGGTTTATCTTTACATTTTCTTTAAGGGTAAAGTATTAAACTGAGTTTTAATGAAATTAATTTTTCATTAAATTTGGGGTCATATTTAGAGTTTACACTATTAAAATAGGCATTTTAAGGCATTTCTTTGACCAAAACACAACAACGCGGTTTTTCATTATACGCGGGTGCTCGTGTAACGTAACCCCTGCGAATAACGAGGGTTTACTGTAGATCTAATGTAGCTCATCATCAGCAAAGGCTGCAGCAGAGGTCTCCATAGGTAGATGATGTACTGAATGGTTCAAACCCAGCAAAGACAATCACATGGAGAAATCATACACAGAGCATACCAGAAAGTAGCGAGGCTCTAATATCTGACCAAAAAAATGAGACACAAATATGGCCCAATTCTAAGCACCACTCCAGTGGACAAGAAAGTGAAATAGGAATATAGTCAAACTCTTCACCATTCACGTTTAGAAGCTGTACTTCCACCTAATGCAGTTTCAGAAGCAGAAAACATGTCAGTTTGTGAAGGAGATGGTTTGACTGGAAATAGAAGATACCTGGTTGAATTTAACCGCTGTGTAGAGACAGAATCCTCCTCCTTTGCCAAGAAAGGGCTTGTCAGTAGACTGAAAGAAAGAAAGAGTGGGGGTTCCTGATCTTTGTGTTTTCAAGAATGTGTAAAAACATAAGCTAGCACATGTGAGATAAAATGGAGTGTACATACACTGATAAGATGGGTGAAATCTCCCTACATACACAAGCACAAAAACTCATACACAAAAAGACTTTATAGTTATAACGACAATCCCCAAAACTGCTCCAAAGCAGCTTTTCAATTTCATTACAAATCATGAAGAAGTACAAATCTAATAGAGAAGTTCACTCTCTGAGTCCATATTTTGAATTCATGAGAAAATGTATAAACCAGAGCCTGACAGTAAGAAATCTAAGCTACTGACCTACAGCAGTCAGATAATAAATGAAAGGTTCATAAAATTAAATATTGTCAGCGCCACTGAAGTGAGACTGTAGATCATCATAGTGATTCACATGCCTTTCACTCATATTTCAATTCATCAGCACTTTTTACATAATTGTACATAAAAGCTGAGAAATGTTTTTTTCCTCAATGATGTCATTAGTACATCATTGTATTATGTTTTTGCATACACCTGTCATTTCCCATCTAAATTTGACTTGCTGGTTGAATAAAATCAACTTTAAGTGAAAAATTGGGGTATGAATAATTTCGAGGCTCACTGTATTTCATATCATCAGCAAGATGATGCTTAATCACCCAACACAGTGAAATAGCATTGTGGCCCTAAAACATCAAGCTCCACCCACAAACCCTGTAGCACTGTTTTTTCAGGAGAAGTGGTTAAAGGAATCATAGGTCCACAGAATGGCAAACTGATTGTATAGGCACTCAACATAATTCAGGGTATCAGTTGGCATTCAGGGAAATAGCTTTGACCTCTGGGAAATCCTAATCGACTAAATTCTAACAACCTGCTCTACATTACCCAAGCATCTCTCTTCTAAAATAGCACACCAGTTCTGCAATAGACCTCACAGCAGAGTTCTCGAAAGGTCTATTACCCCAGGGCCTGAAGCACTCAACACACAGCTGAGCCCTAAAGTGCTTTAAGGGATCTCTGTAGACTTGGAGCCACACAAACTAAACAATGGCGCACAGAATTAATAGGTTACCCTGGAGTATGCTAAACTTCATGAATGTATGAATGCGTGGATTGATGGATTGACATATGGACTGATGGGTGAAAATGCATGGATAATAAAGCTATAACTTAGTCACTATACTCACTGCGAAGCGTCTGTCACCACAGGGAGTGGGATAAATTCACTGGTGAAGTCTATGTCTTCCACTAGGCTGTTCGTGCGTGAGATGTCAGGAGGTCCATCCAATTTTTTCTTCACTGTAATAAAGCATACCAGCACCCACAATCAGATATATTTCATGACTGCAAAGATTACAGAATTGGTTCAGCAAAAAAAGCCACAGTTTAATTAACTACATTAGGTTCATAGAATTTGGATACCAAACTCAACTTGGTTAATTTAGGGAAAAGTGAACAGTGAAAATAGAAATTTGGACTGAACTACCACTTTAATGTGGGTCTCAAGTAAAAAAGTAAGAGGAGATAATATGATACCTGGAGAAGAAGGACAGCTAAAATTGAAAGAAGACCACGAGTGATGACGTTCTGTGGACATGCATTAGAAAACAGAGGCACACAAACACACACACACAAAAAATGTTTTCTTCCTGGAGCAAAACAAAAAAGAAACATAAGAAAAAAATGAAATAACATAAACCTAACTCCCTAAGCAAGCAGTGGATACTACGTTATCAGATTATCTAGTAACCCACACAGCAATACACTGTGATTTAAAATACATCAACAAGAAAAAATGCAGTGCAGTCAACCTTGTGAAATGTACTAATAAAATAGATTTTATTAAAAGTGAGCTTGTAGACAGTGTTTTGATTTGGGAGTCAAACGCCTTGTACAACAAAAGCTAAACAGCACAGCCCACTGGATCTCAACAATCACTTAGACTGAGAGATATGGAGTTGGCAGACAAGAGAAGTTAAATAAAAAGAGAGAGAGTGAAACAGGGTGAGTGGGGGGGGCAAGCAAAGAGAATGAGTGAAAGAGTGAGAGGCAGAATAATAGAAAAATAAAGAAAACGGCTCAGTCAGAAAGCCCAGTCTTATTAATAGCACCCCTGTCTGCATAAACACGTTTGGTTTGGTAGGGCCCCAGCCAATAAAAACAAACATGGTGCCTGGTGACAGCAGGGTCCCGGAGCCACAACCCCATTCACAGATTCTCTCAGGCCACCAGACCAGACAGATAACACAGAGATAAGCCGGATGTTGACCAAACTCGACAATGCCCAGTTTATTTCTGACCACTGATGGAACACAATGAGCTGATCTATCATTACACCACAAATACAACAATCGAATATTGCCATTTGGTTGAAATATTTGTCATTGTTAAATTGTTCATCAGCTTGGAGCTGGGTGTACACTGCAAGATTTTTAGTATCCGCTGTTTTCACAATCTAAAACAAATGATCAGGTAAAGAGGTCCACTGGAAGTGATTGATGCCATGGATTATCTTGTAGTCTGAGAGGAAAAGAGTGATCAGGAGCCCATCAATATTTTTAAACATGCTTAATTTATATGAGTAAAATGTTCAGAGTCCTGTAGTGTGAGATAGTAAATGATGCAACCAACTGCATGCTTCAATGATGAAAAGCTAGCAGAAAGGAAAAAGGCAGAGAAATGCACATGCAACACGATGGAGGAGCTCCTTGTTGATTACTAGCAAATGCGAGTGCAAGCAAACTTCAGTGACTTAATAACCATCCTTTAAGACTTCAGATTTGTGTGTCTGTGCATAAAAGACACAAACAAGTCTTTTCCAATTTTAGATTTGTTTATGTGATCACAGTGAGATCTGGGACACTGAGCCTAACCTCATTATGTGTATGAAAACATATTTCTGTTTGAGCTTGCAGTGTTTTGCGTCATAAAATATAAAAGGCAAGAAATTCTGATGCTCTACAGTTATGCAATCTGTTAGGACTTTACAAGTTGTGTGGCGTATGCTCCGCTTAAAGTAGGCCTAGGAAAAACGGTCGATTTTTGATAAACGGCTTGCTTCATCTGATTAATGTATACTCTTGAGTTTTCACGCGTTCCCAAAATCAGCAGCTAAAAGAGAAACTGGTGGTTTAGAAGAGGGATAGCAAGAAACAGTCTCGGATGTAAAGGCCAGGTTAAATGAGGTTTTACGTAGGGCAGCACATAATAGCACTTTCAGTAAACATCTTTTTGACCCAAGATGTTTTTGGCATGTTTGAAATCAGAAGAGCATTAGTTCTCAATAGAGAATTAGTTTGATCTCAGGCAATGACAATGATATAATTGATAAAGTATAAATAACATGAAAAAGGAGGCAAACATAAAGCAAACATATTTGTACAATCACAACTAAACTCACCTGTCTGCCTGAGCATCTTGGTGATGCCTGCAGGGATAAATGCAGGAATCAGTTCAAGCAATCCACCCTTTTCTGTGAGGCAATGAATCTATTTGTGTGCTTATCTTAGGAATAATGACCATCGATGAATTTTATTTTCATCAATGAGTTCAATTTGTCATCTGACTCTCATTCAACAAACTAGACAGATCACCTGAGAACTGCAACCCTCTTTAGTTAAAATGGTTCTCTCTCATTCCATCTCTAGTCTTCATGAGGATAAAAGACTTGTGAATTTTCCACTGGCCATGTATAGCTAACAAAACTCTAAAACTAGATTCTGGGTTTGTTTTCTTGTAGGTCTAATAAAACCCCACAGTTTTGCATACTGGGCCTGAAATTTCCATACCCAGAGTGTGAAAAATGAGTATATTTTCTCTTGGTTGAGCACACTTTAGACACCCCTGAATCAAAAAGACCATCTGATTGAGCTTCATGATAAACTAAAGTGTTAATGAGGGAAGTTTTTTCCTCATTCTGGTGAAGTTCAAAGCCTTACAGCATATGGTCCTATTTCATTATCTCTCAGTACCCCACTAAACTAATTATGCTTCAGAAGAAACATTTTCTTTTCCCAATAACTGGTTTCTCTGCTGGGGACTGTCTGTGTAAATGTCTCTGCTTTTATGCCAAAGCCATTCAACAGGAAAAACCTGTAAAAACCCGCAAAAACAGCCTTATTAACAGCAAGAGGGCGTTGATTAGTTTGGCAGAGGCTCGTTTTTACACAGGATGTGTTCCAGTCACATATGGAAAATGACATCTATGGAAAATGGGCCAGGTCAAGCGTTCTTTTTATCTGTTTAATTGTTTTTTTCTCCACTCCTACTGCATGGGAAAGAAAAATGACTTTTAGTTTATTTTAGATTTTTTAATTAAGCAAAAGGAACAAACTTACATAGACTACCAACTAACATATATTTATTTATTCTATATATGCTTCCTAGAAATGACAGAAAATGAACAGACATTATGCCGTATTTAACTTACACCACAACCTCTATAGCCCCAGCCTAAGCCCAAACACTGAACACTACTCTGACCTGATCTATGATCTGAGGCCGGGAATCCACAAGAGCATAAAATGGCTTCTCTGGCTAGAAAGAATGTCAGGATTACTGTCTCCTCCACAATGTTTGTGTGATATGCGTCAAATCTAAATAATTTGGAAAGAATATTAAAACAATTGTTTCATGCAAAAACAATAATTAAACAAAAAATAATTTGGTCAAGACATCCTCTATAACATGGAAAACAACTTTACATGCTACTACAATATGTACTAATCATGGGGAGGATTATCCTAAAAGGTTCTTGATGGAACTATAGGACATATTTGAGCTTAATATATTTTTAAACTGGATGAGTGGTCAGCTGAAAACCAAATAAAATATCTTTGCAAATATTTAGTTTTTAATTCAATGATTTTGAATAAGGACTAGACTATTAGTATTAAGACATTTTACAGGAAATTGAGAGTGTTGTGTTTTTAAGTGAATCATGGAATCTGTTCATCATTTCTCCGGACTTAAATACCTGGTGGTTCTTCAAGGAAGAAAGGCACCTCTCGCTTGTCGTCTTTGTCATCTATATGGTCGTAGGTGATTTGAGGGATGGACAGGGCCTTCTCTCCAGCATTCACCAACGAACCATTATCACGTGTAGACTTCAGCCTCCGCTTATACCGCTTACTCTGTACTCAGGACAGAAAGTTGAGATATAAGCGTTGGTTATGTGAAGTGTCAACTATATAGGATGCATACAAAGTGTATGTGATGATTGCTTAGAGTGTATTAACCAGTTCTCTCATTCATCCCTTATATAATCTTTTTCTACACATTTAAGAAAAACCTCAGGCCCTTACTCTCTTAACTGTTTTTCCTTATTTGTGTATTAACCTCTGACTTTTTTTCTTTTGGCAGGGTTTGTTAAGGTGTTTGAGCATCTGCCGTAAACATAAACTTATAGGACTATAAACATTAATGTATGCTTATCATTTTTTCACCGGTTCTTTGAATCACCCTGATGACTGTGACGGGTTGATCAAATCAGAACAGTGAAATATATTTACAATTTTTCATGTTTTCAAAAGTTTTCATGTAGTTCTTGAAGCAAAAAGGAGAAATATGCTATGAAGACAGAAGAGTGTCTGTCTTAGCTGTAATGGTGAAGAGAAAGGCCTAAGGCCTTTTCCCACATAGCCTTTCGGAGAAAAAAAAGAAATTTATAATTACTTTAGCTGTGACGCAAATCATTCACCACACACATCGGTCAACAAAGAGTCATTTAATCAAATCTAATCTAAATGTAATCAAGCGTACAATCTATGAAGCAGCTCAGAGATGCCTTTGTTTTCATCTGTGAGAAAGACATGAAGGTATTTAAAATTCCTGCATGAAATACTCTCAGATCCAGACACATCTGTGGTTCTTCACAAATGAAATGGGAATTCAGAACTCATATGAAATGGAAATTTGCCCTTCTGGGAGAATTTCATAAATATTTTGAACTGCCAATAGAAAGCTTGTACTCCAGGATCTTTCCTTTATTAATGGCTCTTGCGGTTGATCAGCTAACGTTCAGCTCCAGTGATTAAATCCTCTCATGCTCATTACTTGAGTCGCTTTGAATTGTACCATTGCTCTTTTATTTCAGCATGAGTCAGACGGGCTTTGACGATGAAATTATTTTTTCTCATTAAACTGAACAGTCCGTGTAGGAGGATAGTAGAAGGAATCAGTGAATGACTGCTTTGGAAATGAACAAGGGATGAATGGTCGGTTTATGAACGAGAGAACAGTCACACGCCCACGCAGAGAAAGAGGTGGAAGTAGCGGCTGCTCTCCCAATATGTTTGGAGACAGAGCTATACAAAGATTTTTTTGTTGTTGTTGCACTACACAAAGGTTTGCTCCCAGGAGAGAGGCGGCCGTGACATCATCTCATCTGACTGTGTCATTGTGTAGAGAAGACAAAGAGGCCCGGGGTCAACTGGGTGTCCAGGGGAGAGAGCGGGAGAGTGAGAGTGGGATACATAGTGCAAGAGAGAGAGAGAGAGAGAGAGAGAGAGGGAAACACTCATTCTTTCAGTGTCTGTCGTGTGACTTCAGACCACACTATTACACTTCAGCCTACACACTGCAAATTCCCGCCATTCGTTATAGATGTTAAAATGCATGACAAAGTTTGAGCCCACTTCTTCCAGCCGTGTGTAGCGTAATCAGACCAAAGCACGGGATAGCTGACCTTCACTACTATGGCACAATGTCCCTATTACAATTACTGCAAACTGATCCTGTCCCTTCTAACACACCTAATTCTATCTGCCAAACACACCTTTGTCGTTTCACCTGCGCCAGGTGCATATGTGAATGGGCCCAAGGCAAAGATTACATACACTGTAACTCTACAGAAGCTTTCTTCACGATGACCTACTATAGCTGTTCAGTGAGCTTAACCAACAGGGAGGACAATGACAAGAAAAGCACAAAGAAGAAGCGGCTCCCTTTATGAAGAGGCGAAGAGAGCATTACTCTCACCAGTTTCCTGAAGTTTCCAGGACTGGAGTTCTCTGAGTTTATAACTGGGATGTAGTCACCCATCAGCACATACATCTTCCAGGTAGCTGGACAGCCATCAGGTTTCTCACAAGCATAACATCGCCACAGCGTCTGCAAATCAGGACAGAAACCCTTCACTACTGCACTACCTGCTTCAGTCTTAGAAACAATTAAAGGGGTGGTTCAGAATCTAACAGTTATGATCTGCACTGTTAATATTCATGTGCTCCAACCCCAACACACACATATACACATTGTTAGACATGCAGGCTACCACAACATCAGCAATATAAAATAAACAAATAATATGAGAAGGATGCCGTTGCATATTAATTTCATTTGAAATGTAAAAACACTGAAAAATTAGCAAAACAAAATGTTATTACCTTTTTTGCCTTTACTTACTTTTGGCAATTACTGAGCTCTGTTCACTGTACTGTACTTCTTTTTAGTCGTTTAGAACATATTTAAATTAAAAACACATTACTTTCTTCAGTGTGAAGCTAATAAAGTACCTGTATTAGTGAAGCAGCAGCTGGGATTTGGCGGTTGAAATGTTTCTGTCTCTGTTTCTGCTGCACCTTCAGAGCAAAGCCTGAACCCAAAATACCCTGAAATGAGAGGTGTTGCTCTTTTACATCTCAGACTGGTTTTTCCAATCACCTTTTGATGATTCTGGATAAGGTCCTGAATCTGTATCATTTACTCAGATTAAAAAGAGGTATGTTTAATCTCAGGTATAAACATAAATACCATACCAAGTACAACTACATTTATGTGACTATCAGCCAAACACAATAACAGCAACATAATAAATAATAATAATAATAATAATAATAATAATAATAATAATAATAATAACAATAATAATATTCAGTGACAGAACTTATATCCTCTTTCTTTGTATTAAAAGTTTGTTGTTCAAAATAATGTGGATTGCTAATGTTGCAGTTGTGCATTATATTAAGTGTTATGTGAGAACCCCGGCCCCTAGGGGCCCTGCTTTCTCTTTCATGGACCCCATTAACCTTGGTTCCCCATTACTGCAGGGGCCTCTATAGGAAAACACTGCCTCAGGGCGCCAGTAAGGGTCTGAGAATTCTGTGTGTGTATGTGTGTGTGTGTGTGTGTGTGTGTGTGTGTGTGTATGTGTGTGTGTGTGTGTGTGTGTGTGTGTGT
>JBBJLR010000133.1:13608715-13621617 GCA_037577145.1 Brachypetersius gabonensis
CACACACACACACACACACACACACACACACACACTCACACACACACACACACACACACACACACACACACACACACTCATACACATGTTTACAAGCAAGCTAATCACAACATTCTCTTCTTTGTGCCCACACACTGCAGAAAGAATAGAGAAGTAAAACCCTTGTGTGTGTTTGTGTGTTCTTTTAACTGTGATTCTCAAATTCCATCAGCAGGCCAGATGTGACTGTTGACTCTAAGGAGCAGTTTCAGTGCACAGGTCAGTCAAGGAGAGAGCTAGAAATCTCTGTCTAAAGCAGCTATAAGCAATTGGTATTTTAGGTACTATATGATTCTAATTTCTACACCTACGATATTGAAGAAACGGAAAAAAACATGCTGTGCCAGTGTAATCTGAAATTCTTCATATTCTCTACTGTAAAATGAAACATTCCTTGCTCTTTATATGTCATGATTTTTGTTTTCTTTTTAACTGCAAATGCATGCTCAGTCATTGTGTACAGCCCTGGTTTATGCATCACATAGGCTGCATATAGGTCTTCATCATTAAATGCTGGAACATTATCTAGCAATATCTGTTGAGGGAAAAAGAGACAGACTTGATGTTACATTTAATACGAAAAATAATCCTTGTTAATCCCTCTTCAAAATGACCAGATGTGTTGAGATATTGCAACATCAACAGCTGTATTTCCAAAACGGAGAAAGAGATGGGCACCTATGAGTTCACTCTGCTCCCATATTCTCTCCTATTTTGGATGAGCCCTAGCGCAAGCTAGTAAAAATATAGGCCACCAAAATGATATTTCATAAGATGATTTTTTTCTGGCTGAACTGCCTACGGGAAATATTGTGTTACTGTAACTTGTTTTAATGCCGTCAGTGAGCAACATCTGGATAAAATATGAAAACGCCCTGGAGCCATACAAACTAAATTAAAATAAGCTTTTAATCTTGTTTTCATCTGAAAATCAGAGAAAGTAGGGATAGAGATTTTATATATATGGGTCACTTATGCCCTAGGACTGAGAATGAAAAACAACACATACATCAGTATACATTTATTCCGCAAAAGTGACCACTAGAAAAAGGAGGCCAGGACGTATGAAACATTCTACAGGCTTATCATGAAATATATGACATGTTACAGGAACATGAGTGGATTAAAAAAGGCAAAAGATGAAATGAGTAAAAAGCTCAAGCTCAAGGGTTTGGTTGCCCTAATGAGACTAGACAATTCTGATAGACAGAATTATTACTCTTCCATGATTTGCTCTGGTGGGTGCTCTGTCTGCATTCATATCACAAAGCCACAGGTTGTCGGGACCCCTGCTGACAAATACTTTGTACTTTCAACTTAAACCATGGTCCAGCCAAACAATGTGTCCAGCCAAAAACAATAGCATTCACCTCAGAACCATTTTTAATCAACCCCCTGTTGTGAGGAAAGACGCCACATATACGGCCCCTCTATGAGGCATCCAGGGAATTGTGGCAAGCTTAAGTTTAAAGGGTCACCTCAATGAGTGCATCTGGTTTTGAAAGGACAAACTGTAGAGAGCTGATTAAAATAAAACAGCTGGTGGTTTATCCAGCATGATCAGCATCAGTCACCATGAGCTGCCCCAGGACCGCACTGATGACAACAGAATCACCAACCACTTCTACACATCAGCCTCACTCAGCTTAAAATGATATGGTAACTTATTAACACGGTTTTAAGTGACCCTGGTATGAACTCAGCTTGACAACACAAGAGCTCATTCAGCTCTTTCAAACTTCAAAGGTTCTGCTGACTTGTTTTTTCATTTTTTTAATATATACATTTATATCAGGTAAACAATACAAACTTGTTTTTTACTCAGTTTCCCATTAGGATTTTTCTCCTTTCAGTCATAAATCGCTGTGGCATCAGTGGGGTTGAAATCATGATATCCTGACTGCCCCATGGAGGAGCTCCTACGGTTATTCAGATTATGTCCATAAAAATCGAATCAAAATGTAGCAACAGGGGTTTGGTGACTGTCCAGCATTAGGAAATTGTGAGTTTGAACACCAGAGATCACAGTCATTCATAACTGGGAGCCCAAGTGGGGAAAAAGATACACAACAGTAACCTCACAGCCCGACTGCCCAATGTACAATGATTAGTGGAAAGTCAGCAAACCTGATCCCCACCCTGGTGCCAAACCTTCTGCAGCTCCATCATATTTCATTTCCTCGCATAAAGTCTGAACAAACCGATCCACCACTGAACTGGTTGTGTTTAAAGCCAGAATAACTGCACCAAATACTCCATTTGGCCACAAAGAATCTCAATGAACTCTATTACTGCCATGTACTTTTAAGCCTGCTGGAAACTGTCCAAAAACCAAGGTCGTACAAGTTCACCGCATGTCACGCTGTACGAGATCATGCCAAAAATGCTTAGGTGGCTGACTGTGTGATATGATATATGCTTCCATGTGCTGCATGCCAGATTAAATATAAAAGATTTTTGGACAATAGGCCTATGAGACAAGAAAACAATAACATTCAGACTGGATCATTTATCAGCACCACCCACTTGCGGCTGGTGTGGACTGTGCGTCGCTCCTTGCTGTGATCTTACTGGTGGCTTTGTGGATCTGAACTGTGGCACCATTCATGTTTCCAGATTTTGGTCCAAACATTCCTGGTACTGACAGTCTATGCTCAAAGAAACAATTCTAGGAGCACACTTTTCTATTTATGAAAAAAAGTATACAGTATACAGTGTCAACAGATACAGGTATTGGTAGATACAGTATCAGAAGGGAAAAGGTGGTGCATTGTTAAGTGTTTTCTAAATTATTTTTGAAAGGTTAAACAAAAGTCACAAGTTTGTCATCATTCACAGTTCTGAGGAGTCGTGATATGAGATCACTCAGCCTCCAACATCATACAGAGCTCCAGTGGCTGAGCAAGGCTATTCAGACTATTTTTTTAAACCCCAAACCTACAACTTATTTGACCCCTCTTACAGATTCATCTAGGAAAAGCTGTTAATGGTCATCTATCTGATTTGCACTCTCTGCAGCTTATCTCTTTCACAGCAATAATGTTTCACAGATGAGCTAAGTGAAGTCTTTAGTATGAAAAAAATGATATTGATTAATTGACCCTGACAGAAGAAAACTGATCATAAGTAGAAATATACGGTAATCTCTTTCTACTCAGCAAATATCCTATTGTCAATTCTATGCTCAAAATTACCTAGCTGTTGACGTTAATCATTTCTTTCCATCCATCTGGGAAGGTTGCATCACTGCAAGTGAGATTACTCAGTAATGGAGATCCAATCCGCAATGTACAGATGGAAAAAGCATCAATGAATCCTCACTTTAGCAGCTTCACTTATACAAAATAGACTGAAAACAATACCTGCGGAACTCTCACAGTGACTGTCTATTCAGCTCTGTTAGGGTTGGCGATGGGAGAATATTTATCATTGTTGTAATAAATGACATCAAAATATGCCTTAATTTGCTTTTCTGCGCACACCATGGGTGTAATCTGTACTAACCCACAGCAAGTTGTGATGTTTTAGGTTTTTGGTCTAGACTCTTAGTGTATGTTTGTATCTTGTGTCTCGAGTCTAAGTTCAGGTGTCTTGTGTCTTAGTTAAGTGATTGCGTTTTCCTATTGGTTCAGGTTTGAGTAAGGTCTTGTATTTAAGTTCTATGTACGTGTATGTCCTTTACTGGTCATCCCTCACTATGACCCTCACCTTCCCTGATCCTCCTGTGTCTTCCATGTAGGTTTTGATTTCTGTGTTAATGGTCCTCAAACCTGTTTTGGTTTGTAGTAGAGTCTGTGCCCGTTTTGTAAATAAACTCCTTCACATGGAACCTGCCTGCTTGCGCCTCACCTCACTCCCCGTGCACGGCTCGACGTGACACAAGTCGTATTACAGAGCATAAGTAGTGCTGATCTATTTGCTTTAGTGCAGTTTATTTATGACAGCATTTTTAATTGTGGTACAACTTGTTCCAACTGATCAATCTTCATAAAAACTGCATATCATGATACATATCACATCCTGTTAAAATTAAAATCCTGTTAAAAAACCAAAACAAAAAGTTAAACCAAAAATAATAATTAAAAAAATACACCTATGCATAAATAATTCAATTACAAGTTGAATATCCACTATAGAACCAGAATATCCACTATAATAAAGCTAAGGTAGCCAAAATATGTCAATGTGAACAGTGTGACTGTTGTCATTTGGTTATGGCCAGTCTAACTCACATGTTCTGGACATGCCCTATTTTGTTGAAGTATTGGTCTGTAATATTCAAGACTCTATTAAAAGCATTTAATCTAGACACACAGCCAAATTTAAAAATAACTGATTTTTTGTTAATAACAGATGGGCTTTTAACGATCAAAAAGAATACATATGGCTTCATGTTTACATCTCTGCTAGCAAGAGGATGGATTTTGTTATCTGCAGATCCCACTAAGGCCTCACAGCAGCTTAGTGACCTTTTAGTATTTCTCAGGCTAGAAAATAATGAAATGTTCTCTCTTAGAGGATCTACTCAGTAATTCTTTACAAAGTTGAAACTGTTGCTTTTTTATTTTGAAAAGGTCCCAGCCATTCCATTTGACTAATCCACAAATGGTCCAATACTTGACTAGTAATATGGAAATCTCCTTTTGTTTGTTTGCTGCAAGAGGGTTTGTTGTGGGTAAAGGAATTTGTTTTTTAAAAAAGGAGATTCCTTTGATCTTGGATGCTAGCAATGTATTTACACATTCTTTGTGTTCTTTATAAAAATATTGAAGAATATTGAGTAAAGTGTAAATAAATAAATGGATAAAAATCAACTTGTGTTTTAATGTGATATACATGTATGTTGACTTCTCTGTGATGATGGTAAGTTTGGAAATTTCATTCAGAAAATAGAAATTTTTTCTTTATTTTAAAGTGACCATTTAAAGTGAAAGTGAGCATTTGTCATATGTGAACACACCACTGCACACGGTATGAACAGCACAAAATTCACCCTCTGCATTTAACCCATTCACCAAGTGAAGCAGGGGGCAGCCAGGAACACGGCGCCCGGGGACAGTGTGTGGGGACGGTACCTTGCTCAGGGTACCTCAGTGGTGCCTAGCGGTCTTGAGAATCAAACCCGAACTTTCAATACAAATTTGTTTATTGATACAAGTGTGATATTGCAATTTTTTGGTTGAACCAACTGAGTCAGGCGGGCACCTCTCTGGAATGCTACTGAAATCCACTGTACTGTCACAGGTTTAGTCACAGGTATCGTCAAGAATAGCCAAGATCCGCTCAGCATCCGTGTCGCAGCCATTTTGTCTTGTAACACAAAAAGTGGCAGAATAATCTTTTCATTTTGATCTTCATTGTGTGACTTGTGACCTATTGGTTAGGTAGTTGCCCCTGCAATCGGAAGGTCATGCGTTCAAATCCCAGGACTGCCAGTACCGACCCTACACACTGCTCCCTGGGCGCTGGCTGCCCACTGTGTCACTTGGTGAATGGGTTAAACAAATACCTCACTGTTCATGCTGTGCTGTGGTTTATGCTGTGCTGTGGTTGTGTATACATGTGACTGTAGGGGTCATTTACCTTTCATAAGCACTGGAAGCCAAATCATAATTCATAATAAAATTCAAATAATCAAGCCGCCCTATTTAAAAAAATAGGTTTTTGCCATATGTGCAAAGTGGCTTTGCATTTTAAAATGGCAGGGTCAGTGTCCAAACCTTAATCCACTGGAAATGTTGTGGTGGGACCAGAAGTGTGGCACTGAGTTTAAGTAGTTCTGTTAGGAAGAATGAAACTTTCTCTGAAACAGTAACACACTGAAGTTTGTTGAAAGTTTTAAAATATTTTTGGACACACACCTAAACAATAAATAAATTGTATAAATCATATACAATCTGAAATAAATCAGGCTATCAGTATAATATAAAACTCTGCTAGCAATAAGATTGTGTCAGCCTCCCCTAGAAGACCAGCACATGCATTTTATTGTACTTGAATCTTAAATATTCAATGTAGTTTGCGAGACTGCCAATTCACAAGCCTACACTTAAAGTATAGACAATGTTGAATAATGCAGAACATAAGTAAAACTGTAGTTCAAGGGGTTTGAAAAACTATTGTAATTTCAACATAAACACAATTCACCACCTCGCCACCAGTAATGCCACCTCGCAGTTTAGCCTGTAGATTATATGGACAAAAGTATTGGGACATACCTGTTTTATTCAGGGTTTCAACATCAGTGTCTGACCTCGTAAATGTTCTACAGAATAAATTCCCACAGAAACGCTACAAAAGCTTGTGGATAGCCTTAAAGATGTTATAGATCTAAAAGTTGGGGGCAGCTCTATAGTAGTTGAATGCAGTGTTACTGAAGTCCCTGTTGGTGTAATTGTTAGGTGTCACAATACTTTTGTCCATATGAGAAGCATGTTAGCACCTGTAACCTTTTCACTTAAGAGACTAGTCTAAACTGCTAAACTGGCCTGATCATTAGTTAGAAACAACTGGAACCTCACAGATTTTCCCATCTAAAATATAAGCCTGTATTTTAGCTCATAGTTTAGTCATTTTGCAATACTTTCAGTTGTGTCATCCATGCAACTCAGTATGCAGGCCAGCAAGTGTCCATGTGAGGAGAGGGGATGTTTGTACACACATTTGTCTGCCTCAGGAGTAAAATCTCCTATAAGAGGGTAAGAACAATGTTGAATTTTGGAGGCGGGCCCAGTTGCAGACACTGTGTCCCTGTGTTATGTGTTGAGCTGAAGGAGAAGCCCGGGCCTGTGTCACAAAAGGATCTATCTATGAGCCATCCAGATAAATAGACAAGTCATTAGGCTGTCCAGGCTGATGTACTGAAGCTTTTATGGAACCACTTCAAGCCTGGCAGCTGGACCGATAGTGTGGAAAAGGACCTGGCATCGATAACCATCGTCAAGTAAGAGTTAGTTAAAGGAGCAGTGCAGAGCATCAATCAGAGGGGTTTAATTTTGTAAAAGGCTGATATCAAGTTCTCCTGGATGTGCTGCTGCACTAGAGGTTCAGTTACAGAGACAGAGAAGGTTATCAGACTGCCATGTCACACAAACATGCACAAACACAGAATAGGATTGAGGGCACAAGGTCATTCAGTTTCCATGAAGGAATAATGGCATGACTGAGTACACTGAGCACATCTTTGACTATTCTTTAATTATGACTGTGTGGAGCTCTGCCTTTTTACTGTAGGCTACAGTCCTATTTCACTGATCCTAATAAGAAATAAGATCATAATTCATCAGGCACAATTTCTTAACTTATTGGGTGAGTAATATTCACTAGGAAAACTTTGGAGGCATAAAGTGAAGACAGTCTTGAATGACTAGCCGGATGAGACCATGATCTCAGTCAGTGAAATGATCAGCGAAGAGTCACAATGCTTTATGAAGACTGCTCCAGATCAGAGTTTAACTTTCAGCGTTAAAGAGCGCTTAAAGGGGACATATTATGCAAAACCTTTTGTTGTTTAGTTCTATGGGCTAAAAAAAACATGTTCATGAAGTTCTTTGCTCAAAATTACTCTTACATAAGGAGATCTCACCAGCTTTACTACTGACAGTTTCAGTCCCTTTCAAAATGAGTCCTTTGGTTTGTACCCCTATTGTGACGTCACCCTAAGGAAAATCTGTCTAGACCACTAGATTAGTTGAAGATGTGCCATTTTTGTCTGCTGGATTTACGAGCACACATAAGACGCCGAGTGCTTTGGCAACAGGCAGAGGAAAGTCACACATGAAGTGTTGTGTTCATCTTGCTGTGGGTCCGTCAAACATATAGCGCTGAATAGCGCCTCTGTTTTCTAAAGAAAGAAAGAAGCAATTCCACTGGCGTTAAGGACATGGATTCTAATGTGCAAAATACAGAATTTAAACATGCAGCTTTAGCATGGGAAGTGTGGGGCGTGGCCATCAACAGTTTATTTGCATAAAAGGGACAGAGCCTTAAACGGCTCATTTTGAAAGGGACTGAAACTGTCAATAATAAAGCTGGTGATATCTCTTTATGTGAGAGTGATTTTGTGCAAAGAACTTCATGAACATGTTTTGTATAGCCCCTAGACATATTATAACTAAAGTGAGTTTTGCATAATATGTCCCTGTTAACTTTCAAAGGCCTTATGGTTAGTCCTACATGTTTCATACGTGGCCCCGGGTGTCTTTACTGACTCCAGAGTGCAGAGTCACCCAGGCTCAGAGACAGGGCTATCAAGATCGCCTTGACCCGCTTTTGAGCAGTCTTAGACACACACAGATACCTGTGGCTGAGAAGATGCTTCTTTAGTTACTGAGAACTGACACATATTCTTTACACCCTGCAGCCTCAACTGTAATTACCTCATTGCTGGGACGGCAGCCATCGGCACTTCAGAAAAAAACAAAAATCTGCAGGTAAGTAGTCTACAGGTAAAGTCTACAGGTAAGTAGAAAAGTTGGAGTAGCTTTCATTCTGTGATACTAAAAAATCCCACACCCTGCCTTCTTACTTTTGTATATTTTGATACAGATAGGAAAGGGTCTGTTCAGATACCTGGATGTGATGATCATAGATTTGACAAGATATCTTGATTACTCACAAACTGGAGAAGGTTAATGAGGTAATGACTTTAAGTTGTACAGTTTCAAAAGTGGATATTATAAGTATTTGTTTGAGTGCTTGTCTTTACTGAATATTTCACATTTAACGAGTCACTAGACATGGATTAAGTCTAGTCCTGGGTTAAATTGTAGTGCCTGTGGTGAATCAAATGAAATACATTCTGACCCAATGAATCACATTTCAGGAGAAAAAATAAGAAAACTGTACCTGTCTCAGCCATCACTTGTAGTCTATACTACATCTTGAAATACAACTGAATTGCAAACAAACAGAGACATACTGGACATTTATATTAATCTATTAGTAGAGTATTCACACTAGGACATGATAGAGGATGTACTCACACTAGGAAGTGATAGAGGAAGCATTTCAGGCCTGCAGGTCTCTCTAGGAAGTTGTAGACATCGCCCTGCATGCTAGTCTTGGCGTGGTAGGGGCTGTGCGTGAAGTGAGAGGGAGTGGGGCCGGGCCTCCTGCGCGCTGGCTCTCCGCTGACCGCGCCGCTAGACAGGGAAAGGGAGGAGCAGGAGCGCGGCTGGCCGTACTCTCTGTGCACCGCTGCCTCTTTTGTGTGTCGGCCCGGAGGGCCAGGGACGCGTGATCCATTATTCACCATAGGCTCCAGTTCCAGTGAAACAGGAGAGTGGCGCGAGCTGTCCACTGGTGGCTCCTCCGTGGGTGCTGCTGCCTCTTCCAGGCTGCACTCATTGCTTGACCCTACAAAAGTGTGACCATTTGGGCCGGCGCTTTTCGGCCCATTGCTATCACAGCTGCTGGACCAGCCGAAGTGTCTGGACCGGCACAGGAGAGGACTGGGACGTCGCCGCATCTCCTCCATGGTGCCCCACTTTAGGGGCTTCGGGTAACAAGTGACTTGTGAGTGAGGCCGAGATGTCACTGCAGGCTGAAGGGACCACAAGAGTTCACAGGTGACCAAGACCGGATTTGTCACTCAAGTCTTCTTACCTGTGAAGGTACAAATGAAAAGAAACACAATAAATTTCACATCAAATTTTGGGGAGTTTGACCCTTTATGTTATGAGATAATGTGAGTACAAGATTTTTGCACTGACATTAAACTTCACAGCAAGCTCAAAATGAGCTTGGGTCATGTGCCTTTAAGAGGCTAATTAGTATTTTTTGATTACTTTTACATTTACATTTAAGGCATTTGGCGGACGCTCTTATCCAGAGCGACGTACATCAGTGCTCAAGTATTTCACAACTGTTTCTTAAACCTGTAAACAGCTTAAATCCATGTCAACTATTCAGCCGAGATGCTACCTATTCGGTGCACCTATACAACTTCTGTCAAATAATACCTACCCAACACCTGCCAAATAATACCAGAACTTCATAAGCCATAGAGAAGTCAAGAGGAGAGAAAGAAGAGATTAAATGGTTATCAAAGCCATTGCCAAAACAGTGCTTTATGCCTACGCCACTTCAGGGGACAAGGCCATCTACTATTCCATATCAGCCAGGTGGCTGATACAAGCACGGCAAGTTTTGTGTAGATTTGTCATATATAATAATATAAAAAAGTCAAAACAGTTGAAAAAAATGAAAGAAAAACCTGCATGCAATGAGTAGCATTGGGAACACTTAGGATCTCTGCTCTGTGAATGTTGTTTGAGGATAAACTGTGGATTACAAAAACAAACCTTACGTGGAGACACAATATCTGAGGTGTATCCATCATGGGAGACAAATCAGGTGTTCTGAATTTTAGCATTATCAGAACAAAACCTTTTTTATCTCCATTTTTTTTTCTTCTTTAGAAATGTCACCGTTTTGTCCCAACAAGATTTACAACAATATAATTTGTGTTGTTGTAGATAAATCATTGTGAGCTATTAGATTACACAGAACAATTAGAATAGGGAATGCCATCTGCCATAAAAAGTTTTTGCCCGTTACGGTAGACGGTCCTCATCTTTTCATCAGATCACAGATCAGACTATCTCGAAAAACCAAGGAAGAGGCAGCACCTTAATTTAAAAGGTCAGTCTTCCCCTTAAGGACATGCATCCATCTTTTGTGCGATATAAAGCAGTGCGGGACTAAGGCAGGACTGAAACAGGAGCTTGATCTCCACTATAGCTCAGCTGTCATGCCAAACAGCAGACATGTTGACAGACTCTTTAGCAGCTCTACTGTCCTCACCTGGATTGAGTTTCTTAGCTGTCCAAATTCACCGATCTGATGAGTGAGCAGTGTCTGTGCTAGGAGAGGTTTGGGACAGGACTTGAGGAGGTTTAAGAGATGTAAGGTCGCACCCAGTCTTCCTGGACGCTCTGATAAATGTCATGCAGTCATGCGGTCGGACAAAACAACATTTTTGTGCAGCCTTGTTCCAAACCTTTTTGAGAAACATCAATATTTCATTGGAGTCACAACATCTACCAACAAAATTATACTATTACATTTTGTTCATAGGCTTATAGTCCAAAGCCAATGGATGTGCATTATTCTAACACTACATCCTTAAAAAAATAAAAGACAGAACATTTTCCCTATTTTGGCTTGGACCGCTAGGCTAGTGTTTCTCAGTAATGGTCAGAGTGTCCCTTCACAACACAATTTGGCTTCATCCCCTCTCTAACACCTAATTCAACCTCAGGAAGAGCTTATTAATAAGCAGATAAATGGAATCAGGTGAGCTGGAGCAGAAAAACAGAGGTACCAGGACTGGGATACACTGTTTTAAGTGTAAACTAAAGTGTCCCTTTATAGTCATGTGTGAACACACCACAGCAAATGTAAATTTTTTTCTCTTTTAGGATCAAGTATTTATCTGCTCATGAGGAGCACCAAAATGTTCTTGAAATTTCCCACTTAACACTTCAACTTCAGAGATCTCTGAAGGTGAAGCTGTTTAATTATTTCTGTTCTCCTTGATACGGGTCACAGCAACAATGTTTGGAATGTAATCTACTTCCAAGTGACAAACTCATACAGTACACTGAGAAACAACACATATGTTGTTATTCCTCCTTAACTTTCAGTGCTGTGTGAAAACAGTACAACCTCATACCTTCTCAAAATCACACAGAAAGAGCAGGTCAATGCTCAGGTTTGGTCTGAGGCAGGTCAGTGGCTTTTAGTCTCTCTAATCCATCAGTAACTCAAATGATGTGATTTACAGTCACTTGACTACTGAAGCTACTGACTAGTACAAAAATCTTGTGCCAGAGAAGGCCTTGTAACGTAAAATGAATAGACCTACGTGAATGTTAAATGTTACACTCCTCTCTTAGTAGTTTTTCGCCTCACTTCAGACCTTAACGTGAGAATATATTTAACCAAGAACTGAGAACCAGCCTACGAAATCATGACATCAAGCTTTCTGTAAATAAAAAGACATATTTACCGCTGTACAACTTTTGAGGTTGTGTCCAAACGTCTTCGTATATTGCGAGGAGAAAACACATCCTCCCGTCCTTCAGCATTAGTGAAAGATGAGGATGGACCGTTAATGTGTGGGATTCTAACGGTCCTGATGTTTATCACCACCCGTTCTCAGACGAAGCCCACCCTCCTGCTCTGGGATTCGCTCGTGTGGTCTCGCCTGCCGCGTTATGATTGGCTAAAAGTGCAATGTTGCCGGTATAGTGGTAAATACTAACCAGTCAAAGCGCGAGAAATGGAACTTGTCTGTATGCAGGTGGGATTTTAAAAAAACGACAGTGTTAACTGAACATGAGGAGAGGTAAGTGTGAACACCTGATGCTCGTCTGCGTTAAAATGTGCAGATTGGTTTAATTTAGAGTGACCTTTAAACAGAACAGGGTCTGTGGGTTTCCAGCACGTGGCGCCCATGATCTCTGAATACAAGAGCAGATTTAAAGCCGATTATATGGTCCCTTTAGATGCGACGTGAGGAAATCTGCTCAAACGTAGTGCTCAGCATCCAATGGCAGACAGCAAAGTGTAAAGAAGACAGTCTTTGGACTTGCGTGTGTGTCCTCAACTGCTCAACATAATTCACACTACATTAAGATAAGATGACTCTTTATTTACAACAAAACAATGGACAGTACAAAAAAAGAAAGCAAGAAGCAGCAAAATAGAATATACAAATATAAAAATTCACTATACAAATAATAATAAATATAAATATAGAAGTGTATGTGTCTGTAAACAATATATATATATATACAGTGAGCCTCGAAATTATTCATACCCCAGGCAAATTTTCACTTAAAGTTGATTTTATTCAA
>JBBJLR010000133.1:13635562-13649592 GCA_037577145.1 Brachypetersius gabonensis
TATATATATATGTATGTATATATAAAGAGATACAGATAGACAGACAGATAGGACAGACGGATAGACAGGATAGACAGATGGATAGATAACAGTGTGGCAAATGTGCCTACTAGTTATAAACCACTAGATGGCCACATTGGTGTAAATCAGGAACTGACCAACAGTATGAATTATTCTCTGGGAGAGAGTCGCAGAAAAGTCGGTCCCAGTGTTTTTCTTCCAGAGCTGCGTGAAAGGTAGCTAAATTCATTTGGATGGGGTTTGCACTTTTCTGCGTGTTTTAGATGAAAATGCTTTCGCTCAAGTTTATTTGCAAAGAAATGAATCTACATTTTTGTCTTGAACAGTGTATTACTAATTCCTTTTTTTCTGTTTCACTATGTTGTATTGGTGACAGCGTCTGTGTGCTTTTGTGGTTGGCCACACTCCTGACCTTCAAGATTTATTTGTTTATTATATACCAACATGATCCAAATAGAATAATTTTCAGTTTCTGTGCTGATTGACGCTGAATATACTAAGACAGTGGGGATTCAGGTATGAGTGACATGGGCATCCACCCAAAGCAGATTAGATTTTTTTTTTTTTTTACTTTTTTTCAGTTTTTATGGAAAAGTACTGTTTTACTAAAGTCATTGTTTAACAGATGTAATGGGACGTTTACCTGAGCATGTTTCTAGAATATTCTACCCACCTCTGTATTTTTCCATCTTCAGTTTTTACCACTTTACCCGAACCGTAGAGAAAGAGAGACGGAGAGAGACAAAGAAAGATATAGATACAGAGAAAGAGAGAGTTATTTACCCACAGTTTAACTGCTGCAACCAATTACCCCAGTAGTTTGGAAAATATGTTTTTTGAAGCAAAAAGAAGCAGCATGTGAGAATGTGCTTGGCCACCAGAATCACAGAGCTGGCTCTGGAGATTCACTTTGAGGTATTTAGTTTGGATTTGTTTTGATGCATTCAGGTCATTTATATGCTCCAAAAATTTTTTATCAGACTTTCAGTGTTATTTTTTTTTAAAACACTGTTTATGGACTGAAGAGATCTGCACAGTTAGAGTTAACGGGCCCTTTTAAACCTGTCCAACTTTAATTGTAATCGGATCACTGAATGAATAAAGATACCATGATGGCAGATGTGCACTGACACTTTTAAACCGCTAGAGGACTAGGGTTGCTATAGAGGTGAGAACGGCCCAGTGCCGTAGCATCATTCATACCGACTTGTAAGTTCATAGTTTTTTTCTTTTTAGAGGGCAAGACAAGCAAGAAGAGAAAATGAAAAGAGGACAGTGTGTTTTTGTTTGTTTTACTAAATTAAGGTAAGGCTGTTAGTTATGGGCTCATATGTCCAATTTCTGTAAAGTAAATATGGGGAAAACAATTCAGATGCTGCCACACTCGTTTTATTTTTATTCTTCCATCAAGCTGTTATTGGGCAGATTTGGCTTCTTCATTGATGGGCAGTGTAAAATCAAACAAAGTGTCCTGTTATCAAGTACTGATATGAACAGACGGGTGTTTATTGTCCCAGGTTTCTCTGTACAGACTCACATTGGCACAGTTGTGTTTTTTTTGAGTCTCCTTCTGCAGATGTGGCAGAAGTACTTCAAGTTAATTCAGAAACGTATAGCACATCTTGTGTTCATCCAACCTCAGACATGATAAATAGGACATAACAAATTGGATTCAAACAGTGTCCGTGTTGCCCAGCTCTGCTCCTGGAGTTCATCTCCAGTTGAGTGGATCTCTTCCACACCTGCTCCAGCTCATGAAGGACTGGATCACTGGCTGATGGTTTAGTCGGGACACACTGCATACATTTTTTTATTCTTCTCTGATAGTTTGGCTGAAATATAATGAAATCAATATGATAAAGCGCCAGGACAAATATAACTTATACTTCAGTGTAAATTCCCCTTTTTTTCTGAAAATGAATTTAGGAATCTCTGGTCACCAAGTGACCACCAGTCTTGCTGCTACCCATGCAACTGTGTGAAAAAAAGACACTATGACAAACACTCTTGAGTAAAATTAGATTAAAGAGGAGGAAGGGGGGGGAAACATCTTCATGCAAATGTCCTGCTATTATAGGTTCCGTTATACAAAAGGAAACAAAAAATAAAACAGATCACAAAAGCCTGTCACACTTGCACAGTGAAAATCCTGACATCCTAGAACATTCAGGCTGTGGTTCCGATACTGGAAAAGGTTCCAGTAGTGAAGCCCCTCCTGTTGGGCTTTCGGGGCAGCAGTGCTGTGGAGCCTTTCACCCCCGTATCCTCATCGTCCCTGACCGGACCACCGAAGGCTATGACTGCAGTCAGTAGGGGAGCTGTGGTGGTGGTTGTAGCTGTGGTGGTAGTAGTAGTAGTAGTAATAGTAGTAGAAGTAGTAGTAGTTGTTGTTGTAGTGGTAAAAGCAGGCTCTAGCCTGGGCAGGGTGTTGATATCAGTCTTTGACCAGTCTGTAGATATGATGCTGGGCGCCATGCTCGCTGGTGGATACTTCAAATACATAAGCCACACATAGCAAAGTCTCCAGAGTGTCTCTGTTTGTAACAACCTGGGATAGACAGAGGTGAAAAGAAAAGAAAGATCAACAGGTGATGTGCCTCAGTCTGGACATCATGGAGGTCACTTTACAGCAGGTAGAGTGGCCTAAACCACCACACAAGCACTGTGACTTAATCAGAATTTAAAGAGGCTATCAAAAAGACTGTTAGCATTTATTCTCTATATAGTAACCCCCCAGTTTAAAAAAAACTGCAAAACTGCAAATAACCTCTGCATTTTTTGCTTTTTTGTGGCAATAAATATATTTTTTCTGGATGTTTTCATACAAGGGGACCCGTTCATCTCGCCTCGGTATCCTGCGACTTTCCGACCAAGTTGCGTATATCAGTGGGGAAAGCACTCAGACACTTCAAACTCTACAGTTCGGTAGATCTCCATACCTTTCCAACAAGACTTATTTGTATTTTTAGCCCGAGTAGATCAGGTGTTATTCTCCGAAAACCGTTCACCTCACCGTGGTGTCCCAATACTTTTGTCCTCCAACCTTCCAAGTTGCAAATCTTGGCGGGGAATTTAAATTAAAAGAGGCGAATACATGTTTATCTTTACATTGTCTCTAAGGACAATGCATTAAACTGGGTTTAAAATGACATGAAAGTGTTTAGGGTTTACACTATAAAATTTTTTAGGCATTGTAGCATTTTAGGCATTTTTTGTACCAAAACACAACCACATGTTTTTTTACTATACGCGGGTACTCCTTGAACATCGCCCCTGCGAAAATACTGTATAGTATTTACTCTTCAGTCTATAGTGAAACACTGATGCTCCAAATCCCACAGCAGATATCTGTCATAAATAAAGAGAAAATGAAAGTAAACACAAATAAGGAATTAGTAGCTATGTGGTGATTGTCTAAAACCGAACTGAGCAAAAAGTAGATTCCACACAAAGTGTAGTTAAGAAATAATTGGTGTGGAGTGAGAACCTGGCCTGAAGCTCCTCCTCTTCCAATCCAACACCTTAGAAATTGCCAACTCTACTGTCCATTTCCCATGATTACATTTTACCACCCATCATCACAGGAGCCCACCTTCTC
Organism: Brachypetersius gabonensis; assembly: GCA_037577145.1. Classification (NCBI taxonomy): domain Eukaryota; kingdom Metazoa; phylum Chordata; class Actinopteri; order Characiformes; family Alestidae; genus Brachypetersius; species Brachypetersius gabonensis. The sequence goes on from JBBJLR010000133.1 coordinate 13,639,182, forward strand.
TCAACACCTCTGTTCATTTCAAAAAGGGGGTGGTCTAGCTTAACGGAACAGTTTTGAGAAAATTGTAATTTATTAAACTTTCTACATACCTGTAGCTGATTAGCCAAGAAACTACTGGTTTGCTAATTTTGCTTTCATTATCATTATTCATACAGCTGTGAGACTAACATAAGCAATAATAGCGGTCAACAGCCTCCATCAACATCACCCTCAGCCAACACTGTCTTCATCAAGGTGTTTCTAGTTAGTTGCTGTTGTTCAGAACACAGTGTGAACTGTGCTTATCAACAGCCAAGCTTACAAACACGGATGACTGTAGTGGTAAAGTCATTAAGTCATGCTGTATCCTAAACCACATCAACACATTTTAGATGATTTGGGCGACTATTGACTTCTTGTGTTCTAATAACATTAGCCTTGTAGCTCCAGCACCAAATGTGTTTGCACTCCAGAAGTGTCTTTTATCTGGGGTAAATAGAAAATTGCGTAAATTTGCCAAATGACTCCTTTAAAGGCCAGAAAGCTTTAAAGACCCAGGTTTTTAGAGTTCCACCGCCCCATCTACTATAGTTATACAGTCTCTTCTTAAACAGCAGTAATATGCCGAAGGTGTGGCCGAATAGACTTCAGTGGAGGTAAAAATATAAATTATTTATATAAATGTAAGTGATTAAATGCAACTAGCCACCACCCACCTCTGCTCCTCGGAGTTACTGTGAAAATGGCTTACGGCACATCATCACATGAACTAGTTTTCCAGCTGTGATGTGAGAGAGCTTTTGTGTGCTCATGTGTGTGTGCATCTGTTTTTGTGTCACTCAAAGTCAATCTGGGCTAAATCACACCACTGAGAACACATTCAGGCTCATGAGTGAGTCTCCTATGCAGCTCATTGCAAGCTGAGTAGATCATTGTCTCAAAGTCGCAGTGAGTAGGCAGCGGCCAGCACAGTGGAAACCAGTGTTCTGCGACTGTTGTTAGGGACACACTGTTGCTGTAGCAATAGCCTCATTTACATCCAGCTCAATACACTCCTCTCCTCACAGCTGACTCAGGAAGATAAATAACACACTTAAGAGGTGAGTTACTGATGAGGTAGGAGAATTCCTCATGTTACTACAATATTTGTCTCCTGCAGTACACACATCATCATTAAATGAATAGTTTATTCGTATTCCATTTTCTGAGATCCAAAAATAACTTCCAAGCTTTCACAGGATATAGAATTGCATTCATCTATGAATTCCAAATGGTCTTTTATCACAGGTTGACAACTTCATGTCCACAGGTTTATGTGAGAACTGCACATGAATATCTCAACACACTCACTGAAAATGACAAATGGGTAAAGCAGTGTATCTAGAGAAACGCATTGTTACCACGAACTTTCATGAGCTATCAGAACTCAGGTTGCAAACTGAGTCACAAAAATGTGTTAAAAATCTCTTTTGTTTATACTTAATTTATGAAAGATAAGATAAAATGCTATTTTTCCAAAAAATTCTTAAAAATACTCTAAATTTTCAATTTTTCCTAAATAAAAGTGTCTGTTTTTATAATCTTAACACATTTGTTGATAAGGTAAGCCTCTAAAATAGTACTTTCTGTTGAGCCTCTAAAAATACGAAATAAATAAACTTTGTTTTCTCTCCATTTTCTAATCCTCAAACGCAAAGCACATACATTTAATAACTGGTTAATAATTACATTTAATATGTATTGTTTTCTTCCTGGTATGATAAATAAATTTTGATCTCAAAATACAAGATGATAAAAACTCATAACATACGGAAGACAACTATTAAGATTTTAAAAAATTCACTTTCTTAATGAAAAATAATTAAGAACCTTTTTAAGAATCCACTGAACATCTTTAGATCCTTTGTAAGTTTTTCTTGAGAAAGCTTTTGTAAATCTGGCCCGGGTTCTTCTGAAAAGATATAAATAAATGCACTATAATAATGCTGTGTTAGAGTTTTTCAAAGCATATCTGCCCCCTTATTCTGTCTCGAAGGAACCTCTGTGAGGTACTTTTTACAGCCTATAATAGTTCAGAATAGGGCGTCTCAAACCAGTCCTCAGGGCCCCCTAGACAGCCCACATTTTTTACTCTCAACCTCTGAAAAACACATAAAAAACACACACCCACTGTTTACCTGTAGTATAGTGAAGTTTTCCAATACGCTGTTCATCATATATTTCTCTGGGAGATGTTTGAGTTTATGGATGAAGTTGATCATATATTCACACAGAGGTGACCGGTGGATTCTAAACACATATCTCCCATTCTCAAACCGCGCATATTCCGTCTGTTGAGAGAGGAGAAGAGAGATGTTTCTCATCTTGGTAAACATAATCAGAAAATCACACTAGCTGTACATGTTTATATATATGAGCCTGTGCCAGGTAATGTAATTCCTGTGTGATTCATAAGGGTTTATACACGCTGGAAAAATAGATGCTACAATCCATAAGCCTCAATGGTGCCCTCATGATGTGATATGAAATTTGATAAAAATTTTCATTACTGTAATGTCTGGCAGCAGACATAGGTGCATCTCCGTTTAATCTCAATACACCAAAGCCATTGGCAATATTGTGCTACATCTTTCTTTGTCTCCTCCCCCCTCGTTGGCTCTTACCTCCACTTTCTCCACCACCTGCTTGCCGAAGGAGCACACTTTAGTGGAGGAGGTGATGATCATGTTATCGGGGCTTTCATACTGGCTTGAGACGCCGTAGAAAAAACTACTGTCATCCTGGAGGTTCACACTGAGGTCCGCCTGCATCAACACAAAAGGTTTAATCAACACTGAGCTGCTGCCAGCCATTCCTTACACAGTATCTGCTGTGAAGTGCAACAGGTGCACAGTGTACATTCAGCGACATCGCTCAGCAAAAGGTGACCTAGATGGCTGCAATCAAACACATCTGTCTTCAGGTTTGTGCAGTGACGCTTTTGGAAGACAAATTGCACCACAATCAGACCAATATAGAGAACCACACCAGTTTACTGTGTGTAGGCAGTAACCTCGAGTCACCCTAATCCTCTGCATGTAGATTTATACACTGTCAACCATCAGAATCTCCTGGCTTTATTACTTTATTGTCACTTAACAGATGCTTTTATCTAAAGCGACTTAAAAGCATTACTTGGAATTACAGGGCTTTACAGTTCCCTTCAGTAGTCCAGTGCACACAGAGCGACCTGGTTTCAAGTGTCTAACCCAGGGACACAGCAGCACCGTCATACAGAGAGAAACAAGGATTTTGATCCCAGTTCCTTCTTTTAATGTTCGCACTCACGGACAGCAACCTTTCTCTTAGCAGGGTGAAGCCCTTAAGCTTTGAAGATTTCCTCAGCAAATTCCATTCTGTCCCTATAGCAATAGTACATATTACCACTATAAAAGATGCCCAGACTAAACAGCATCTGGCTTGGACACACTTGTAAAGTCCAGCCACCCGCTCAGGCCCACTCCATGTTGATTTAGCTTAGCCTTCCACACATCACGTAACACCAGCCTGGTAGACCTCAGATGACTCTGGCTCAGTTAACCTATTTAACTGCAGAGAACACTTTTCTCTCTTATAACTACAGACCTCTCTAATTTCCATTCTGTTTCATTTAGTAGGTTAAAGTCTCCAAATCTCATTTGTTTTAACGCCTTAATATAAATGTAAATTACATCTCCCTTTCTGCAAAACAACACTGCTTTTTTTTATCTCATTTAAATTCATACCGAAATACTTCATGTTCTGCTTACAATGACAAATGTGCTAATGATTAAAAGTTTGTCTATGTTTGACTTTCAATAAACTACGCATGAGAAATTAAGATAAAATGACAACATGCATTTGTTACTGCCCATGTTTACTAGAATAATAGTTGAAGCAACACATAATGTGTATATTGGTGTGATATGATCATATTGTGGCTTTATTTTGTTCTAGATCTAGATAAGACGTTACAGCAGTGAAATAGGGAGGAGCACAGGCGATCTTGTTCTTGGGGCTGTTTTGTCTAAATAATGGGCTTGAATGGTAATGGGGATTGATGAACGAGGTTTCCTTCACTGCTCAGGGTTAGCAAAGCCATGTTCTCATCTTAGCCCTTATAAAGACACACACTCAAGACAGGTTCACCTTTTCCCCTCTCACTCGCTGCCTCCTAATGCCCCATTATAACCCCCCTGCCACCTCTCTCTAACCCCCCACACCTATTCCATCTCTATGCCTTGCTCTCCATTATTCCCTTATTTATCTTCATTTCTCAGCTGAACCCACGCTCCCCCGCTTCCTCTCTTTCTGCGCGGGAATTCATCCAATTACAATCAACATCCCACAACGTTCCAAATCGCATTATGTCGCCTAGCTCCCTGTGTAACAATTTAGCACGGCCATCTCAAATCCGATTCCACCGGCACTTCAAAAGCGAGAGGTGATCCGTTAGGACACACCCGCAGGGTGCAGTGCGAGACGCCGGCCATAGCCGGTGTGGAAATTTAATCTAGAATACCATAGCTTTGGAGAACCGCCAGGAGGCCTGTCAGCGTTGTCATGGTGACCTCTGCCTGTGGGCGTCCAAGTCATGACCCATACACGAGTTTATGGAACAACGCTCATTTATGATAAGAATCCTAGGGCAGGTTTTCTGGACAAAGCTTAAAGCTAGCCCTCGCCCTGGATGAAACGATACTGGTGTTGTACTTTAAAGTCCTTTTTAGTATAAGACTAGGCATCACCATATGTTCTGGCCCAAAATGCATTTAGTCACTACTCCTAATGGGAAAGACCTTGTATCGCAGTAGCAGCAGAAGACACTGTGAGGAGTGAAGACTTCATGAGGATTTGAACTGTTTTGCACATTCTTACCGTCATCTGCAAAAGTTTGGATGTCCCTCATTTTGTTGATTTACTAAGGTCACATCCTCTACAGAGAACAAACTTCTTCATATTTTAATATACCGTTACTAGGTTATTAACTAAATGTAACATTTCATAAAAAAAATTAAAACATAAAATGTGGCCTGTGCAAAAGTTATTTTATTATTTTGTGTATTTTGCAGTTTTTGTATAATAAATACCTCAATAAAATAGAAACTGTGCACTAATATTTTACAAAAATTGCCATACTTTAGTGTATTGCATATAAAGGATGAATGTGTACTTTTTCACTTAACAATATATATAATCTAACTGTGGGTGTTTCCCTCACTAAATCTGGACCAAATAAGATTTGTAATCATGAAACACCATTGTTGTTGCAGTTTAGTCCAGGACTAGAATGCATGTCTAAGAAACCAGTTTACTAAAAAGGACACTGTATATGTGAAACAACTATCAGTGCTATTAAATTAATCATTTATTTATGATCTCAGAGTTGAGATTGGTCCACTTGTGACCTCACCCACAAAGGTCAACAGACAAGTGCTGAAACAATACTCAGCTTAACTATTTCTCACTTACCTCCCACCCCCTCTATCTTTCTATCTATCTCTGCAGTCTGGAAAGCTCTATAAATAGGTGGGTGCGTGTGGTGTGGGATGGTGTAACTGTGAGGGGGACAGGTGGCCAAGCTCAGATTTCTGCACTGAAAGAGTAGATCCTGTCACTCTCCCCAGTCCAAGGCCCTGGAGATCTCCACCCTCCCTGTAGCTGTGCCCTCTGGACGCTGGCTGTCTTCTCAGCCAGCGTAAAGCAAACACTTTCACACTAATGTGCAACCATTCCCAAATGAACTCAGATGTACTCAGCAGATACAATATATGGTCACATGTCTATGTCTCAGGGTTTTCAGAGCATATGACTATTGCTGGCTATCAAGCAGTTCGTTAAGTTCATGGCTTTCTCTGACTCGTACCTAATACGTCGCTTTCCACCTTCCACACGTCTGATAATTTGATAATCTGTATAGTCAAAATCTAGATGAGCAGAGCTTCCTCTTCACTCTAACGTATCAGTAGCCTCAGTGCTTAGGGGTGAATATTTGGCACATTAATGATTTTTGATGGATCTTACCCAGAACTTGACGAGGAAGAAAGAATTGGCTGGTCCTTTTTCAAACAACTCCTTCAGGCCTCCTTTCTTCTCAGGGAACTTGTCGTAGATCTGTCGGATGTCCACTGCCTCCAAATAAGGGTCAGAGTATGTTGGGTTTGACTGACCAATGTGCACAAACAAGTGCTTGTTGAACTGAAGACAGAACAGCCATGAGAGAGTGAGTGAAAGGCAGTCATATGAAAAAACAGGCATATGTGATGAATCTTACTACGCTTTAACAAACTTACATTTTCTGGGTCCTGTGGCTGCTCTAAAAAGGCAGAGAACTCCAACATTCGCAGCTTGGAGCTGGCAATGCTTCGGCCCTGCCAAGGGGGGGCACTAGGGGACATGGACAAACCTGACGCACTCTCATAACCTGAAGGAGAAGAAGTAAAGTCCTGTTGCTGTGGAGCAAGTTATGCTTTGGCTTTAAAGTTGGGGAAGAACTATTGCAAGACAAACCTGTGATGGGAGGACCTGTGGCTTGCATGACATAGTTCTGTTGTGAAAAAGGCTTGATGCTGAATGGACAAAAGAAGCACACACTTTGTTTACACAAACATTTTATACATTTTTTCTTACAAGCCAAACCTTAAAAAAGCGTGGTCTCTGTTGACCAATCTGGAAATGTTTACTTACTCTTCTGTAGGGGCAGGCTGGCCTGGAAGTGCCCCATGCCAAAACTACAAAAAAAAGTCCAAAAACAAACCTTTTTTTAATTTTTTCATCCAAGGATTTTCACACGCATTCAGATATTTACTCCAGTTCCCAAATTTCCTCAAATGACTAAGAGCTGGTAAAAACACAGGAATTGTGGTAACCATTATGTGCATAGTTTTGTTATTGTGCAGAAAACTGGTCAGCAGCCAAATGTAATTAGTCACAAGGAGTCAAACTGATAGAGTTAGAGAACTCACTGCACCAGCAGCTGGATACGCAGGCCGTGAGAGCCCTTGCAGGGCCATCTTGTTCTGGAAGGCAGTAGCAGAGATGATCTGGGCCGATGACATAGTGGCCATGTTCTGGAGGGCCTTGTCCTTGGCTGCCTGGTCCTGTTGAGAACCAAGAAGACAGCGGCGACATCACTAGAGGACTAGATGTTTGACAACATAATGCATGAGATGAATGTTGGTAATGTTAGATCATGGTCAAATTTGGTGCTTGATGTTGCAAAAATCCAAGGCAGAGCCAATGACCTTAAAACTTATCTTCACTTTGTCATATCTCAATTAGAGCATACACTATAGGTAAGACCATTAAGCTGAATAGGACTGTGGCATTTCTTACTCTAAACTAATTACACATGTACTAAACTCCTTAGGGGTCAGGAAACCCTTTGCTCTGCCCTACAAAGAAGGCTGTTTGTTGCAGTTTGTTGAAGTTCTCTAACTGAATGGGGCGGTCCTGATCCTGCTGTAGGCCTTAGGGAGGGGGAGATTAAACTTTATGGCCCTGGCAAAGTCCAGCTAGTGCTGACAAGCTGCCTGTTATTCATGGAGGTCAAACCAAGAACTAGAACCTCCAGCATTATGAAACCCCAGACTTAGCTTGGACAAACAACAAGCAGAAAAACACTGTGCCTCAAATGGCTACAAATTCTGATCCTCGGCCATGTTTTAAAGCCTGTCTCAGCCAGCAGCTGGACCTAAGAAACCAAACGAGAAGTTTGAGGGCATTTTGGAATTTTCACTTCATTATTTTGGGATTGAAATGCGCAGTCAAACTGGGTTCTAGAATCAGTGCCAAGTTGAGTCTAGATTCGGTCGGCGTGTGAAGCCTGAGCTTTAAAGGGAGTTGTCCATGGCTTGATTAAGCAGCTGTAGAGTCCTTGAAGCATGACGGGCCAATGCATTCTTCTGCCTTGACCGGACCAACCCTGCAGGCATAACTGAAATATGGGCATGTGTGTGTGTCTGTCACTCTTCTCAGTTTCAGAAATGTATTTAAAAGGCCTGTCAGTGGTGTAGCCTTGTGACCAGCTCTGTGCTCTGACAGCTGGGCCACAATGGCTGACAGCCAGTGGGAGTGTGAGCGAACTATACCGTGTGATGAAAGACATGAAAGTGAGAGAAGAAGGATAGAAACTGCAGGAGGCTGACCTAGACCTTCCTATACTTTGAGGTCACAGGGTTATCAAGTGTCATGTCACAGATGCATTACACGCGCTACTATAACTGACAAATGTGTTTATAGAACGGAGAAGAAGTGAAAATTTGGTAATGGGTGATCCATCAGGAGAGCCACTACCTTCAGTTTCACCTGTATCTCCCGGGCCTTCCTCCGTGCAAGCACCTGGATATGACTAGACACCTGTAAAACAGACAGTTCCCTTTAGATAAGATGATCAAATGTATGAGTGTGGTATGTTCTGGTTTCTTTATTGAGAGCAAACCTAGACTAAATATAATAAAAATGCCATTGGGTTTGTGAAGTGTGGTATTTAAATCATCCTCTAGTTTTTATTTACTACTTTTTGGATGTTTATTATATCGAAAAACATTGATTCTAGACTTTTCAGCGGTGGGTCCAAACACTGAAGACTATTTTAAACCAGGCTTGACAGATAATTATCACTGAGAAAATGTATGTGGTCTGACTTGAGCCTGCTTGCATCATCTAAATATTAGACGCTACGACAGCACCAAAGGCTTTTGTGAGTAACTTGAGGAGGTTTGAATATTTTGTGTAGCCAGTGTTAGTTTGTTCTTCCTCTACCCTTGATATACAGCACAGTATGGGAGTCTTTGGCATCTTAAAGTTAAAATTTATATTGCAAAAATATCAAAATAACAAATAAACAATACATTGTGATTTTATGTCTATCAGTGGGTGACCTTACTTATTTCTAAACCTTTCCTCTAGCATTGTATTTACAATATATGCTTCAGATAATCCTTCATAAAGGGATATCAAGAGCTAATGATGGAATTAATGTCTATGCAAAGGTAGCAGCAAAAAATCAGTAACTTCACTTAGTATTTTTAAATAAAAGTTCTGTATGTACTATCCCCACTGTTAACATGCCAATTTGTTTGTGCAGTTTCTGATATTCACTTTGCTAATAGCTGCACCACATTCTGAAGAACAGGTGTTTGCTCTCTCTTGCTCCAGACAGCACAGTATCCCTGCACTCAAATTCCACTATTTTTACATTCATCCATTTCGCTCCCCACGTTATATCCCTCCTGTAGGTGGACAGTTCTAGATGAGATGGTGTAGCATGCAAAATGCCAGAAGGAGCACTTTCAGATTCCAGTCCCTTCACCCTGAGCTGGACCACTGGTTGTGACAGTGCGGTCAGGCTGGTTGTGGCCCTAACAAGCCAGGATACGTGAGGTGCTGAAGAGACACGCCGCTATCTGATCCAGCAGCATATGTGTGTGGCTCCTCATGCGGCAAATCACACAGCAAGGCTCTGTTTCACCATAGAGGCCCTCAGAGGCCAAATATTCACACTCTCACCACAAAGCAGTTTTTCTTTTCTTCTCAGTTTGTTTATTTTGGCACTGAATAAAATGACAGGTTGAATTAAGTGAATGCAAAAAAAAACGTGAACAATTTTCTCACCTGTTTTCTCGTCCGCGTCTTCCCCGTTCGCAACTTGATGTATCGTGCTATCAGCTCGTTCCGTCCTACAAAAAACAAGTATAATTTCAAATTTCAAACTGCTGATTTTTTAAGGCTAATACCAGTTTCTTTGTGGTTTTGCCGATGATCTATTTTTTTACTCACTTTTATTACCCTTTTTTGATCCAAATCTCAAACCCTGTGTGGGCTAAAGAACAAATTTCTGTTAGTGTAACTCATATTTTTACTCTTTAAGGGGCCGAATAAGTATGGTAAATTATTCAATCAAAAATCTATTTCCTTCTACACTAGTATAAATCTGAACTAATTTAGTACAATGATATTTAGTATATGCAGAAATATGTTATGGCATTTTATTTCAGGTGTAGTAGCAGCGTAGCAGCATCGACCGCAAGCAGTCTAATGTGCTTTATTTATCCATAATTTAGCTCATAAAATCACAACTATCAAAATAAATCATTTTTTGAGCAAAACCCTCTGACTGCGCAACCCAATGTGTCCCCATAACAGCTCGCAGTAAACCAGCTAAGCAGTGATTTGATACATTCCCACAGTAGGGTCTGAGAGGAATGTCTCAGACTCTGTACATGAAGATGATGTTGGAAACAGATGGTTTGACAGAGGGATGACAGTAGCTGTTTAGGAAGTAGATATTTGAAGTTTAAACGTTTATAGAGCCAAACATATCTGAGCATTTCTGACTCTGATTCTGTGTGTGTGTGTGTGTGTGTGTGTGTGTGTGTGTGTGTGTGTGTGTGTGTGTGTGTGTGTGTGTGTG
>JBBJLR010000133.1:13661274-13681610 GCA_037577145.1 Brachypetersius gabonensis
ATTGGCAAAGCCTGCCGAATTTTAGCCCACCGCACCAAGAGTGAGACAATCTCTGTGACGCTGCCACGCTTAATGAGATAATAACTCGAACAGGAGATGAGCTTAATGGCCAGTGGGTATGTGAGGAATTGTGGGAAAAAATGCCACAAATGTTTGCGGAAAAAGACAAAGAAAATCTCCAGTGCTGGACCAGCGGAGTAATGTGGTCAGATTTGCATGGATTTTTACTGCTGATATGCCTAGACTGCATCTGCCTCTCTAGCAGAGTCAACAGTGCACAGGGTGGGAAGAATGGACACGCTTTACTGACACAGTCTGCATTACACAATGCACATAGTCATCTGTGTCATCACTTTAAATTCTTTCTGTACAGCAAATAGTTGCAAAGAATGAAGTTCTGTTTGGATTTCTCCTAACAGAGCTGGCCGATACTTTGCATTTTTATGTTTCTCTATTTCTTTCTTTTGTATGAGAATGTGTGTATATTTAGAGCTAGACTGTACGCAGAAAGGACTTTCTTCTCAGCCAATTCGGTATAATTGATTGAATTTTTGTCAACCATTGGGCTAATATGTTATCAGTTCAGCCCAAATCTTTACAGTGTGTTGATTGAGGACATTGACTGATCAGCCATACCATTAACATCACCTGCTTACTATTGGATAGATATTAGCAGCAGATCCTTTCATTTCTGTAATTTGGGGTCTCCATGGATCTTTAATTATTTGTTCATCAAATCCCACAGATGCTCAAACAGACTGGAATCTGGAGAATTTGAGGCCAACCCTGTTATGTCTTTAAAGTGTGTTTTATCCTGCTGATAAAACCCATTAAAGAATCCTGTTGCCATGAAGGGGTGGACTTGGTGTTTAATGTTTAGGTAGGTTACAGTAATAATAGTCAGATCCCAGCATTTCCCAGCAAAGCATTAGTCACAGTCTCACACCAGCTCTGCCAGCTTGTCTTCTTCCCATAGTGCATTCTGGTGCCATCTCCAATTAAGTGATGTACATGTACCCATCCATTCTTACAATGTTAAAGAAAATGTGATTCACATTCTTGCAGTGCTCCAGTTCTGATACTCAAGTGTCCACTGTAGGCACTTCTGGCTGTGGACAGTGGTCAGCATGGGTACTCTGAGTGGTCTGCACCTAACCAATAAACAATCAGGCCGATAAGAAGATATAATAATGGCACAAGATCTTAGCAATTTCTAAGACTTTTCCTACGTTTGTTAGTGCCAAGCTAAACATTTGCATCAGAACATAAGCTTTGGCTTAAGCACAGTTTTCTGAGGATTCTAAAATACATTTAGTATGTTTGAATTTTTCAAAGAGCCTTTAAGTGAATACATATGAACTTACATCCTGTGACTGAATGTTCTGGCCGGTTGACGTGTCAGCATGTGAGTTATTTGCTGGCCTGGTCAGCCTACTTTAATTGGTCCTGAATATCATCCATTTAGAGAGAAAATTAATTCCAGGCCAAATAAAGGGACATCATTAACACATCAGCAACAAACAGGTAAAAAAAAACTAGTTCTGTAAAAAGAATTGAACTACTGTTAAAAGCAAAAATCCCGACTGATGTATGAAACTATGTACTGCTATACCAATCTGTCCCATATCAGCACTGCTTCAAAGCCCCTTTTTGTGTTTTGCTGTGTCTCCTAGACAGGCGATTGCCAAGTCAGCCTAAAGCATTTGCCCCGTCATTTTGCACGAGCAAGAACAGTAACACAGGTTTGTGAAGGCCTGGGCTTCGGTTTCTGAGCATGTCAAAATCACATTACGATGTGAACACATGCTGAAGGCTGCACTAAAGCCACAGTCTTCTCTTAACACGGCCTTCCATCACCTGCCTTTGTCTTTCTTTCTGAAACGTGTCTGATAGTGAGTGGCACAATGCAGGAAGCAGGATAATGGTTACTGAACTGTACAGTTTTTCTGGAGACATAAACTGAAAAATGCAAGTGCATTCTGAAGAAATTCAACACAGGTGATTTTCAGTTGTAGTGGTCAGTGCTGGCAAGAGAGTAATGGTGTGGTTATAGAGTCCCATTCTAATCTCAGCGTTAAAACAATAGTAAAGTGAGAAAAAATACATTAAAAAGGATTCACGTTTCAAAATTGCTACTACTGTATTTAGCCATGTAGCATGCTTTTCATATTTTTATACATAACAGAATGTCACACAGTGTCAGAACCCACATATGCACGTCTATATAAGATTACTTAACAACTCAACACGGTTTGTGGAAAGCGTGTGTTGACAGATACACAGTCTGCATGTTTATTGCTGAGATTCCTTGTTAGCTACATTAACCTCCTTTGGGTTAAGGCAGGGGTCTCAAACCTGTCCAGAAAGAGCTGCTGTGGGTGCAGGTTTTCATCCCAACCAAGAAGAAGCCAGACCTGAGTAACTGAAAACCAAGACCAACTGATTACAGAGGTGGGATCAGGTGTGCCTCCTGCTTGGTTGGAATGAAAACCTACATCCACAGCAGCCCTTTCTGGACAGGTTTGAGACTCCTGGGTTAAGGGGAAAATTGTGGGGAAAAAAATGTTCACAGTCATATCATAAACACGGTTAATTCTGCAAATTTGAAAGACTGAACAAATTTGTCACTGTGTTAAGTAAAACATTAGTGTGCATTAAAATATCTCAAAATTTAGTTTAGTTTGTTCTCTGTGCAAAATGTATGTCACCTGGCTGGGGATGTTTCCACAATAAACTTTTACAGCTTTTTTTTAATGAAACTCAACATGTAAAAAAGATGGCAATGTTGCTTTTATTTCAATACTTTTGAATAGTTTCTCTAACTGAATTGGGTTTTAAAAAAGAGTTCTTATTTGTTCCAAAGTAATCAAACGTAATCGACTCAGTCTGTATAATCCATATAAGATTATGTAACAACATGGTTTGTAGAAAGTGTGTGTTGACAGATATGCAGTCTTCATGCTTATTGCTGAGATTTCTTGTTAGTTACAAACCCTTTGGGTTTATAATCTTTTATCACAGTCATATCATAAATATGGTAAAGTCTGCAAGTTTAAAAGAGCCAGAATGAGAGTTGCTGTAGGTGACCTGAAAGTCACAGACACAAACACACACACACACACACACACACACACACACACACACACACACACACACACACACACACACACACACATTGACTAACAGGCAGACAGTTGAGGGTTGTGAGCGCAATGGGAATGGGGTGGGAGGGGCCCATAGACAGAGGGCAGGGGACAGGTGCAGAGCCCAAGACTGGCTCTCTTCCCCGATGTTTATCTGTCCCTCTCTTTCCCTCCTACCCCCCCACCCCATCATCACACACACTCAAAGGGTAAACGTCTATTCTGGTCTCCGGTTACAGCCATGTTGCCTTGAACCCTGAGCTCAGGGCGAGCACATGCCATTCCAGACTCTCCATGACGTTCCCTTCCCGCTGCCCACTCGTCCGAACCCCCACAACCGCCAGCTGTGCCTACAGACCACTTAGGGAGAAAGGGGCAATGGAACTACCCCAAACTGTTCCTAGTGCCACCCCCTATGCACTGCCTTAATATTTGCCACCTGCCCCTACTCCTCCAGTAGCTCCTGGCTATGCCCTGCTTGAGTTCTCATTGCAACTCCGGGGCTGCGACTAATGGCTAGTCCAGCGTGTGATGACAGATAATGAGGAGAGACCTTGCACATATCCCTAGACATCCTCTCTCCCTCCTCACCCTTCTACCTCCTCCCATCTCTCTATTTGAGTGTCCACCTAGCCATCAGCCCTTATCAAACCACAGCCATCAGCTACTCATCTGTTATCAACCCATCTATTGACAGCTCTCAAACAGGGACAAACATTTATAGCCAGAGATACACGCGCTGCCTCTGCGATCATTAGCTCCTATGAAGAAATGCTGTCCCGCATTGTCTTACACCTATTTAGCGTGCTAGCCTGAGATGCTGAAAAAAATCATTATGGTTCATACCCCTGTGTGACAGCTTTATAGAAGCATAAATGAAATGAAACAAATTATAGAAACACTGCTGCATAACCCTAAACCTAACAGGTAATCATCATTTGAGATCATGAATTTTGGAACAGTTTGAATTCTATTAGTATGTTGTGTCCAAAATCTTGATAAATTGTTTAGATGATTTTCAAAATAATATGAAAATAAGTACAAATCCTCTATAGAGCACAAATGTCTGCATATTTTAATAACACAATTACTATTAAATGTACTAAATGTAACATATTAGCAAAACATATATAAAGTGGCCTATACAAGGTGTAGCACATATTAGATTTCCCCACTATGTTAAAATAAAAAGAAAGTGTGCACTAAAATATACCAAAAAGACATTATTAGTTTAGTTTGGTCTCTGTGGAAAATTTATTTAATCTGGCTGTGGATGTTTAAATAATTGTCATGATAATCTTTTAGGGCTTTTTTTTAACTGAGTGTGAAAAAACTTTTGAATAGTTTCTCCAGGCAACTTGAATTCAGTGGGTTTTATAAACAGTTCTAAATAAATTTAACTTCAATATTATAGACCTATGTACCAAACCAATAAAGGTAAAGGTAAAGGTAAGGGCATACTGTTTTGTGTGTTTGTGCTTTTTTTGAGGCAAATTTAATTTAAATGTATATGGAGATGAAGCCTAAACTTTTAATTCCCTGGCTTCCAAACTGATAAAAAAATACATCATTTCAATAACATCAGTTCTCTTTTAGTAAAAAGAGTGATTTAGAACAAATGGAAATAACCAGGTATAACGTGTGTACTATTTGAAAAGAATACTCATACCCTTAGGGTTAATAAAATGTTATTCCAGAGCATCTGAGACCCTTCCATACATAACTAAAAAATACATTTTGCCACAGTTAAAAATATATATAACACTTGCCAAGTCTGGCCTCTGATAAAATGGGTTCTTAATTTTGAATGCTTTCTGATTCTTTTCCTCTATATTATCTGTTAACAAGTACATGCTTATGTATATACATAAAAACCAAAAACAGTCAAATTAATTAATATGAATTGTGGTGACATTTAAGGCATCATAAAATCCAAGGGATTTATTGTAGGCCTAACACACACCTGCTCAAGTTGGCAATAATGGATGAGTTGGGTCACGTTTGAGAAAAATTCACTAAACTGTGATGGACTGTGCCACTTAAAGACTGCTCTTAGGCAGCCTGAAAGACCAGTTTGTGGTCAACTGTGTCTTCAGTTAGATCTTCAGATGCTTTGCCTCAGCCCTGTACAAAGCCCCGAAATCAGAAGTAAGAAGAGGAAAGAGCTTGAACCAAGAGAAAGACAAGGAAAGGGTGGGGCTGGAGAGGCGTACCGTACATCTTGCCCTCATCTGAGAGGATGATCTTGCGTCGGCCGCAGGGCGGGTAGATGGCCAGCGCCTCCTGGAAGCTCTGCTCGATGTCTGGGCTCCATACGCCTTCAGCATCGTTCTCCAGAGGCTTGTCCAAAGCTTCACTCAGCTCCTCACTTGCGCCCCCTGGAGAGGGGGCTGAAACCCACTCCGCAGACAGGGTGGTGGCGGTGGGGGGTGGGTACAGGGCAGCTCTGATAGAAGGCCGGGTTACAAGGTGGGGAGGAGTGTGGGTGGGCACAGCTCCACCTGGTCAGAGAGAAGAGGTGAACAATCCTGTAAATAAAAAAGTCTGATTTAACTTTAGTTATCACCAAAGATAACAAAAGCATGGTGTAAAGTGATATGAATTACTTCTCACTCGTAGCTCATTGCATTCATCTCAAGTGCGATACCACATTTGTTTTTGCAAATAGAAGCAGCTAATTTAAATTTGATTACAATGTTTTGTTGAAACATGGCTTAGATTCTGGTCATGTAAATTCTATTAATGTATTGTATAGTACAGTCAAGTCAAGTAGGTTTTATTGTCATTTCCACCATATACACACAGTACACACAGGTGCCCTAAGCAAGGTACTGTCCCTACACACTGCTTCACTTGGTGAAGGGGTTAAATGCAGAGGAAGTATTTCGTGCTGTGATGTGTTCATGTATGACCGAATTGTCACTTTCACATTATCCTGAGAAAACATTTAACATTCATGCAAATAATTGAATGTTTTACAGTAAATATGTACCTGAATATCCAAACCTTTATTTTCTCCACTAGTTTTCACAATCAGACTTTGACTGTTTAATATTAAGATTGTTTTAAACATCTAGAAGTCATTTTGTCCTGCATAGAAAGCTGAGTACCACAGATCATGAAAAATATAGCTTCTAGCTACAGCTACAGTTGAGAAACTGATATTTTTGATAGCATTTTCTGTTTCTGTGATACAGCCTTGGACTGATATTAATCTTAGTTTCCTTTTTATAATATTATTTTACAAATGTTTTTAAGCTTTTCTGAAGTAATTTGTGACATCAACTAGTAGCTTTAGAAAACAGTAAAGCAACTCATATAAATCCCATAGGAAAAATGTTTAGGTAGATTACTGTTAAATGGACTGCACAATACCCAGAAGTATATAAAAGAGATGGTTGTGATTGTGTGATCATTTCAGTCATTTAGACTGTCTTGTGACAGCTGTGACAACCTGGAAAAATCCTGAAAAAAACATTTAAACAGATATTCCATATAGTACAGATCTCTACTTATGAACTGAAACCACGAAAAGTAATATTACAGAATGAATATTTATTCTTTAAACTAAAAAAGGAAAAGAAAAGAATTAGTTTTAGGAAAATATACATTTGAAACATTTTTTAAAAAAAGGGTTTTTCAGCTATTTTATCAAGCACTCAGGACAAAATAACTTTTAGATCAAAGTTTGTTGTAAGAAAGTGAAAACTACTGGAAAAAAATTACTGTAAAATTACTGTACAATTAAAACTTTGGGATGTTCAGTACGAATTTTGTCCAAAACCAGTAAAAAGCAAGTGACTATTAATGCTTAAATTCATAATTGCAAAAATGTATGAAATTCGATACAGAGGGCCAAACTTAAAAAAATCAGAACTAAAACAGTACTTGAGAGGAAGCTACAGGATTTAGCACGGTTTCTTGAATTTAATAGTTTTTACATGAAAATTCATGAAGTTGAAGATTTAGGACAGCAAGTGTGGAACGAGCCTTTACATCTGGTGCATCTGGTGTGTTGGTATGGAATGACCCACAGTGAAGTATTAAAATATTCCTGTGTTTGTATTATACTGACAAAACTACTAAGTGCTGACTTTTTAAAATCAGCTGCCACTGCATGTCTTAAGGTTCCAAGCAGTGGAGCAACCCTGTAAATGTGAGAATGTGGGAAATACTCTGGAGAAGACCGCTTTACGTCACAGTCATGTGAGTGGGATTTGATAGGGGGATTGCGTCTGCTGCGAGATCATCGCCTATATCCTGAGACGTGATAATCCTGCTTGGAAAAAGCACCTCGGACAAAAAAATTAAATTAGAGGGAGAAAATATAACACACGGAGTGACACCTTGCATGTAACCACGTAAACAGACTGAGAAACACTTAACAGCCAGACGGCTTTCTTTGTGCTGGGATTATTATGGGCTGCCTGCCTCCAATCTGATCAGTCTGATAAAATCTAAAGTGCTTTAGAGCTAATGATGCAAATTACACAGCGCCTGCAATCAAAGCAGTCAGACTGCTCTGATCGAAGGAATGCTGTTAATGGCTTCTTCTGCTGCACAGGTACTGACCACTTTTAAGACGGCTGAAAAAAGATTAGACCAAAATCTCCTCTAAGAGTCTCTGTTGTATTCATTTTCTTGTTTGAGGGTCTCCTTTCAGTTCCAGACATTTTTATGACACTGAATGTGTCTTTGTAGACTGGCCTGAGCATAAGAGAATGGCCTTATCAGTAAATATCACTAAATACAATGTAAACAGTGTCTCTGTGCACAGTCTATTGTGAAAATATCAGCTGCAAAGAAGTGAGGAAGTAGGACTCCTCTTGCCGTAAGTCACTGCTCACTGGTTTGCAGTCTGCTCTGTGTACGTAACAGCATGCAAAGTATTATGAGACCAGAATAAAGCCTCCTTGTTTCTAGAAGTGTGAGCTGTGGAATACAGAGCATGAACTCCTGCCATAGCTAAACATTTGATGATAAATGTGCATTTATTTTCAATATGTTTTTAAACTAGGATTCTTCATACTTCCATGGGAGCAGAACTGTAGTGGGTCACTTCCATCTTCACGTAACTCTCCACCAGAAAACCCCTACACTAACCCGAGATTCAGCACTTCTCCCAAAACTTAGACACGCCCTGCCACTCTCACACACACACTCAGGTTGAAGAGGTCACTGAAAGAGCTGGAAGCGAGTTGTGTGTGTGTGTGTGTGTGTGTGTCTAAGAGTTAGTGTTAGAATCTGTTCTGAAAACCAACAAAAGGCTTTGACGAAGCTGTGGTCAGGAGGAGTGTGTGTGTGTGTGTGTGCATGAGTGTGTGTGTGTGTGCGCGAGTGAGTGTTGGTGTACGGGAAAAGGAGGGTTTGTCAGTGCACAGCACGTCATGTGTGATTCAACCTCTCTTTCCTTTGTGTCCCCAGACCACCAGCTTCCTTACAGTCCTAATCTGGAGTCACTGCAACAGGCAAGAACACTTTCAAGACTGCGACAACATTCGAATGCATTTTTCATGTTATTCTAACCATGATGGTGTCCCATGTTCAAGTTTACCAAATCCAAACTGTACCGCTGTACTTAAAGCCAGTCAGCTTATCCACATCCTGTGTAAGAACACCAGTAAAACCACTGACATTCTTTAAAACTGCTCTTTCTTCACACATTTGCTTTCTTCACACAAACTGCTTTTAAATATTGGTTCTTTAGCTGTAGACTGTAAATCTACAATAGTAATGGACTTCAATATCAGCCACTGATCTGCTGTATTTTATCAGTCAAATGACATACGGGTCAGACACTAATATTTTCTTTTTAACATGTTTGGTGTTGTGGTCTGGTTAAACATTCCTGACAGTACACCTAAAAGGCAAAAGATCATTTACAAAAAGCCAAAAATGCACAATAATGCAAAAGCAAATAGAAATAATCAGTTATCAGGGAGCTGGATAAACTGAGAGTCAGTCCTTGGTGGGCACAAAACACAAAATATTCACCTCAGACAAGACCATCCAACAACTGCTTTCTTAAATAAGCACATAAGAATACATTTGGGACACATATACCCACAACCATGGAAACACACATACACACACACACACACACACACACACACAGTACAATATGTCTATTCAGCACCAGCAAAGCCGTTCTGTCACACAGTCACAGGCCGACCAATTGGTCAAGCACATCGAGAAAAATAAGGAGTGCATACACCGTCTGTCACAAACACACAAACACTAGATACACTGTGGCCCTGTAACAATGAGTGAAAATGAGTACAGATTTTCTACACAAAACACGTTTCTGCCCAATGAATAAATAAGAATATATAACATTTGGTCTGCGCAAAAGATATGGCACGTTTTATACTTTATGCTTTATTATTTTAACGATATATTAAACAATTTGAAAAAAAAACTAACTAAAAGTGGCAGAAGATTACATGTTTGTTCCCTGTAGAGGATGTGTACTCATTTCCTCTTAGAAAAAAACAAGACAACATTTGACTGGGAGAGCTCAAACGTTTGCAGATGTGACACAATAGAATTATTCACAGGAATAAATTAGTGATTATATGTGTGCTTGTTGATAGAGAAACTGATAAACTAAAGGTCTTGTAAAGAGAGCTGGCTGTTGTTAAGTGTGCTAAACTCACTCAGGATGGATCTGTTCTGATTTGGTTTCTGTGGTTGGAATAAACCCATGAGGGTTTTAAATACTTATCAAAACCAGACACGAAAAAGCAGATGGCTGTGGTTTCTTGAACCTGCAGCTATTAAAGTGCTTGAACACTAAGCTGTGTGGGGTTTGGCTTAAACTAAAGGACGCTGGACAAAAGCAGTGCATTGAAAACGATGTCTCAGGGTTTTGTATGATTCAGTAATTGCAATTTTCATGACATGTTTAATAAAGTGAAACATGTTAATGCTTGGGGGCACATGTAATACAATTGCACACGGACAAGCACAGAGCGTTTGGTTCATGTGACCCAGACCTGCCAAATCTGCTATAAACCATTAGTGTGCTGTTGTTTAAGTGCGAAGCAGCAGGGTTAATTATACTAAGCACATAAGCAGAGCCATTCTTATATCTCATATTCTCTCTCTCTCTCTCTCTCTCGCTTTCTCTCTCTGTCTCTCTCTTTCTCTCTGTGTCTCTCTGTCTCACTCTCTCTCTCTGTGTCTCTTTCTCTCTCTGTCTCTCTGTCTCCCTCTCTCTCTCTGTGTCTCTTTCTCTCTCGGTTTCTGTCTGTCTCTCTCTCTCTGTCTCACTCTGTCTCTCTTTCTCTGTCTGTCTGACTGTCTGTCTGTTTGTCTATCTCTCTCTCTCTAAAGACCTCTAGTTCCTGCACTGAAGCTGCACATAATCCTTTTCAGCTGGCTACACATACACATACATATTACACTCAAACCTATATAATATGAAAACAACAGTGTTACAGTTTGAAAAAAGAAACAGATAATGAATGGATTAATCTAAAAGGTCCAAAATCACTAGGAAAAAATATCTTTACATTAACTTCCATTATAAGTCAAGAAAAGATTTCGTTTCCCCGAAAAAGTTGCAATTTTTGAGATACAATATGTATGTTGATACTAAATATTCATTTTCAAACTGGCTGAAGTATAAGTACTTACACCTTTTCTGTCCTGTAAAGGTATCCAGTCTAACAAGTAAATACAGCATATACTGAACAATTGTTACATTTTACACTGATGATGATTAGTTGCCATATGAAGAAATAAACTGTGATTAATAATTGTATCTTTTATGTATAATTAACTGTGATTCATTTTTGTAATTTGTGTAAAGCTGCTTAAGCAGCTAACAAACCTTAAGTGAGCAACTAGCTCTTTAACTTTCTTATTTAATTGCTGTTAATGCATAGTAGCACACAAACGAAAACAAAACCAGCCCAGGCTCAAATAAGCAAACAATGTAGAGTTAATAACAATATTAATGTCAATAAAACAGTATTGTTTTACTTGCAAACATTAAGCAAACCATCCTTACTCACAACTATAACGTAAACTTTGTTAATTTTAATGTTTATGACTCTTGATGGGTCTCATTTTACACTTTCTTCATTTTACATGCATTTGCTCACACACAAAATAATCCATAATAAAATTCTTTGCAAAACACATGTTAATCAATACATTGGCAAAATAAACAATAGCTTACCATTGTTGTGATTAATGTGTACACCAGAAAAGTAAATCGACTTGTGACATGTGAGCCCCTTTAATGAGAGACAGGCATGAAGTGCCACTTCCAGGTTACACTCCTCAAAAGACCCCAAACACTGCTCCTGAACTCAGCTCAGGATAGACAAAGCATTAGTGCCTGTTTCTCATACACAACGTTACTGCGGCTTCACATCATACAAGGTCTCAATACAGACACTTTGTTCTTTGTTTTCTTGACTCGTTTTGATACTCTGACACACAGCAACACATAACTTTCCACACACTCTGGTAAAACCATAACAAGAAGCAAAGCAGAGCTCAACACTCCTGTTTTTTAATTAGCTACTTTCACAGAAAGCTGCAAAATGTACATGAGCACTCTACACAATAACAATATTTTATTGTAATCTTAGAGACAGACGTGTGCTCTGTGGCTGTCTCAAAGAATCAAAGCATTCATATGATTCAACACAAATGTTTTTGGTCTGAATAATGCAGGACTGTCTGTAACACAAACTGTGTGCGTTTGTTTTATTCCGTCAGGTACAAAACACACATGTGTTGATGTTCAGATCTGGGTGGACACACATAAAGATCATCAATCAACCCCTTACAGCAGGTACAGACACAAGACACTTACTGTCTCCTGATGCAAACATGCCTTAACCTTCCACAAATCCATACAGCGAGGGACCGGTGCATGGCCATTCCTTACATTTGCTTCTACTACAACCCAATTTTTATTCACATTTCATTTCTGGTCACCTTCTCTTATTATGCCATGTGATACATGGAGAAAGGCCAAGAAATAAACGAGTAACATTGATCACCGTTGATGAACAAAAAACAACAGAATAACAGACATGAAGCAAAAGAAATAGCTTTAAATTAGTATGATGTACATCTGCTGTATTTGCTATGATACGGTTTGCTTTGCCCCTCGAGTGGTGTGAATCCAGCCTGGCCTCTGACTGTCCCTAAAGCAAAACCTTGAGCAGGTGCGTGGACCACACGGCATTCTCCTCTACGCACACCGCCGCTTTCATTCCACCTGTTGCCCCATTTGCCCCCAACTTCTCCTTCCCTATAAGGCACGCCGCATTCTCCCCATACATATTCAACCCTTATCAGAATAGACTAGATGTTTGACTGTTATTATTATTATCAGAATATAAACATACTAATTATTCTAATAATCTAATTTAATTAATTACACAATTTCTTCAAAATGTGTTAATACTAATATTATGAAACAAATATTAGGGATGAGTCATAACTATTATTATTACTATTGTTGTCGTTTCTATTGTTCTATTGTTGTCGTCTTCCTATTATTAGTAGTAGTGGTATTATAATTATTATTACTACTACTAAATATCTGCAGTTGACCTACAATAATTTTACAGTTAACAGCTATTTTACTTGGAGGCCTGTTACACTGTTTGTATCTGTACCCATAAAGAAACACACACCTGTAGCACATCACACACCTGTAGCTCTCTATGTTGAGGGTCTGTGTGTGTGTTGTGTGTAAATGTGTGTGCTGTATGCACTTGTGAGCCTGTGTGTGTAAATAAAAGCCTGTGTGTGTAAATAAAAGCCTGTGTGTGTAAATAAAAGCCTGTGTGTAGTGATCAACCCGTTACAGTGCAGTGCGAGCCTGAGAGTCTAAGAATCAGTGTGAAGTTCTTCAGTCTCTCCGGCTAAAAAGTTCCGGCCTGCAAGAAGTCTCTCCGCTCTGGAGCGAGGGGACAGGCTTCAGGGGTTCTTCAGATAGATATTTTAGACATGTGAAACATTCACTGCGAGCGCAGGTACGAGTGCTGCAATGAGTTCCTCCTCCAGAGCTGTCAGAGCTGTTTCAGAGAGTTCTGTGTCTGAGGACACTTGTGTGAGAAATGTTGTGTTTGTGAAAAAGAACCGGCGGACTTCAAAAACTCACCTACCTCTTAAAACACACCGGTGTTTGGCAGGTATTTTTGACGGAGTCCTCTGTATCTGAAGGCTAGAATGTGCCCGGAATGCCGGAGTATTTCGTCCCGCGGACGGAGCTGCTTGAAGGCTGGAATGTGAGGAATTGGCGATGATCCGGAGGCTGGCCGACGGGAGGCGGCGTGCTTTTTGTTTTCCACTTGTTTTCCGATAAGCCCCGCCCTCTTTATTTGTGATTGGCTTGCGGCTCTCGAACATATAGGCGTGCTTTTCACGAGAGTTTTTTTAACCAATCAAATAACAGAGGTCACTTCTACTCGCCGCACTAGCCGGAATACGGGTGGGAAAAAATGAGGAGGGGTGAGATGAGGGGCGAGAAGAAAGAGGCGGAGGGTCCGAGTAGTGAGGGAGGCGCACGAGCTGAAAGGAAAAGGAGAGAGAGAGAGAGAGAATGAGAGGGAGTGAGATAGAGAGAGAAGGAGGCAGAGGGAGAACAGAGAGAGAGACAGAGAGGGAGAGAGAGACAGAGAGCGCGAGAAATAAGAGAGGAAAAAACAGAGATAGAGAAATAGTCAGAAATAAGAGAGGGGAAGACAGAGAGAGGGAGAGAGAGAGAGAGAGAAACACGAGAGATGAAAGACAGAGAGAGAAATAAAAGAGGGAGAAAGGGGAGAGAGAAAGAGAGACAGAAAAAAGAAGATGAGAGAGAGAAAAGTGTCAGTCCTCAGAGGTCCTACTTGTTGCACATGCGGGCAGCTACCTGTCAGTATGGGCTCTTATCAGACTTTCGCAATATCACTCGCTATTTTAAATTCCGTGGTGTCAAAATGTAACGCTGAGGGTGTTTTGTAGGGAAATGTTACAAAAGTTTCTCAGAGGATGTAAGGATTGATTATGTAAAATCATTTCAGCTGAGGATTGGGCATTTTAGCTCATTAAAACAGTGGCCCGTTTTCTATTTTTCAGCTATAAATAAATGAAACATTAAAATTGCATTTAAAACTGTGATCCTGAAGTGTCGCACATTAAGTGTTTTTTTTTTTTTACTTTTAACATATAGCAATATGACAGTTTATGTGTCTGTTTTAGTCACGTTTATAATGAGTTTATGACAACGGACTGCAATGTTCTGTTAAAATCATTTTATTTATTACACTTTTGTCACTTTTAAACAAACTGATCTTCACAAAATGTGTAACAGCTATGAAACTGTCCTTGTCAAAAAATAAAAAAACAAGAAAAAACACATTTTATATATCGATGCCTTGCTTTTCCTGGGTTCCCTGTGATTTTTCATTAATGGACAGGAGTTTTGTTTGGTCAGGGGGTGTTCAGCACAATTAAATTATAAAATGCTAAAGTAGGTTAGTGACGTTTTATAAATGAAAAAATCTGTAAAAATCAGGATTTTAGACAAAATAAGGCAAAAGCGAAGTCCTATCTGTAGTGACCCCAGTGTCATAAATGTTTTATTAATAATATTGTATATGTAATAATACAAATAGTGGAAATGTAAACTGGGTATCTGTTTAGACAAGTCAGGTCATAGCTATGATACTTTTTGGACAGGAAACCAGTATGTTTCATAAAATCAAGTTTAAGGCAAATCTAAGGCAAGAGACAGAACATCCATTAAGTAATTTGGTCCAACATTTTCAGACTTGTGTGCAGAATTCCCGTCCATCAATCTGTTCGCTTCTAGATTCCAGCCATCCGTGTTTTAATTATTCTTTCTGTTCCCATTCCCACTCAGCCCCCAACATAACTGACCAGTCACAGCGTTTCTTTTTTACTCACAAACCCAAAACAATCTCAAGCTTGGAATATACATGATAAATAGTCCATAACAAACTCACACCTGTTTTCTTCCATTTGTTTTGTTTTGATTTAAAAGGAATCAGAGGAAGTGATAAAGGTCTTTTTCTAAAAAGAATATAAATTAATTTCTCACCCCTTGTTTGAGAACAAGTTTTACTCTATTTCTTACAAAATAGCTGATAAACAAGTAATGTTTAAAATATGAAAAAAGGAGACCTGTACACAGGGATCAAAACTTTGGTCCACACCTGTAAGTCCAAGTTGCTCCTCTGGCCTTATGAAAAATTGCATGGGAAGTGGTCTGTTATCCAACAGGTGAATAACATTTACCAGAGTTTTTGGGCTGAGCCTTGGAGTGCGTACTGTTTCTTTTGTTGCTGAGCGTATGGTTTCCCCCTGCAGTCTCAGTGCTGTCATGAGTGCTCTGCTTCTTTGCAGAATCAGTCGGTGGAGTTGGTTTGGAGCAGCACATTGCTTAAACTCTGTCCAGTCACTGTGGAGAGAAACTTCACTTTTTGGAGGAGAGGAATTTCATTTTGTGTCCTGCAACAGAGAAATTCATGTGTAAGAAGTTTATCATTTTCCATTATAAAAAAAAAGACTGTGAGCTTCTTTAAGAGTGACAGGCAGCAACAGAAACGTACCTAGACCTTTCAGAAACTTATTGACCCCTCGATTCTCAGCTCCAGGCAGGGAGTCCAGGTAATCTTGGGCTCTCACCTCAAACAACCCTGACACACAAATAGATCTCTTAGCATTTGCACCATTTTCCAATAAATGACCTGTTTCCTCCTGAATTATCAGCTCCCTTGTTGTAAAGAAAAAATACCTAAATAAATGATTTAAATGACTGTAAATAAAGTAATCTTGATAGCAATTAAAACATATTTTAAGGAGAATGACATCTGACACCTCAAACATCCCAGAACTTTTGTCATTGTTTTCAGCAGTTTGGGATATATGTGTTTTAGGAGCTCAGAGTAAAGGAGGTTTTTCTGTCCGCATACAAATACATAGGGAGAAATGTGTCTGGCAAGATAAAAAGATAAAAAAAAAAAAGAAAACATTGATGATACGCAGGCCTGGAGTTCTTCCAAAACCAAGTGCTTTTTTGTGCTCCAGGCTAGTAAAATTGTTCAACAGGTGACAGGCAGTAACAGGTGAAACCCATGTTTACAGACCAAGTTATTGAGGTTCTTATATGCAAGAAAGTGAAATCAGATTTCTGTTCACACTGTGGGGGCCAAATTTGAGTGAAAGTGTAAATAGAATAAAACTGTATCTTACTACAAAGTGCAATCAGCCTCAAAGTCATCGTGTGCGTCTGCACAGGGAGGCAGCTTTAAAGATGAAGTGCAGTCAGTACACACCTCTGAGTCCTTGCCTCCTCAGCTCCCTCTCCTGCACGAAGCCTGCAAACATCTGCGTCTCCATGAAGACCTCCAGAAAACGCCGCAGGCTCTTAGAAGACACAGCCTTGCGGAAGGCCTCGCGCTGAAAAGACAAAGGAGTGGGGGAGGAGGAAGAGGAGGCTGACGACTCTTCGTCGCGCTCGTTGCCTCCCATGAAGAGTGGGTAGTGGCCAACAATTTCCACAAAGAACCGGACAAAAGCTTCGGATACGACAGCACTCAGGGAGCAGTGCTCTGAAAAAAAACAAGAGAAAAACAAGTTTTAGCAGTTGCTGAACGGTTGAGAACTGCTGAAGAGGTTTAGGACCTTCTTCAATACAAGCAACAGTAAGAAAGGCCTGCTGAAACAAAGTCACTGTATTAGTAACTAAAGGTTTTGGTTTTAAAAACTGAAGGTATCGTAAGTGGAAGTTTGTTTCCACGGGTTCTTGTGACTGTTGGTCTTCCTGAAGCAGATGATATACCGTTGGGAAGGTCTCCTCTGTCACAGGCGAGCTCCCTTCTCCTGTCTAGAACGTGCTCCAGAGCGGCCTGCAGCTTGTGGGGCAGAATGGAGTCTTCATCGTCCATCTAAAGAGGACACGCAAAGAGAAAGAGGACATCAACAGATCCGAGGAGGGTCACAAGATGTGGAGACAGGACTGGTACAGAACATTCTCAATCTTTTCTGTTAATATATTCCCCAAACTCTCTACCCAGTGCACCCAGGGTGATGTGATGTAGATCACCGTGTGAGTGACAGTGAGTTATAAAAATGAACAAACCTTCATCACTATGGAAAACCATGTATTTGGTTTATTGTTTATAGCTTACAGTAAGCAATAGAATCTATTAAACTACATTGACAAGTCTGTGGCACTGAAGATCTGGAGAGTTTTGGGGATGTTTTTACACAAACGATTTGGTTCACTGTTAACTCTTAGTGCTTGTTAACAATGTTAGCTGTGCAGCTCCAGTTCAAGGCTTAAAAAGCAAAAACTGTACTCCAAACAACATCTGGGTTGAAAGGTGAAACGTTCCGTAACCCTCTTAAACCTCATATTCAGTTATTCATTTTAAAACGCGATACACAGTAACTTTAATAGATTATTAGATATGAACTCCTATTAAACTAATTTGTACTTTTTGTAGCGAGGAATAAAACAGTCCTGTGCTGCTTTCTGTACTGTTGAGTTGTTTATTCATGAAGTTGAGACTAGTTTGGTAACCCGGCTCACATTTTGTATCGAGGCCCTGAAATAGGATTTTTTAAATCCTTGAAGCAGTGCTTTGATAGGAAACGGTGTGTGGGACATCTTACCTGTCGTAGGAAACGACTATTGCCAAGGTCAACCACCAGAACCTGAGGGAGAGGACAGGACAGAAAGATGTCATTTCCTGTCAGTATAGCAGTCTGGGTTCTAGCTCCACACATTTCATTGTTCGAATGAGGAAGGAGGTCAGAGGTCACGGGCAGCGAACAGAGCCCATCTGATTAGGAAGTGCTCAAGGAAAATATCAGAAACGCACTGCCCTTTCAAAACCGTGTCAGTGCCATTACTCTCGTGGCAAACTGTTATTAATGGAAGTCTCATCTCAGTCTGCTTGCCACTTCCTTCCTTGTCGGGACCACTGTAGTCTATGATAAGTACAAGTACGAAGGATCTGCCAAACGTAGAGTTTTTAAAAGAAAACCTTTTTTAAGCTTAACTAGAAGGTAGACAAGAAATAATAATCTAAACTACTATAACAAGAACATGAAAAGAAGAACATTCCTGCCAGGTTTGTCAGTCATACGTTAGTCTCTGTGACTCTCAATGCAATTTTTTAATACATTCAATCAACAGGATCTTCTTCAGGGAAGTCCATTTATATATAAAGTACATACATCTCTGCCAAAGTCCATTAAGTTAAATGTTTCCTGTTTAGCACCTTCACAAGTCATTTTCCAGTGGAGGGCTTGACAGCATTTGTTTTGTGTTGGTCCATTTATTCCACAACAGTGCTATTAGAAAGCTGAGGTCCATCAGTGCCCGTTCACTCTTACTGCATTAATTTGTTTCTGGTATAAACTCACAAGAAAAAAATGAAGGATCCATTGGTTTAGAGATTAATCTCCTGGACATGCTCCCAGAATTGTCTCATTTGTCTGCACTCCCAGAAAGTTCTTGCACCTTGTTACACTTGGTGCAAGAATCTGGGACATTTTTGTTAGGTGATATAATTTTAAAGCAGCTTTTTAACCAGTAGTAATGTATCACATTTAAATATGTGTTCCTGAATTCAATGCTTTTTACATAGAGGGAGACTTGTACATATTGTGGGCTTGTACTAAGACACTTACTTCCTCTAGGGGAAGCTCCTTCAGACGAGGCAGAGAGCTGGACAGCAGGCCAACGATGAAAGGAGTCGGCGTGCACACAATGTCCATCATAGAGGGAGGCAAAACAGGGATGTACGTGTGTTGCCATGTGAAGGGATACAGCAGAGCCACGACTGCATGACAACACTGAGAGAGTGTGCTGACAGACAGAAAGAAAGAGAGAGAGAGAGAGACAGACAGACAGACACAGAGAAAGAGAGACACAGAGAGAGAGAGAGAGTTAAATAAAAAACAATTACATTTTTCACTCCTATAAATGCCACTGAATCTTTTCCGAAAATATTTCCCCTATTAAAAGACCTAAAAGTGGGGATTAACAATAAAGTCATGCAGCACTACCAGTGCTTGACCATTTCCACCACAAGGTGGCGATAAGGTAAAGGAGTTCAATTTCACTTTTTTGCACTCCTACCTTAAAACTGGACCCACAGCACATGAAAACAGTTAGGTGAAGTGTAGTAAATCAGAAATGGTAACAAAATATCTTCTCATATAAACAAACCCTCTGCCCTTCACTGGCAGCAGTGGACTAAACGTACCGAAAATGAGTCATCACGGCGAGCAAAAAAGTGCCTGTGACAAGATTAATATCTCACGTCTTTGAGCAAATCTGTTTTCATTTATGTTCATTCAATAACAGTCTGAACTGACAGAGCCAAGTTTCCACTCATTTCTGAGCAATGACACGTCATCCCCTCTGAAGTCAGCTATCTTCTCGCTCGCTTTAACGAGCACTGGAAGAGATACTCAAGCAGAGGGAAATCGATTTACTGTGTGTCGAGTTGGTTGCTCAACTGTAGCTGAGACCTTTGGGGGAGAGGATACTTCGCGTATGGTCTTTCAGACTGTACACAATGCAGTTGAGAGTCCATCTCCATTACACTAAGACTAGCCTCTGGCTCCGTGTGGAGTTTTCCAAGAAAGAAATCCTTTTGACTTCGGTTCCCATGGCAACATTATAACAGCACCGCATTTTTTCCATATCTGTCTCTGAACTGTGACAAATGGTTCCATGGGCTGCACTTTTTCTCCACTTGTAGTGACACATCGCTCTCATTTTGTCTGCTCTGATGAACCCCCCCACATGTGCTGTACTTTGAATCATGATTTCATGGCACAAACTATCTGAAAGTGCTGGGAATTTTGCATCTTAACTAAAATTTAGTGGTATATATGCACTTTCATGTTTACTTTAAGGTCTCACGGCACTTTCCGTACAGCACATTATCTGGTCTCAAAAACAGAGTCAAGATATACCTCAGCTTGTCTGCTATGAAGATGACCCTCCGCTCCAGCAGCAAAGAGGCAAAGACTCTCAAGAGGAGACGCAGGCTCAAAGATGAGAAGAGGCACTCAAAATCCACATGCTCCAGGCGAGAGTCAGAGGGACGACACAGCTCTATTACCTGAGAGAGAGAGAGAGAGAGAGAGAGAGAGAGAGAGAGAGAGAGAGAGAGAGAGAGAGAGAGAGAGAGAGAG
>JBBJLR010000133.1:13705100-13739387 GCA_037577145.1 Brachypetersius gabonensis
CCCCCCCCCCCCCCACACACACACACACACTCTAAGCTCTTACTGAATGTCTCTGTCTCAGTCTGCAGGTGGAGAGCACCTGCCCCAGATCGAAGACAATGCTTTACCTGTTACTGTTCCCTATCAGCGCCTAAAGTCTTGCCAATTATTTGCCCTAGACTCTGACAAATTAACCAAATGAATAGCACTGGCCATCAAAGACAGAACCTGCACACATACATTTTTTTTAAACATATGTCCAAAAATCCCTGTTATAAAATTTTGTATATAATATATATTCCATAACAATAAATAGAAAGAAAAACATGAAAAATATTTGAAGTGTAACGCTGAATGTGGAGGGGCAATTTGGTACTATAGGAAATGGTACCTGTATTAGTGAAGTGGGGGATTCAGGGAGAGAGTTTAGCAAGACTGAACAATAACCAAACCAACAGCATGACCCTAAACCACTCACAGTTCCTGTGACTCTCCAACTTGGCTTAAAGGGAGCATAGTTTCTTTGAAATGCCCAGAAACATTCTGCATAATTAGACCCATTTTCCACCAGAGGGAAGAAAAGAATGTCTACATTGATAACAACTCTGAGATGAAACTGAGCTTTTAATGAAGACATTCATTTTGACCTTTGCATACAACAAGAACTTCACACATACTTTCATCTACCCAGTTTAATAAACCTGTTTGCATTCATGTATGTGAAACATTTCCTCTGATTCAAACTCCTTGGTTCAGATCAGTAAGGAAATCAGGGAGCCCATCATTCGGCCTTTATATACAGGCTTTGTATGACTGGGGTGCTCTGGGAGACTTCTTTCTCTCGCCCCCTTTCTATGCAAGCTGACTCTGTGCCAGGGTTCCAGTTACCCTTCCTGTTTTCCCTCACGCTTCTGCGGTTCCGCCTGACCATTCCCACCGGTGTTCCCGCTCCCAGCTCTGCGCGCCTCAGCACAGACAGATTCCTATAATTCCCTGTAGTATTCCCACAGGAGCCTAGCGTGGCGAGAGCTTGGGAAAGTGCTCTTCTGGAGTCAAGGATCCACCAAGCAACAGATAGCATTCCTCTTTCTCTCTTGCTCTCTCTCTCTCTCTCTGACCCCCCCACCCCCCACTCTCAAAATCAACATTTCCAGAGTGAATGTAAACCAAGAAGCCAGAGTGATACAGTGAGTCTAAATGAAACTTAAAGCTTGACATATGGAACCTGAAATCCTCTGTGCCCCTTCTTAGCACTTTAAAAGAAGTGAGTGAATCAAAAGGTTTTTCCACTTCAACTGAAGTCAGATGACTTTTCTCATAAATTTCTGACTGAAATAAAAAGGGACCTGGACTTTGGTTGCCTCATAATAGTCTTTAATATTTTGCAGGAGCTGCCCTGATTGAACCACCCAGAACTACTGCAAGCATGTAACTCCAGGACACAACCTTCCTCACATTAATAAATTAATGCATCATGCATTGCATCAAGAACCAAAAAACAACTGCAAACATGCTCTGCAGATGAATCTACAAGGGTAGTCACTGTAGTCGGCCCCCAATATTAGAGGCACATCTTGCATGCACATTGCACAGCGAGCCCAAAGGCTCTCCACTGTGGTAGGGAATTTAGCGCGAGGCTCCACCACAGAGTCAAAGTTAATGGATGAGGGTTGCAGTGGCCCACACCACATCAGAGACAGCCCATATGTTGTGAGAGAGAGGCAGAGAGAGACTTTTTTCCTCACGTTAGCCCTTCCAAAATGGGATTAGTGATGTGAACTCTTTGACCATACTTGTCTACAGAATCGATGGGATAGTGCAAGGACCCCAAAAGTTGAACTTCTTAGCCCACTCTACAAAAACATTCTAATGCTGGCCTTTAGCTTCAGCATCTCCAAAAAAAGAACAGATACATTTATCCTTTTATCAAAATGGAAAAAAGATTATGATCCTAGCCAACAATCACAAACAGGTAAGGTGCACCAATCCAGTGCTTGGGTTTGTTGGCTTAGTGTATATGATGTCAGCTTAACATTGCTCGTTCATTATTCCATCATTTTTGTTGGAGCCAAGTTGTATATTTAAACAAAATAAAACAAAATAAAGCACTTTAAATACTCATTTTAAAGTGTATTTCTAATGGTGCTTCTGGTGAGTCAGATGTTTTGTTCACTCAACGCCTCCACAAGTCAACTGTTAGACCCCAGCTCCAACCAGTTTCCAGCAGCTTTTCTGTTTATTATAACAACCAATTCAAAACTTCATGTCTCCAAAAAAGTCACTTTAAAGAACATGACCCTAACTTTCACTGTAATTTCATAGAACTAGATTTAATTCGTTTTGAACTATTTCTGTTCAGAAGCTCATCTATTGTCAAGCTGTGTAAAAAAATAAAAGCAGAGATACAAGGTTTTGTTCATCCAGAGATGGTACACTTTGTATCCAAAAGTAATGTCTTTGACTCAAGAAACTTTTTTAAGAGAATATTTTAATTGTATAATCATTCACATACATTAAATTTCTAATTACAAACATATGCCCTTTGATCCTGCTGTGTGCATTTCTTCTTTCATTGTTTTTCGTTTACATATTTCTTGTCATTTTTTATTTTGATTTGACCTCATAGTTTTTTCCTTGAAAAGAATGGTCATACCGCGAGTTTCAGACCGTATTTCGAATGGCCTGCAGATATGACCCTGTTTATCACTGAAATTGCCAAATGCCAAGTCAATTCATGGTAAACACATTTAAGTCTATTTTAATCTATTTTAAGTAGGTAATTATGAAAGGCTTGGTTAATATTCCCCTGAATAAATACATGAAGCACATCTTTTAACTTTCAGGTGTCTTTTTCGAGGCTACCATCTTATTTTAAAGGGGGCATATTATTGCATATTAAGCTCAGTTTTTGCATCCTTTTGTATTTCCTTTCGAGTCTCTACTGCTCCTATAAACACTCCAAATGCGAAACACAAAGCGTTTTCCGCGAGTCAATTGAAAGATTTTGGTGTCAATTTAGATTGCTCCCTTATTCTGACGTCAGGGTAAGAAAAACTTGCATAGAACCACCCCTCACCTGTTGAGCCCCCACCCACTAGATTAGTTCATTAATCAAGATCCGCCATTTTTGTCTGCTGGTTTTACGAACACACATAAGATGCCGAGCGCTGTGGCTACACGCAGAGGCCAGTCACACATGAAGTGTTGCGTTCATCTTGCTCTGGGTCAAACATATAGGACTAGATAGCGCCTCTGTTTTCTACCATTTTTACGCGAGGTAAACGCGCAGCATAAGCATGGGATGGGTGGGGTGTGGCCAAAAGCTTATTTGCATAAAGGTGACAGAGCCCTTAAATGGCCCATTTTTAAAGGGACTGAAACTGTCAAAAATAGAGATGGTGAGATCTCTTTGTGCAAGAGTGATTTTGCGCAAATAACTTGTTTAAAAAGAGGTATGTCACTTTTAAACTGAATGCACATAAATTACTTACAGTATCTGTGTATTTGGCATTACTTTTTAAGGTCAAGTAAAGAAGAGTTCACTGAATAACTTTACAATATGTGACTGAACAGAACTCACTATGTCTTCTACATCCTGCATTTCACAGAAAATAAACTAACTTCACAAGTGACTTCCTCTCGCTCTCACACACACAGGACACACACAATCATTGTGGTAAAACTGCCCTACAAAGTGCATTGAACCTTGACAGGGATTGTGTCAGAGCAGCAGCTTGCAAGCACAGCTCCAGCAGCAGCAGGGGGTGTGGGAGAGGGAGACTGATGGAGGACTGGAAGGAAAGGGTACATGTGAAGGAAAGGAGGGGGTGGTAGTGAGGGCAGTAATCGCGGCATCTGTGCTCCGTTCCCAACCGCTGCCGCACAAAGCCGAGAGCTCAGGGAATCATGAGCGGCCAGAATTCCCCACGCTGCACCGCGGGGCGCATTCTGGAGTCGTCGCCACGGAGACGGCCAATGGAGGTCCGGCTGGGAGGAAAGCTCAGCGTTGGAGTGGCCACAGTGTAAAGACTCCCCTGCTGAGTTACTGTAAGAATATGGGCTTACACAGCATTGCAGTACTATGACCAGGCAGTGACCACGTCCAGTCTGGTGCAGGAGCGACAGACGTCGGTTCCATAAACGTCACGCATGTGGAAGCCAACCACCAACACATAGTGATAAAGAGAGACAAGCACGCATGGCTACATGACTCATGCACACACAGCACACACAAACATTGTGTGAAAGCTAGGAAGAATGGTACAAGCAAGATTGAAGAAAACAGTAGTTCCTAAAAAAACACTTCATTGTTGTCTTTTATTATATATTTTAACTAACCAGACTGAAATAGTAGTAATCAGATTCTGAGGCTAGTATTTGACTAGCAGTTGCTTTGAAGTGTCTTCTACTAATACTGTAGTTGGGAGAAGTGTAACCACCTTATCAAAATAGGTCTGTCAAATAAAAGTGGTCCAGACATCCTGAACCTATTAATACAAACACAACACATTTATTATGATACACAACTGATACTGCTATGCTTTTGCTTTTTATACCCTCTGGTGGTGTGAATTGTGCTTGTATGTCTCACCATTCGGTAATTACATACCCGGTAGCTTGAAACATGCTGAACACGAAAAGTTGAGTTGGTAAGTAAAGGGTTGACCTCAGATTTTAATGAGGAGTACATATATGAGTCAGTCAATCCGTGACAGATTGGAATTACCCTGAAGAGCTCAAGAATTGAATTAAGCTTCTTTTCATCTTTAAAGCACTGCAGAACTTGAAGTAAGTTAGACTGATTGAATTACAGTGATTCATGTTGCTCCACTGTTTGTGCAAAAAGCAAAGTATGAACTGGGTTAAGTAGCATATTCATGAACATTGATCAAATATACTGTTCACATGTTGACAGACGTTACAGAACGTCAGATGATAATCCATTTTGCCCATAAATTCTACACTGATAAAGATAACCATAACTGGACACTGGGTACTGGATAGTCAGGGACTTTTTGATCCGCTTGTTCTGTTATCAGTCCTCTGGTCGCTCTGTTTACAAGCTCTTCCCTCTCTCTCTCTTTCCCTTCACAGTGAAGAGAGACCATTGTTCTGTGGGCTAAAATGACTCGCCTCACTTATCCAATTACCCACTTCACTATCTCCCCTCTCTCTCCCTGCCTGCACTGGAATGCACTCATTTAACACAGGCTTCTCCCCTAAAACACCTCACACTCTGCCTAGATTCACAGGAAAGAGGTTCAGTGCAGCATTGCCTGATCTTTCACAGCCTGAAGCAAAGCTGGACACAAGAATTTGCTTTTTGCTCCTTTTGTTTGGGTTGAAAGTCAGTGATAGATTTGACTTTTGAATCAAGCGCCAATGTTTATCCAGAATTGTGACTCATAAACTTTCAGGTTAGATTCTTGCCCCAAGTGAACCCACACAAAGAACTTCACACACACTGGTAACACACATACAAGCCCCCCCCCCCACACACACACACACACACTCACACACAGCTGTACCTTGCTTGGTTGGTTGAGCCCTGCAGAAGCGCTCTTGTGGTGGTTTCTCATTTTGTGAAACCTGATACTGAGTATGGCAGCATCCACTCAATGACTTTCCTCAAAGCAGTTAGTCCTTCTTCTTCTCCTCTCTGTCGCTTGGCTCTATCCACACACTCTCGCCTAGATTAAATCCTCCACTTTGTTCAGGGCTGGTTAGAGGTGCCCCAGTGTTCTTCCTTCAAAAATGAACAAGAAAGTAAAAGCGTGTCCAAACAGTTTCTGCACAAACCTCAGCTCCAGGCAACTTTATCTCTCCCTCTTGCTTCTCTCTGTGTGCTGCTGCTTTCCTCTCTTCCTCTTTCACTCACTCTCTTCCACTGGACTTTTCCCACCCCTCCCTCCTCTCTCCAAGACCCCCTCCCTCTCTCTCTCCCTCTCTCTCTCTCCTCTGCTTTCCCATCATCCCCCCACCCCCTACTGCTGAACTAATCTGCAGCTGGCTGAGTGATTGGAGCCCTGGTTGCCTTGGAGACCAAGTGTCCTGCTTTAGACGAGTGTAGCAGGAGAGGACAACTGAACACATAAATAACAGCCAACTACTGAATGCAAAACTCTTTCCTCAGACTTCAACTATTGCACGTGAGCAGTGGACGCAGAGTGTGAGCTAAATGAACATTTACAATCCATGAGTTCTGCAGAAGGTCGAAGCAAAATCGAGATCAGCACTTCCAATGAGACAGTACAGAAACATGTCTTTCTACCAGCACTCACATAAATATCTGTTTTAGTAGATTTTGAGTGGCCAAGATGGTGAAAAGACCATAGCACAATACTTTTACGATACACAATATGGCACAAAATATATGATTTTTAACTATCATGCATGCATCTGTTCAATAACCTTTGATCAGTGTATGATATCACAATTCATTCCAGATACATAATGAGACACATTGTGATGTATGTGTATCATGACAAACACGTGTACTGTCATATTATCTATCCCTAGTTGAGTTTCCACATTAGTCGAACACAGAATTCTTGAAGATAGCCCTACTTCTCTTTTCTCCTGCAGGAGTGTGGTGCTGTGGGGCTGCAAGTAAGGGTAGAGCCAGTGGTTAAGAAACTGCATGCTGAAGGAACTCCTGGCTCCTGTTCAAGAGAGGAGGAGACAGGAGAATTGAGGGATCATGTTTCACACAGATACTGAGGTGCTTGTGAAAAGAGATGTGCAGGCCAGTACATTCTCTTGTAACCGGAATAAAATATGTCGCCTTTTATGTTTCCCTTTGCATCTCTTTGACAAACAATAGTTAAACTGCCTGCCATGCCAAAGTAAAACTAGTAACTTTAAGGAATGTTTTAGCAGAGAAAAACTACAGATAAAACTCCAAAAAAGATTCTTTTTTTTTCATCTACTGACATAAAAATCTGTGCCATGCTTCACAATGTGGCCGACATAGAAATTTCTGTTATATCACAGTCAGATAGACCATTAAGTACTTCAATAACCATACTGAACGCCCCATGGAAGGCAATTCATACAGATCCCGGCAACAGTGGGAGGAGGATGTGCTTCCAACATCTGTTCACTTTCCCTCCCATCTTTTGTCTGCATGATTGAAGACAACAATGGAGATACTGGCCTCTGAATGACAGCTGGACAGCAGATCAAACAAGAGCTCAGCAAAGCACCATACAGTTGTTTGATGGGGTTGTATGATACAAAAACTTGCGAAGGTTCCAATCCAACCTTTCTGTATAAATCAAAGTCCATGGAAAAAAAGTGATTTGAACATTGTGACAAGCAAGGAGTGATTCTTCCCAACTAGGCAGGCTAGGGGTCTATTTTATGCAAATACTGAGGGACACAGTGACTACCAATACGAAAACATTTTGGCTCATTTCTTTTTATTATAAGTACATATATACCATGAATGTAAACCCCTATATAGTGTAAACCCCTAAGTATGCTCCCAAAACACTTCAATTTAATTTTACTCTGAGCTCAACCCGTATCCATACAGTACTGTTTACACTGAACTGCTGTCTCACGCAATTCTAGAATGTAAAATCTCGATATGAATATGCTGCATTTAATGCACAGGCGCTTTCTTTGGTATAAGTAGCATAAATGTGCAGGGATTTCCAGGAACAATTATTAGTTCGGTTCTCAAAATAAATCAGTGACTGTTGAACCACGTATAAGCGAGGGTCACTGTACACAGTGCATTAGTCTGTGAATATGTATAGAGATATCAGTGTATATCTTTATAGTAGTCATGCATCGTAAGAAGATTGCCAGGGGCAATCAAACCATATTTCACCAAACTAAAATTTCACTCAAACAAAATCACACACAAATAAAGATGGAAATATGGAGCACAATAGTACATATGAACAAGTATATAAAAGTATGACGGATAAGCTGGTGGTGGCCCAGTTGGTAGGATACTTGTCTCTGGATCAAGAGGTCATGGGTTTCAATCCTACCTTCAGCAAACAACCACTGGGTCCCAGAACAAGACCCTTAATCCCAAATTGCCCCAGCGAGACCGCCCCCTGTAGTTAGGGAATGGAAGTCGCTGTGGATAAAAGCGTCTGCTAAATGTCGTAAATGTAAGCTATCGTTAAAGTGTTTGGAACGCGGTAAAGCTGTCTAAATCTGATCTCTTAGTGTTTGGCGAACTGTACCTTTGACAACAGCAGAGCTTTTCTTCTGACAAGCCTGGCAACATGAGTTGGCACAGAGATTATGCCTGATTGCAGTTTGCAGACTTTGTAATCCTGGGATGCACCTCTTGCAGTCATACTATGATTACTGGAAATTACTGCCTTTGAATTGATCCTGGCACCATGTGTGAGAGACCTGTCTTCCACACAGACACAAACAGATTAAGGTTGAATATTCACCACTAAAAATGCAACATACATGTAAGAAAATGTAGTATGATAATAATATAACTTATTAAAAAAAATAAATTATCAATATAATTATAACACAATAATAATAATAATAATAATAATAATAATAATAATAATAATAATAAGAAGAAGAAGAAGAAGAAGAAGAAGAAGAAGAAGAAGAATTTTGTCATTTTCGTTTTCCCAAATGCACCACTGACTGTGGATATTTGTTGATCATTTTAGCCTTCTTGCTATATTGCAGAAACATTTTGATTTTAAGGAACGTTAATACAGGCTGATGCAGACGACATTACAGCTGATGTTAAGACTTGCTACAAACCTATAAAGCCCAGTTATGTTAGCACATTGGATTAATAGACAGCTAGTGCAAGAAAGCTAATTTTTAAGATTTCTAGATTAGCACTCGTTATATATGTAGTTAATGCTGCTCATACAGTAATAACGTAGTATTATTTACGTAGTATTTTAATTTATCAACTGCAAGAGTAGCTAAGCAGCCTCCTTCGCTTTAACTCTTGCTTGCCGAGCACTTGACCACAGCTACAGACAACTGCGACATGTTCTAAATTCCAGTATTCTGAAATGGAAATCTACTAAAGAATAATACTACTCCAAAAGCATTATATACAGTGGCGGTAGTTGGAAGCATGAGCCATAGTAGCTATGGAAAATATTGCTTTGTACCATTTCTTTAAATTACGTTTTAAGCCAAAACCGAAACCATTGGTAAACAATGTACAAGAGAGTGTATTCATAATTATGTGATGTTTTAACTGTCTGTGAAGTTTCCTCTAAAGCCATTAAACACGCTTGGAAACCTGCTTGTAAGAGAGTTGCCCCTATGGTCAGAAGGGTCGTCGGGTCGAATCCCATGACTGTTAATGACACCACCCAGGTGCCCTTGAGTAAGATACCGTCCCCACACCGTAAAAGTTATTGTTTTAATAAATAATGTGTAATTATGCTCCCTTCTGGCTCCAGCCCGTATTATTCGTGTGCGTTTAATGTATTGGTATGTTTTTAATTTACGGCCCTTACTTTTTCTTTTGTTCTGTCCACATTGCTGCTGTAACTATACACATTTCCCACTTGTGGGACTAATAAAGGTTATTTTGTCTGGTCTTATCTTTTTTCATCTTGTTTTATACACAACGTAATCCTGCCGTGCGTCTCCGGAACGAACTGCAGACCGTGTATTTACACGGGATTATTTAAAGGTAGACCCGGTGTCTGCGGGCGAATTGCACAAGTATGAATGAAACGCCCTCAAAAATCTGCGTTAGTGCAACGAGCGAGAGGTTTAACGCTAGAACATTGTTTTGAACTGGACAGTCCGGCGGCGAACATAAGCAGTTATCTTTTACGGAACGTTGCATGCGTTTGTTGACAATATCAGCTGTTTGTGTGTGCAGTCTAGATGAATTACCGGATGGGTGTCAGAAGCAGGACGTTTTGGTTCTCAGTGCTGAGTCTGTGTTGACGGTTCAGTGCATACAGTGAAATGCCCTCGTCTCTGTGTTTTCGGTATTTGACTAGTGCCAAGATGAGCCATATCGTTAGTTTGCAGCTGTAAGTTACAGAGGAGACCAGACCAGAAACTGATCGGTATGTATGTGTGAGTGCTAGCTTCATTCGAGGTGCAATATTTCACACTGCACACTCCGTACAATGCGCTCAAATGATGGGAAGTCTGTAGCAGTAAATGCCACACACTAATAATTAAGATTAGAAAAAGTATCAAGGCTCTAACAAAATGTCTGCATTTTGTGCAAAGAACATTTTCCAAAGTCTCAGGTGTACCCTGCAGCGAGTTTCCATGTCTGTTCGCATCACACCACACAGAACATTCTTCATCAAAAGGGGTTCAGTTCTCTCTCAAACACCCAAAGTGGCACTGCTGTGTTGGGGGGTGGGCAGTGTCACCTATGTCTCAGCACAAGAAGCAGCACTCCCTCAGAGGACCACAGAGAAGAAGTCTGTTGCCAGAGTGCAGGTTCACAGGCTTATATTCATCCTGCGACTAAGCATCCGTGCCTTGGTACTCTTTTTCAAATTCAGCCCCCTCTTGCTGCTCTACCCATTGACTCTGCTCTCACATCGCTGGACCACCCGTTGGCTTGACGCTCTGCTTTGGGTTACAGAGTCCTCTGGTCCAACATTCATCAAGCTTGGTCAATGGGCCAGCACGCGACGGGACATCTTTTCGCAAGAGTTCTGTGACCGCTTTTCCCGTCTCCATGTGCGAGTGCAGCCCCACTCCTGGACTCACACTAAGCAATGTCTGAAGCGGGCCTTTGGGGAGGACTGGAGGCGGCTGTTTGTGTTTGACAGCAAGGAGCCAGTGGGTTCAGGCTGTGTGGCTCAGGTGTATCGAGCTAAGGCTCGAGTAGCAAGCGTCATGGATCCAGCCTTCCAGGAGCTGGTTGAAAGCCTAGAGAAAGAGGACCTGCTGGAAGCTTGGGAGATCCCTGGGCTTGGAGGAGCTTGGGGTCATTTATGGGGGCCACAGAAGGGAGAGGAGGAGACCCAACCGAGTTCTGCTCAACATACACACTCTCAGAGAAATTACACAGAGGACGAGTGTCTCATGCCTGTGGCAATTAAGGTAGGTTCACCCCTGTGCTAGGCCTTGGGTTTTCAGTTCAGAAAATGTTTTTGTAGGTTTTTAATCATTTCATCAATGTTATCCACCACTCTAGTAATCTCGTGTTTCAATACTGATATGTTTTAATATCATGTTTTAATTCCCTTTTTTTTGTACAGGTGCTTCATCCTGGAATCAGGAGACAAGTTCAGATAGACCTGATTCTAATGAAGGCAGGGAGCTTGCTCATCAGCTGCTTGCCTGGCATCAAATGGTTGAGTCTGCCAGAAGTGGTTGATGAATTTGAGAAGCTCATGACCAAACAGGTAATTCTAAACAAAAGCAAGCAAGTCTGCCTTGCCATCACAGGAAATCATGATATTTCCTTTGACGTATATATTTTTCCTTTGATTACAGATAGATCTTCGTTTTGAAGCAAGAAACATGGAACGGTTCAAGAATAACTTCAAGGACTTGGAATATGTCAAGTTCCCAACACCCCTGAGACCATTTGTTACGAGGGCCGTTCTGGTGGAGACGTATGAGGTGATTAGCTTCAGGTTGAGCAGAGAGACTGCTCACATGAAATCTTGTTTTTCTTTATTAGGAGATTCTAACTTGTACTAATGTACATTTTCAGGAAAGTGAACCCATTTCAAGCTACCTGAAGTCAGAGGTGCCCATAGCCGTGAAGCAGAGAATTGCTCGGATGGGAGTGGACACTCTACTGAAAATGGTGTGAGGAAAAAACATTCTGTTACATTGTTTGAAGACTAAGGCCAACTTAAACGTAGAATCAGATGTTCTTGGTTGCAGTAAAAACCTACAGATATGACTGGACACTCCTGTTTGCATAATCTGTCCTCTCTTATAAGCTTTCTCTTCTGATACAGGGCACACTTTTAGACACAGTTACAATATTTAGATGATATTTTAGACCCTTCCATAATGTCATGCTACTGGTTTTCTGCAACTCAAGGACCAGATGTTTATTGTAAGGTGGCAGAGTAGCGTGTTATAAATTCTGTAAAGGATAAACACAGGCGAGTTCTGGGGTTCAGTGCTTTATCGTAGGGCTTTACCTGTACATTTTAACGTTTACTTGGCACAAAGTGTTTATGGAATGGGATTCAAGAGCGAGCACTTTGAGACTCAGGCATAATGTTATGAACAACTTTGTAGTGTTTGTGATTATTCTAGAACATTGGGTTCCAGACAAATCCTGGCATACACCCTGTTCTGCACATTTTAACGTTTACTCATCAATGTCAGCCCAGCTGGGTAACTGACTGCTTAGTTGGATCAAGTGCGTTGGAAGCAGGGAAAACATTAACGTTAGCCATGTAAAGACTTTGTGTATTAACCAAACAGTGGACATGGGTGGAAGTTGATCCAACATAGCTTGAATTATCTGACGCTACATGGCTAATAAATGGTAAGTTG
Source organism: Brachypetersius gabonensis (assembly GCA_037577145.1). Classification (NCBI taxonomy): domain Eukaryota; kingdom Metazoa; phylum Chordata; class Actinopteri; order Characiformes; family Alestidae; genus Brachypetersius; species Brachypetersius gabonensis. Next base: position 13,717,545 of record JBBJLR010000133.1, read on the forward strand.
TTTCTCAACCAGGGCACGTATGCCAGAGTGAAATCAAATTAATCAGTAGCTCATATTAGTCAATGTCCCTAATACACCATAATGCAAGAAGCATGCCTGTTTGTTATTGACCTCTTACCTATAGCTATGCACACAAGTTGCTCTTCTATCAACAATTTCATCTGAGATGTGGTTATGTTGGGAAATACTGCACTGATCCTGCATTCTCACCTAATGGAAAAGGCCAATCTACTATTGGTTCTTTCGCACCAACCCATCGAAACATGTACTCTACAAGTGTTCCCTGTAGGATTTGGCACAAAGTGTTTATGATCATATTAAGTTCTATATGTTTTGATACCTATCAAACTTTTTCAATACATCCTTCTGATTAGGAATTTAGAGGCGAAGGCAACAACTTGAACAATTTGTGTAATGTGGCAGGGTGTACTCTTCTGCTTCCTCTGTTCCGTATCAATATTTAGGAAGCCCATGTGAAGAACAGATGAATACTTAAGCACTGATGTATGTCACTCTGGATAAAAGCATCTCCTAAATGCCGTAACTGTAAACGTGTGAAATTGATATCTGTGTGAATCTCTCACACATGGTTATCTAGCAGAGCAGCGCTCTCCCTCCATCTAGATTATCTTCTATGCCATAGTGCATCCTGGTGCCATCACTTCACCAGGTATATACCATATATATACCTGGCTGTCTATGAAGTGTCAAAGACGAGGCAACCTTCTTCCTTTGCTTCAAGGTCCAGTTCAGAACTTGTGTGCCAATTGTAGGCTTGTTTGATGGTTGACAGGTTAGCATCGACCTTCCGACCAGTCTGTGGCTGTGTAACGCTGCACTCAGCAGTGCAGTGTGCTGTGCAGTGTGCTGTGTCGTGACACATTCTTCCTGTAGCCAGCATTAAAAAGTCTGGTGACCTCAGTAGCACTTCTGTCACGTAGTCCACTTTGCCCTGTGGGCTAGCTGTTTTGGAGATGCTGTGACCCAGTCATCTGGCCGTAACAGTCAGAGCTTTGTTAAGGTCGCTCAGGGCTTTAAGTCTATTCACTGTCTGCCTAATATCTCCCAAATCTTACCAGTTGTAACAAGATAATCAAGGTTATTTCCATCACTTGTGAATGGTCAGATGTATTGTCCCATTGGTGAATCGTGTTACTACCTGCACTTAAGCAGTCTCATTTTACTATTAGGTGTTTGAGGATAACTTTGTCCATGGAGACCTCCATCCAGGGAATATCCTGGTGCAGTGTGGTCAGATGGCCCACCCCGAGGACAGGGCTACACTAACAGATCTGTGGGACACAGTGGTCGTCAGCATGAGGCCATCTCCTCCTCCGCTTCAACTGGTTCTCCTGGACACTGGTATTGTGGCCCAGCTCAGCGAGACAGATCTGCGTAATTTGAAAGCTGTCTTCACTGCTGTTGTCCTAAAACAGGTATCTGAAGCCAAAACATTAAGATTACTTGTGTTATTCCATTCTTAGAATTCAGACTCATGCAAGTGGTTTGTACTGTAGATGAGATGCAGTTTAAGGGGCCGTTCACATATCGCGTCTTTTGCACGCTCAAATCCATTATTTTAAATGTTGATGCGCGGCAGCCGAGCTCATAACGGAAGCTGGATTATAAAATATAATCCAGCTGGTCCTTGTCAAGTCTGAAACAGGCTTTGAACCTCACGTTGTCCAGGCGGAGCTCCTGGGTCAGCTGGTGAAATTCCCCGTGTTTTTTTTATGTTTTTGAAGAATGGGGTGCATCCAAATACTACGGTGTTTTTTTTCTTTTCTGCATAAATAAATCGTGTAGCAGAGTTACAGCAAGGGTTTTTCGTCTGTGGAAATCCATTGCTGAAATTATTGGAGAGCGTGGCTGATGGTTGCTCTGCAACGACAGACGCTTCCAGAGCGCAAGCGCCCGAGCTCTTTTGGAAAGAAGGAGAAAGCGACGCGCCTCGCGTTTTCCATGCGTTTTTAGACGTGATATGTGAACGGCCCCTAAGGATGTATTTGTCCTCAAACATGTATGTGTAAATATATACTCTGTATAGTGTTTCCAATCTTTTCATACATATTTCTACTGTCAGGGAGAGCGTGTGGCAGAGTTGATCCTGAACCATGCCAGGGCCAGCGAGTGCAAAGATGTCCCACGCTTCAAAAAAGAAATGGCTGACCTGGTGAACCATGCGCTCAGTGACACACTGTCTCTGGGGAAGGTACTATAGTTAGTACACACCTTCATTTCAGCAAAACATAGATTTCCTAATTTTGTTTAATGGTTCATCACATGATTCAAAAAAAGCTCTTGGCATTTCATCCATGCTTTGCTTCTGTAATCCCGTTTAGATTCAGGTGGCAGAACTGCTGTCTCGAGTGTTTGGATTGCTTATCCACCACAAGGTATATGAGTTTTTTCACTGAGCTGAATAATGATGCACATATTCAACAGTTCCAAGATGGCTTTTTTTTATTATCAAACAGTGAATTATATCCATGATATTGCACTTTTTTTAAACTGTTAGGGGCTTGTTTTGATTTTTCAACCCAACCATGACTTTAGAGTTCATATTCAGAATTAACGGAAACAGGATGATAATGCCACATTTGAAATCAACCCTATACATTTAATTTGTTTATACCAAAGGAATGATGAGGGAATGACACATCTGACCATGGAGCAGCTGAGCTTCCAGTGGTCTCATTATTTTTGAGCCCCTGAAATGGGTTGTATTTCCTACACAGTTTACCAAAAGCCTGCATTCATTATTTCATTTCAAAACAGCGAAAACTACAACTGTGCCAGTATTCGAATACATATGAATCTAACTGCATTCTCCATCTTTTTTGCAGGTCAAGCTGGAGAGTAATTTTGCCTCCGTTGTGTTTGCTATTATGGTGCTCGAGGGCTTAGGCAGGTCACTGGACCCTAACCTGGACCTCTTGGAGATTGCCAAGCCTCTGCTCCTGAAGAACTGTACTTCTCTTCTCTCCTGAGTTTCAGCACTGAAATGGAGCCCCTCTTATGTGCAATGAGCCTGTTTGTGTCCAATGTGCAGCTTAGCTTTGATAAATAAGCAATTTGTGACTGGTTGGTGAAAAATCGACGACTAATAGATCTTTAATTACAGTACTTAAGGATTAGGGGGTGTTATTTCATTACAAGATGTGAAACTGTGAACCTGTCATGAAGTTTTGGGTTTACTATGACTCTCCCCTTTGCCTCTTTATTGCAACTGATAACCTCAGCCTCCTGGCAAGAGGAAAAACACTACACACACACTTTGATGTAGAAAAAGGTTTGATAATCAATATAGGTATATCTTTGTACAGTTTGTGTTACGTATGTAATAGCTGTATCTAAAAGAAGTTCCAGTCAGCCTTACCCCTGTGTTGGCTGATTCCAGATTCTGCTGAATAATAAACCCTAGAGAAAAAGAAATATAACCCTAATAAAGGGAAAATGTATGGGGATTTACAGAACGGTCATGAATCTGTGATTTATGCATGTTGACCTAACAATGCAATGGAATATAGGCATTCTAAAACATTCTTAGCATTATTTTGTACACTGTGATAATTATCCTGATGAGGGTAGGTACATATCTAATAATACTTTATAAAATGTGGCAGCAGTGGGATCCATGTTGGTCTCAATGTTATTTATAATTCACTTTTTTATTATACGCATCCTCAGGATCATGTTTATCTCTGCATGTCAATCAGATCTTGTCATAACACAGTTAATTTAATCTTGGTCCTGATTTTAATATTGGGATTTATGTTTGATTTTGTATGTCCACATTTTGTTCCTGGAAAGAAACAATATGTGATGTGCATGGCTGTAATTGTTTCTGTTGTAGTTCCAAGAATAAATTATATTTCTGCATCTGTTTTACTAATTTGTTTACATGTCAGTGGGAACATGAGCTGTTGTTGCAGTATGTTGTTTCCTGTATTTAACTCATTACCTCCATGCATTTTAATAAGGTCCTCACTATGTTGGAAGTGTGTTTGCAATGCACAATGCTTTAAGGTTTTATTGGGAATGTTTCTACAATATGGGCTTCTTTCATGATTTAGATAGAAACTGCTATATGTCATTATATATTACTTGTATTAATTATTTTATAAAACTATTAGTAGTTATTACTATTTTATTATATAACTGCTAATCAACATTACTTATATTTAGATAGAAACTGGTTATCACCATGTAATAAAGGGGTAATGCATGGAATGAAGTGTGAAAGGGCCTTATTATAAGCAGCGCAAAAAGTGATTAATTACAAAGACTGTTAACTTTTAAACAGTTATACAATGATTTCGTGTGTGGGAAATGTAGCATAACCGTTATTGATTGGGTGCTAGTGTTCAGATACACGATCTGTACAAAAGTATTGGGACGCCTGCCCATAGCATCAAATCGGGACCTGGGGGACTTTAATGACGTTGCAAGTTGGAAGCATGGCGGCGTATAAAATGTATTGGTATGCTGAAGCATTAAGACTGCCCTTCACTGGAAGTAAGATGCCTTAGACAGAACCCTGAAAAACAGGTGTGTCCCAATACTTTCGTCCATATAGTGTATTTCCAGCGGGATCTGAGCACTCTGGAGCTGCAGCGTTGAGCTTAGGAGTTACCATGGTAACGCTGTGCGTTTGGCGGGGGCCCGGTTTAGAAACCGGAAGTTTGTGCTCTTAGGCAGCAGGGATGGCTGACGAGGAGACCGTTAAAACGGTGAGAAACGTCTTGTGTTGATTAAAAGACTCGACGAAAAGATATGTTTAAATGTGAGTGACCAAGTTCACTGGGCGTCTTGAAGTGGAGTCCATGGATGGCTGTAGTTAAGGTTAACTTGTTGTAGTGGAGAGATACAGACGTTAGGTAACAGATCTGCACGGTTTATACCTCTCCCCCTGAAGGGTCTCCACTACTCACACTGCTACTGGTTACACCTTTGTTTGGCTTCTTAAATAACGGTATCTGCTAAATAGCTCTTTTTGCGATAAAGATACCCAACATAGCTATTAGAGTAGAATGTTACTCCAACGGTTTAATACGGGTGTGTTACCTCGGTACTGACACCATCTGACCATAAGTATTGGGACACCCGTTTTCCAGGATTTGTGCTAGGCCCCTTAGTTCTTTAAGCTGTCTTAAGGTTTCTGCAAACCCAGATATTTTGGATAGTGCCAGGCTTCCAACTTTGTGCACACAGTTTGGTGAGACTGTGATCTATTCGAGCCAGGCCTACTTGTCCAACATCAGTGCCTGACCTCATAATTGATCCCCAAAATGAATGGGCACAAATTCCCACAGAATCTCCAAAATCTTGTAGAAAGGTCTTCCATGAACAGTATAAGCTGTTAGAGCTGCAAAAGGGGAACCAACTATATATGAAAGTCTATGTATTTGAATGCAATGTCATTCCCTGTTGGTGTAATGCTCCCAATACTTTTTTCCATATGCAGTATTGTATTTCTTAGGGGGGCTGGTATAGCCCAGAATATCCCCTATAGTCTTAAATATTTGCGCATGAAAACTGTCATTAAACTGGCAGCAAGGCTTTACAGTTGCGTGCGGGCTATTGCATTTATGCTACTCCTGTCTATGATGTGATACATCCATATACCACACATTTTGTGTGTGAAATCAGTCTGCTGTCACAACCGACCTGACTCTGTGTGTACCTGAAAGTGATTAACATTCCTTTAATACTGGATAATTGCATGAAGTTATCATGTTATCCTGAATGTTTTCAACAGATTAATTTTAATTTGTGTATTTTAGGATGCTCCACTTCCCGTATCCACAGACCCCAAGAAACCCCACCCTAAAAAAGGTTTGTTTCAAGACTAAGAAGAACAATGATAGTGAGGAAAAAATGAAAGGACTATGTAAAATTAAATTATAGCTTTTGTTACACAGTACTGAAATTGTCCCATGCCTTCACAAAATACTGGGCTTTGAAAATGCTATGCTCTTTTGTTTTTACAAAACAGAAAGTTAAAATATCATGGATCGATTACCTGACAAAATGTAATTCGATTGAGCAGTTTGATGGTTCACATTGTATATTTAGTTGATTAATACAAACACTCTGTCATTATGGCAGCATGAAGAGAATACGTTAAAACAGAGGTTCAGTGTAGTTTCACACCACTGGTTTTCTCAAACAGAGCCGAGTACATAGAAGTCACTAGTACAAGCCATTTTCCTTGGTTGCAATTCTCTCCGTCATCCTGTGGAGGGTGCTGTTTGTCTGCGTTTTCCTCCCTGGCCTCCGTTTGGCCTTGAAGAGGATTACAGCTCAGAGAGAAAAGTCTGTCCAGGAATAGAACTGCTTGAAATCAGATTTCACCAGCAGCCTTGTGAGCGAACTAAGTAAGATGCAGATGCAGCTTTTTGCTGTGGATGCTTCTTTTGTTGTGGTGCCCATTATGGATTTGGGAACGGGGAGCTTTACATGGTCTCCAGCTGAGAGGAGGGCGTATATCCGCTTAGTGCTCCTTATCAGAAAGACAAAAAAAGTCTTCTGTCTAATGTAGACACTAAAACATGCTAGACTGCTTCAGAGTATGTGTGAAGAACCCTGAACTAACTAACCCTGCCCTTTTCTATTCTGTTTAACATTTTAGATGAACCTTAATTGATGAGGAAGAAGTCTTCATAGATATCTAAACTGATCCCCTTCACTGTTTTAAATTTGGACAGTTTTTAATCTAGTTCTGGTCAAAGAACTTTGAGTTTGCATGAGTAGTTTATTATGCACGGTTATTTCCATATTGTAGAATTTTTGCAAAGGTCTTGAAATAAATCTATTTTGCTAAAGCAGGCTGATTGCACTAGGATTCATTATATAGCTTGCATTAAGAAACAGTCAGTGTTGTCCATGTATGGGTTGTTGTTTCAGCACCAGAACTTCCTATACTAGAGAGGAGGAACTGGCTCATTCATCTGCACTATATCCGCAAAGACTATGAGACCTGCAAGGTAAGATATATACAAGCTGTCTTCTGTTTTTGCCTCCGTTTGTTGTAAAAAGAGCAGGATTAGTCACACTGATGTCTTTTATTAGTCCTGCCTTCTATATGGTTTAATTAGTGTTTTGCCTCCTCAGGCTATCATCAAAGAGCAACTCCAGGAGACTCAGGGCATGTGTGAATATGCAGTTTATGTCCAAGGTCAGTGCCATAGCCTTCTAATATTCCCCATAATGTCTTCTACTGTCTTCCACTGTAATGTTAGCTGTCAAACAAGGGTACATGTGAGGTCTTGTTATACCCATTTCCAGGATTCAACCATTATTATTAGATCATTATTTTTTGCTGCTATTTACCATCTGCTGGAAACTCACTGGTTATGCTGCTGCTCGAATCTTGATTGTTTAAACATACTGAAATTAATTTGTAGTAAATAAAGAAATCATTAGGCCTTGAAATCTCAGATGGCCTTGAGGTATTCTTTTGGCCATTTCTAGACCCTGTGATAACAGTTGTCTGCTATAATATATTTGTGTGTGTGTGTGTGTGTGTGTGTGTGTGTGTGTGTGTGTGTGTGTGTGTGTGTGTGTGTGTGTGTTTGTGTGTTTGTAGCTCTGATCCTGCGTTTAGAGGGGAAGATCCAGCAGTCTCTGGAGCTGTTTCAAAGCTGTGCAATCCTCAATCCCACCAGCTCAGACAATCTTAAACAAGTAGCCCGCTCCCTGTAAGCACTTTACTACGCTATACCATCCATAAATAACAGTGAAAATGGCAAAAAATCAAACATAATATTTATGGAGTGTAGTAGTTTAGCCAAGACATGTTTGATGAAAGATTTCATCCTTAGTTTTGCACCAGAGTCTCGAGGCTAATATTGCTAATTATTAAGAAGTTCAAAGGGGCAGTCAAAGCTTTTTAAAGGTAGTGGTTTAAAAACTTTTTTAAATCCAATTATTCAGTTAGTTTTAGCGCTGTACATGATCGATTGATTTTTACTCCGTTGTTATATTCAGCTTTCTCCTAGGGAAGCACAAAGCTGCTATTGAGGTATACAATGAGGCAGCCCGGCTCAACCAAAAAGACTGGGTATATATTATCTCACCTTTCCAAATACTGTTACAGTGTCCACAGAACCTTGTACCATAATTTTAAAGAACATTTAAAAAAAATATCTGTGATTCCAACAGTGTGTTGTTAGAAAAATGTCAAATATCTGTTTTCAACTTCATCTGCAGGAGATCAATCACAATCTTGGAGTTTGCTACATCTACACTAAAGACTTCAAGAGTGTAAGTTGTTCCCAGTGTTGCATGCAGTGTTTTGGATTAGTGAACATGTGGGATGAGTCCTTGCAGTATTTATCACACACTCTACCTTGATTGCCATAAAAGGTGAAACAGTGCAAAGTCTTTTAAAGGGTCATTCAAAGTGTTTTGATGTAAAATTGTTTGGTTTAGAGTCACATACTGACGAATTTCTTTTCAGTAGTGGTGATAGGAAACAGGGTCACAATAATAATGATAATGCTCAGTACTTTTCATCCAGGTAGCAACTCAAAGTGCTTTATTAATAGTTGATAAAAGTTATAATAAAGAACAGTGATGTTGAGTTTAGGGATTTTCTATTACTACACTACTGTTACTCTTAAAAACCTTTAATAAATGTGAGGCAATGCACAGATCAAATTAAAACAGTATTTACAAACACTGGGGTGCACTTTAATTAAAAGCTATATTTAGGAGATATGTTTTCAAATGTTTCTAGCTTGGATGTAAACGCAGAACAGAGTTACATTTACGGCATTTATCAGGCGCTTTTTTCCAAAGCGACTTCCATTCACTACCTACAGGGAACTGTCTCCCTGGAGCAACTTGGGGTTAAGGGTCTTGCTCAGGGACCCAGTGGTGGTGGTGAAGGTGCTGAAGGTAGGTTTCGAACCCATGACCTCTTGGTTTAGAGGCAAGTATCCTACCCACTACGGCGCCACCACCCAGTTTAGAGGTGTAATTACAGAATAAGGCCTCTCCTCTTTTTCTGTAATTTACAGAGAGGTTTGAGTCTAAGTCTATAGATCTAACCAGACAGAAAGCCATTTAGAGCATTAAAAACAAGTAAAAGAACTGTAAAATCTACATTGAAAGATGCAAGTACCCAAAAAGTGTGATATGAGCTGTTTTTGTTGTTTTTGTTAGATGCTGCTTGTAGAGGATATTTAATTTCTTAGGAAGCCCAGGAAAGGGTGCATTAACAAATGCAAGTTTCTCTGTACTGATTTGGGATAGAAAGGGCCCAACTTTAGCACTATTTCTGAAATGGTAAAAAGATGTTTTAATGGCTGCATTTACACAACACATAAAACAGAGCTAAAATAAAAATCTAAGTCTAAAATTTAGTTTAATTTTAAAATTAAGAATAATCATCAGTCACTCAAGGGAACACAGAGTTGGTGACCATATAACATCAATATAACAAATACAGCCAATATAGAATATGACCTCTGAACTTGCATTTCTTCAAAGTTATATATAATTTGAATTATGGTGAAACAGCGATAGATCAGAATCCACTCTTCAGATCAGAATAGAGCATTTCGCATCAAACCACTTTGACTGATTTTATTTGCTTATGATGGTAAATTAATTTTGCTGAAATTTGGAAAAGTCTGTGATTCCCTTTTAACTACTATATTAGTAGTTACAGAAAAAGCTACCATATAATTACAGTGTACTACACAGTTCACGATTTAGTTCTATTTAAATGCTAATGATGGTAGTTTTGCTGTAGTGATACAGAGGATTTAAAGTTTGACTTTTTCTGCAGGCTGAGGAGCAGCTCAACTTGGCGTTACAGCTAAACAAGCATGACATGACCTACATGATGCTGGGGAAGATCTATCTGTTAGAAGGAGACATAGAGAAGGCTATTGAGATCTACAAAAATGCAGTGGAGTGAGTCTGTTCCCTAGCTGCTACTGGCTAGATTTACAGTAATATGGCAAGTACTAAGAAGTGTACCAAGCCCACTGAATCCACAGTGGTTTCAGACGTTCTTTTTTCACCCACATCATCTTGACCAAAACTGAGCCTGCTTTCTGCTGGCTGACCTAGAAAGCACTGCTTCAAAGGTGTCTGCCTCTTGCGCAGCGCATTCATGTTTAGCACTGTGTGACGGCACATGCACACACACTTGTGGGGCTAATTTCAGAGTATGAGAGCAACTTAAGATGCCCAGAGAGATTCACAGCAAGTGGCTGCTGCCTCTGCCATCTCTCCATTGGAGAGCCTGAGGCCACACAGCATGCTGGGACGAGAAAGAGAGTCATTGCTGTAATTAATCACTTTTACAGGCTGACTGTGACTCTCTTTACTCTCTTTCTTTGGTTCTCAGCACATTCTGCACACCTCCCTGAGGACATACTCCTCTCCTTTAAACAGCCTTTTCACCAACTGATCAGTCTCCCCTTAAACAGAATTTACTTACTTACTGACTGAAGCCTCAAAAGGAATCACTAATATTTTCCTCCCTGTGAACCCTAATGTTTGATTAAGGGTGTTGACATGGCTCTTATTGACTTATGTGTGAAGCACAGAAAGAGAAAAGGAAATGACTTCATGAAGTTGTTGCTTCTTGGCTTCATGTTCACACATTTTCGCCTCTCGAGCTCTGGCTCAGATATCAGAGGGATGTGGGGAGAGTAAATACGTAAGGCACAGGAGCTCCAGCGAGCGCAGTGTGTGTTCTCATCATTACCGCAGCCCTCCTGTAGAGCAGATGAATTAGTAACACCGAACAGTGGGATGCGCTTTAATGAGTGGAGCTTAGGGGGGTGTTGGGGGTCCCGAAGCAAAGTGCCTCTGCACCTTCTCCTTCTCTCTGTCAATTTCAACCAGACACAGAAGAAAGCATCGCACCCCTCCCACTCTCCCTCTGAGCCAGAATGAATAACTAATAGCCTGTTGTGATGGGCTGCCGTCAGATACAAATTTGGAAGACAAATCTGATGTTGCTAGGAAGATGATGGTTTGGGCAAAAAGTTCTGGAATGTTCTGATTGCTCCATAGTGAAGTGAGTTCACATAATTTGCACTTCACAGTGTTTGTCCTAGTTTTTGTTTGAAAGTAGCTGCACATAACATGAAAAGGTAACATTTTACTTTAGCCTTTCTGTGTGCTATAAAACTGGCAGATGATAAGCAATAAGCATTATTGGTAATGTTAACATGACATTTATATTAATGAACGGATTCTGTTATGACAGCATATAACATCTTCAATGACACTGAGATGTCAGTATTATGCCACAGAGGTAAAGCACTATCCCGTAAAAGTTAGACTTTTGCCACATTTGTAGAAGCATCTGAAATGTTTGGACTCCTCTGTGCTTGATCTGCTTATACAAAAGCAGATCAAGAAGGGGAATGCTGCAGAGAGTACTGGACTGGTTTCATTGGTGCTGCTCATTTGCAATATTTGGCATTTACATAAAGCATTTGCATGGGACTTTAATTAGAATTCATAACGTCCATTCTCTGGGATACACTGTCACATCTTCTTATTGCACATTGTCACATTTTGGCATTGCAATGTGACCAGGGATTGTTAAGCCCCTCCTTCACGATATATTTGTTGTTAAATTATATTGCAATGTTTACTGATACACAGAAGGCTTCAGTTTGCAAATGAGTCATCTTAAGAAATCATAATATGATTATAATAAGATGAGTGTTTATCATTTGTCAGCAACGGTAAAGCAAGACATGTTGAAATGTGCTATGTGTGACAGTATATTTGTATAATGGTATATTGTCCATATAGTGGAGCATAGAATGAATTCTTTTCTTTTGCAAACATGTCTGTTATAGGTTCTCCCCAGAGAACACAGAGTTGCTGACTACACTGGGGCTGTTGTATATGCAGGTCAGTTTCATCAGGCACCTGACAGGCCTATTTCTGGAAATGTATGTTGAAATTTCAGGTGTTAATTCAAAGCATGATTGTTTTTCTCAGCTCGGTAAATATCAGAAAGCCTTTGAACATCTTGGGAATGCACTGACATATGACCCAAACAATTACAAGGTGGGTAAACTTCGACACAAACTCCTCACACTTTCATTTCGATGTCTTGCCTTTGAAGTTATTCTGGGCCTCTAAATTCAGTAATATGAAAGTCTGTGTGCGTTGTGTTTCCCCCAGGCCATCCTGGCAGCAGGCAGCATGATGCAGACGCATGGGGATTTCGACGTGGCCATGAATAAATATCGTGTGGCAGCATTTGCTGTGCCTGAAAGCCCCCCTCTCTGGAACAACATTGGCATGTGCTTCTTCGGCAAGAAGAAATATGTTGCTGTGAGTTCCGTAGAATTCTCTCCTGTGTCATAAAGTTACTAATTATAACTAACCTGACAACTTGTCTGTATAATTCCTCCTTCTTGCATTTCTCTTGTTTTTTTCTTTAAGGCTATAAGCTGTCTGAAGAGAGCAAACTACCTGTCTCCGTTTGACTGGAAGATTCTATACAATTTGGGTTTGGTGCACTTAACCATGCAGCAGTACGCCTCAGCATTCCATTTCCTCAGTGCTGCCATTAACCTGCAGCCACGTATGGGAGAGCTCTACATGCTCTTGGCAGGTGAACACACACCTGTTCCCTTCACCCTGTCTCCTGTATAACTTAATTATTTTTAAACATGGCAACAGCTTGCTGGGCCCAGACTGCATTTAGTAGAAAGGTTCCATGTTGTGCTTTGCTCTGTAGCTCTGTTTTGACTTGAACTGATGCTCTTGTTTTGCCTTTCAACAGTCGCCCTGACTAATTTGGACGATGTAGACAATGCACGAAGGTCATATGAGCAAGCTGTTCGACTGGATGCGTATGTCTTTTACAGTTTTGCAGGTCAAGTGCAGCTATTTTAAAAATGCCAGTATGAGACACTAATTTAAAGTGAGCGTTTGTGTCCCCATTCCCAGGTCCAACCCACTGGTAAACCTAAATTTTGCAGTGTTGCTGTATAATCAGGGAGACAAGAAGGCAGCACTGCAACAGTACCAAGAGATGGAGAAGAAAGTCCAAATGTTGGTGGAGAGCAACACCAATACTGAATTTGACCCAGAGGTAGAACACCACTACACAGATTTAACTGTCCAGCATGGTTAAAAGCTTTAGATGATGACACATCAGTACGTCTCAAGATCTGTAGTGTTTAGCTGTTGTATAACTCAGTGCTGTTGTGCTTATGTCAGGGTGCAGTATGTCTTCATATAACCATCATGGCACTGTGTTCAGGCATATATGTTCTCTCTTCCAAGCTAATTGAGATGGCTCAGAAAATGGGTGTGGCTCTGCAGGCTGGTGAGAATTTATATTGGTCCAAACCAGGCAAAGACTCCAAGAACAGCCAGCGCTCCTCTTCCAGCAAGGCAGCCTCCTCTCAGCAGCCTCTAGGCACCAATCAAGCTTTGGGCCAGGCAATGTCCTCTGCTGCTGGTTACAGCAAGGGCATGCAGATAACTGCAGGTACAGTAGCACCACAAGAAGGCTGTTTTTATTCTGCAGGAACTTCAGCCTTTCCCAAGCTTTAAACATTGTTTCAGTTCTTTTCCAGTCTCTTCACGACTTCTACTTAAGACTCTTAGTCTTTGTAATGATTATGCTGTGAAGTGTGGTTTTGTTGTATAGACTATTTTAGAAATCAATAATTACATATTTGACATTTAAATTGCAAAGTTCATATCTGTGGTTCAGGATTTTAATTATAGGTCTTAAGAGGTCATTTTATAAAGTAAAAGCAGCTTCACCACCTCTTGCATGTGTGTTTTACTTTAAGTCCATCCAACATTTTTTTTTTCTAGGCCCAGAGCCAGATGTGGACAGTGCTCCCTCTCCCCCTACAGAGCTCCCAGGAGAGCATGAAGCTGAAGATGATGTTGAGGAAGCAGCAGAGCCTTCCAAAGCTAAAGAGAAGAAAAGGAGTAAATCCAGAGCAGTGGCTGAATAGAGGTGACCAGGCACCTGGCGTGCTCTTAGGTGTGAACTCATCTTCATTTACTAAATAAAAGTTCACATTGTAGTGTAGTGTTTTCACACTTAGTCTTTGGGAACCCCCAGCCAATACACATTATTTGTCTGCCCATACCTTTCTGAACCAGAAAGTCACAGTATTCAGGTGAATTGGGAGCTAAGGCAGTTCAAAAATGTGGACCTACATGCTCCCCACAGACTGGGTTGGAAAACACTGAGTATATGGGTCTTATAAATGTACACAAATATTTTGGTAGTTTTTTTAAAGTGATTACCTGCACAATATTTATAGTCCACTATGCTCTCGCTATACTTTAAAACATCAAATAAATTAAGTAGGTCCATTTGGATCTTGAATGCAAATATGCATTACATTAATGTAGAACATTTTTGCCTAGATCAACCTCTGTATATTAGCTATGTGAAAATACACATGGTCTGCTTCCTGTTTGCAACAGTTTTCTGAAATAAACTGCAGTTTACTAAAATTGTTCAGCCATTCTTTCAACAAAAAAAAAGGAAAGTGAGACGTATTTAGGATCAACAGATATTTTATTGATATAAAAATATTTTGACCAAGTTACCTTAACCTAGATAGTTCTATTTTTTGTTTAACATATGACACCTGGGCCCTTTAATATGGCCTTTTACTTTGTAAGACTTTGCATAATGTCACATCTGTGCAAACTTCCCACCATAGCACATGTCTCGACTGCATTAAAATGAAGTGATGTTTAAAAAACAAAGGGCTGGTATCTCAAGACAATAATATCGTATGCATCAAGCATCTCAGGGGGTGTTCCAGGATCATTGTCCTTACAACAGACATCCCCAAATATGCTCTAGACCAGTAACCCCAGACGCTGTCCAAACACTGAACCTTACGGAAGGTTTAGCAGAAAGAGGTCTAGGCCTAGACTAAAGGATTTTCTATGGTCAGACCACTATTTTCTCCCTGACAACACCTAATACATGTCAGGGAAACCGTTATCAACAAAGCAAATTTTCCTACCGAGTGTGGACCAGGCAGTAATTCCTGTTGAGGTGGAGTGTAAAACGGTAGTTTAAAATTTTATTTTAATTAAATCCATAAAGTTAATCGAAATAAGTTCTTTCAGTATATAAACTTGAATGTACAGCTGCACCTACTCAAAACGAGAAAAAGTGATCAAAAAATAAACATTTTAATTATCTTCGACATTTAAATGTGAAACCCACTGACAAGATAGTTCATCCAAGTTATGCTTAAATCGTTCATCTACCCAAATTCAAAATGGTGAGCATGCTTCACGCTTCCATTCTCCTCTCACAAAGCCAGCGTTCTGATCCCTGATGAAGCCAGTTAGACTAAATGAATCCATTCACATTTAGTCTAGGAGGCTTTTTTGACTTCTGACATCTGGCCTACTTTTTGACTGCACTAGAGAGTAAAGGGAAAACTACTCTTTTCCTTGGCAGGGGACATGCACGTCATCTCACAGAACAGCTCACAATGCATATTCACAAGTTTACAGCTAGAACCAGCTGAGATGCTGAATGATGTCAGTACTATGTATGTTCATATCCAACTATTATGACCTTAAAAAATAGGAATGCTCATACGTTTTCACTGTCCACCCCCACATACAGTACATGTCCAGAAAATAAACAAGATTATACTTTTACTGCCACGTATGCTGAATGTAAATGTACCTTATAAAAAAGATTTGTTCAAGTATCTAAATAAATGATTGAAAAAATGCTGAAGGTAATGTGTGTGGAGATTCCTCTGCACATATTTACAAGCTGTGCTTGTTTTTACAAGTCCTGAAAAACAAACTACAAAGCAGAAGCCTACATTTCTCCCGATTTCCACATGAACAAATATTACCATACAATTAACAACATCAAGCAATAGTTGTTGTTTTGTTACATCATGATTTCAGTAACCACCCAAGTTTGACTGAAGGACTGCCATTTTGACCATCCAGTTTTACTGTAGTGAGGTGTTCATTTGACTCATTGTGTTCTAATAGTTTTTTCTACACTTGATCACAAAATATGTAGTCTCTAACCATCTACTATAGGAGAAATCTTTAAAAAAAAAGAAAAGAAAAAAAAGTAAGGCTTTGTGATGTCCATTGAATCACTCTTACTTTGTGCACAAGATACACATATTGCTGGAGAAATCAGAGAACTTGGGCTGGGACTGACAGGAGCCCACAAAAAAGTGCAGGAGGACATGTTTCGAAGGGGATTTGCAAGTGAGCAGGCAACAGTTATGGCTATAAGTAACCTTCTAGCTTTGGTTAAAGTATGTAGTACATTGGGGATCTCTATGAATCTAAAGTCATTTTTCCCATGTTGATTTCATAGCAGCTTGGACTTTCTGCATCATGTTCAAAGGCAGGTGAGATTTCACACCTCTTCAGTGTAGTAGTCAGAGGTAAAACGATTCCATGGAGTGTGGAGGAAAAAGTAAGGTATTCAGCAATAGTGTCACTGAGAAGAGTGTACAAAACAGAAAGCTCTTAACTTTTGAAAAGCATCCTTTCTTCATCTACTCCCCTTTCAGCAAGCACTGCTTGCATTGGGGACTGAAGTAACAGAAGATTTGTCCAGCGGGTCAGATGCCTAGCAGCTAACAGTTGAAGAGAGGATTGAGAACAGGTTAGCCTTTAAAAATAAACTGCAACTGGACCTCAGGAGTGTATAAACTAAAATTAAAGACCTACTATTCTGACTGTGGCTGGTGTGCAGTCTCAGAGTACATCAGTCCCTCTGCTGAGATAGCGTCCCCTAGCCCAACTGTCCGGAGGGGTTGTTTACATACGAGTACAGGACTAAGATGGAAGGACACGTTGCCCCTTCGCCACACAGTGACTGGACTGGATGGGTCCAACACCAGGTTCTCTCTAGGCTCTGAAAAAGAACTGTAGAAGTTCAGTGGCACTTTGAGCACCACCTTGCTAACATCCACAGCCTGTAGGCCACATGCCTGGCTGCTGGCCACACGTGCCCCGGCCGCTACTGCTCCCTGCTGGTTCCCCCAGTGTCCATCCACAGTAGCCAGGACGTGGTAAGCCAGTGTGTGGAAGTGGATCCGGGTCAGATCAGCCTCAGACTCCACATCAGCCCTACCATACTGCTCCAGAACCCATAGGAGGATGTCAGCAACACGGCCCACGTCAGGCATACCGTCCCAGGCAGGGAGGTCTGAGTGAGGACCCCCTCCAGACTGGGACAGGAACAGCAGCTCCTGCTCATTCAGCCCAATGGAGTTGACAATGGGTATGACCTGCTAACAGAAGAGTACACAATACTAAATGTGGTACACATGCTGTTGAGCCACAGCAGGTAATCACACAGAAGGGACTTGGAAGTGGCAGCTGCTAAATGCCCAATCTTGTAGTGGTCAGATTACATGAAGACAATTTAATAAAATGCATTAATCCCTAATGATCTCCACCTATGAACTGTCATGGAAGTTTGATTTCTGTGTTTAGGGAAATAACAGTGCTAAGAACTGACAAGGATCATGTTTAGTCTTGCCTAGGCTGGCAATATACTCTCTAATTGTATGTGTGAAGGGTTGATGAAACTCTGTTAAACCTACACATTTACCTCCTTCATGATGCTGTTCATGTAATCTTTATCCGTCATGCTGGCCAGCTCGAGATGTATGGGCACTTCATTACGGACATCTGAAATGGCAACCACAGCCTGTAAAGAAATGGACAAAACCTTTAAAAAAAGGATTTTTCAAATATTATGCATGATGTACTCCAGGACTGGAGTCTGACACACCTGATGTACAAGAAACTAAGACGTCAGTGTGACACCTTACAGCCTACATGAAACAAAGAATGGTCTCATCAACCACAATTTCAAATGTATTGCAAACCTCTTTGAGTCTGTCCTCCCACAGCTCCCGACCCATGCCTTCCATCATGTGAAGGCCAGAAAGAACCACCAGTCCAGGCTGGAACTCCTCTAAACTGGCCACAAAGGTCTCCAAGACACTCATTTCACCATTGGATACATCATGGGAGAAGATAAAGCGGTTGGCCTGAGGAGCTCGCGTCGTTCCCCACTGCTCCCCTGAGCACACACACAACAAATACTTTATCCTACAGATGCGGTCTTTTGCAATGTAAAAATGGTGCAGAACAACAATATTTTATGTGGGCGCACACTGCAACTGTTAGGGATGCACGTAGTCTTTTAATCAAAAATGAAATGCTGATAAATTACCCTGCCAAATATGTATAACTGATATTAAAATAACAGAGCTAATCGTGTTGGCTTCCACAAAAACTGGAACACAAAGGAAACCTTTTATACGGTCATGAGTTGGTGAACACAGGATACGTCCTGACCTGCCTTGTATTCCAAAATGAGGTGGTATTCATCAGTCTCCTGCAGCGATTCTGGTGGTACTATTATCTGCTCATCCAGTAACTCATGCAGTTTAGGCCCGACAGGGCCACAAAGGAGGACCTATGAAAAATCAGGAAAAATAATGCGCAATGATTTTACTTCCCAAACTAGATCTGTGTATGACCTGACTGTTAAGAGTAGGTTCTTTAAAACACAGCTGTCGAAAAAAAGTTACTAGGCACAAAAATCTAGTTCATGAAAGGAAGTTGTGTTGGTAATTGCCATTCCACAGTTTTACATATTGCTGTTAATGACTTTATACAGGAAAAACAGCAAAGGAAATCTGCACTTGAACACAGGAAACATGAACTCACTGCAGCATTTTCTGCCTACTCACCACTTGCTCAGGGTAAGAGGCAAGTTTCTGCCCAATCAGAGCAGCATTTCCTCCCACATAGAGCTACAGCAAAGAAGGAAACAGAAAACCACAGATTATGAAATATCCCCATCATTTATAGAGACTTAGTTACCCAGAACATGTTGTGCTTAACCATGAGCTGGAGAGATCACAAGACTCATTTTAAGATAAATACAAATTAAGTAATGTAAGGACAGTCATCACTTAGCCAGAGTTTTTTTGGCAGCTTTTAATTACTGTCGACCATTCATGATTAAAACTGACACAGAAACTCAATCCTCCCAAGGCTCACCCCTGATTCAGTTTTAAAACTGAGCTCTCCTGGGACAGTCTTTATAAGAGATACCTAAATTAGCCATACTTGGTAAAACTCACCAAGCCAGCTTTGAGTCAATGTGGAAAAATTAGCATAACAAAGGCAGAACCCACCTTTACAACAGTGGGTACAATTCTCTCCTTTTAAAACAAGAGGCATTCCAGTTACACTCTAATAAGAGCAGAAAAGATGGGTCACCAAGACAGTAATTGCACGGTCCTGTTACGGCAGCACCTTCTACCGTCAAGACAAGAAACGGAGCCTGCCCTAAGCAAATTGTGCCCAAGTTAAGGATTTGGTTGTATCCACAATGTGTCATATGACCTCTGAATATCAAGATATGCACAGAACATCTGGTAGGAAATGGAAGTGTCAAACGTTGTTTTGATGAAACTGACGTTGAGAAGGGAGCCTGTAAAATGAATTATTTCTTAGTGTCGCTTCAGGACTACATTTGCAGTTTGCAGCGGTCATTGAAGCCAAATAAAGCTAAATATATTACTGGACACAGAATGTTTTAACAAACTTCTCAAAGAGGCACAGTGCTCCTGTCCCAGATTAATATGACAGTTATGTGAAAAAACATGGTGTGGAATAACAAATCAAAACACGGGAAACACTGCACAGCCTTTGTCGTCTTCTAACAATTGCACCAAGTGAAATAGTCCCATAAATGACCTCTGCCCACTTTTTCATATTGTTTTCCTATCCTTCTAGTAGAACTATCCTACTTAAGAACGAAGTGGTAGTACAAGATCACCCCACTTTATTTTTGATGTGCTTACACTTTCACTGTAGAATTTTGTACACTGCATTCAGAATGGCTCATTAAGGTGGCATGGGAGAAGGCATATAACGAATAAAGAAATAAACACTCAAATAACCACATGAAAGTTTAAATGGTTATCTGCTTTAGTTCAATGGTTCTTCTCTGTAATGGAAAGATTGTTAAATATTATTTAAAAAAATGCTTGTATGTTGCTGCAAAAGACAACACTATGTATTTGTTCAATACACACTTGATACTATATCGAACCCCTCTTACTAGAAGTCTACCTGAGCGCCAGGATATTCCGCAGCAGCCCGAGCAATCCTTTGAAAAACTTCACTATCTGAGAAGAAACGTTCTGCAGCTGCCCCCCTTTCCATGTAGTGAATGAAGGTCTCTTTTAGGTCCTCCTTGGAGTCTAGTACATCATGATCCCTGCCTGATCCCGGATCAACAGCCAGAGCCTGGAGCAACCCTACCCCCGAGACCACCACGTCAATACAGGCATTTACCCTGAGGGAGGAAACCAGAAAACTACTATAAGACAACAGCACTTCTCACTGTAGGTGCATTCAACTCATTTTGCATGTACACAGTACAGTAAGACATACTCGTTTCAAAACTCATTTAATTGATTTTACAAACAAAACTCAAATCCATCATGTCCCAGAAACTCACCCAACTGCTATCCGACCCCAGTGTTTGCTAGGGGCGGTGATGAGGGTGTCCCAGGCCCTTGAGATGGCTTCTTCCAGAGTAGGAACCCCAGGTTCATTCTGCACTGAGAGGAGCGACTGAGGAAGGGACTGAGTGACAAACTGCAGCATGCGATCTGGTAGCTCTGGGTTTGTGTGATAAATGTACCCTGCAGCAAGGGCTAGCAAAGCCACCAGTGCAGCCTTCCTCCACATGATTCAGCAGAGACTCTGAAACACAGCAGTATCACAGTTTTTCTCTGGGTGGTGAGCCAGACTCTTATCATGGTCATTGACCGAGCAATGACTCAGGTCATTGCTCGGTCGCTGGTGGCTTTTAAAAGCTCCTAATAAAGCAACTTAAACCTGTGTTTACTACATATGCACTGGTTTTGCATTGTAGCTGGCTAACACGCTAGCCTCCTGGTTCCGATGTTGGCTAGCCTTTGCTCGTTCTGTTTGTTATAACTGAAAATATAATTAACATAATGTACTGAAAATATACTACTGCCATACAACTCACTACTGAAACACGTAGAACAACCCATTTTTCCTTGAGTTAAACGACTGGTTAACTGAGGGGCTAGCGTTGTCAATAACCATGCATGTAGCATGTCAGCTAACAGCCTGGAACAGACACTTGCAGGCTGATAAAACTGGAAATCATGGAGGTAACGCGTGGTAAATATGGGGAGTTGAGGTGTTAAGTGTTCTCCACACTCACCTGAGAGGATAATGTGAACGCCAGGGCTCCCTGAGTGAACTTGTGTACTCGGTGCTCGAGAAACCCGGCGCCACGTCTGACCACGGAAGAGCTCAGGAACTTCACTCCAGACTCTCAGAGACTCTCGCTGGGGGAGATACGCCCCTCCACGGTGGAGCAGAGACACCAAAACACTGAAAGACCACCGTGTAAAAAGAGACGGGTCCTCTAACCGCCCCTGTGGGTTCAGGAGGACTATAGGACAGAAGAGACAGCTGGAAGAACCGGTCCTGAAGGGTGCGAGTCCTGCTCCTCCCTTTAATGGTCACAGAGGGCCTGGCTCTGTCCACACCCTGCGCATTTACCTTTTACAAGACACAGGAGAGAAGGAGGATCCACCTGGAACCGAGGGTTGCAAAAGCCTCCTGTCCACAATCTGCCCAACCCAAGTAAATATATTAGGATTGCCAAAATAACGCACAAAAAATTGCACAAAATAGTTTCTCTTGTGTGCAATATTTCTGTTGTGCTACATGTGCAGTTGTTCGGGTCAAAGGTTACTGCGTGCAATCTGCAATTTTTTGGTA
>JBBJLR010000133.1:13788320-13800498 GCA_037577145.1 Brachypetersius gabonensis
TGTGTGTGTGTGTGTGTGTGTGTGTGTGTGTGTGTGTGTGTGTGTGTGTGTGTGTGTGTGTGTGTGTGTGTGACAATATTTGAATGTCGGAAGCTGTGCTTTGGCATTGTTTATTCATAGCCTTTTGCTTAAACACTAGATTGCTTTGTTTTGTCATATACTCTCAGTCAGTCCCCACATCCCCCCCATAGCATATTGGTTTAGTTTCTAACTGAAAGTTAGATTTTCCACAGACACTGTTCTGGGCATTTTAGTACACAAAAATGTAGGAAAAACACGACATGGCTTGTGCTAAATAAATGTGATATTTCATATTTGATGTTTATTTTTTTCCAGAAACGTGCAGTAAAAATTATATCCTATTTACATCCGTTATTGTTAGAGGATGTGCAAATATTCACCCATGAAGCCTGACTGGAGGTATTCAAGCCTTTGGACAGTATAAAAAGTGGACAGTACAAAAGCAAGAACAGCAAAAACAATAGAATAAAGAGATACACAGCAGTATAGAATAAAATAATAAACGCATGTTACATCAACGTATTTCAGAGTAAATGTGTTTTTGTTCTCGTATTTTTTAAAAACGTACGCGTTGTTATTTGGGCCAAAAAGCCAAACTGCATTTTTACGTGTTTTACGTCGCTGAACACCTTTGGACAACTCCATCTAGGGAGAAGATTTTCAGAAAATCAGTGTTTAGTGTTGATGTGTAGACAGGAAAAAAATTGGCTGGTAACATCAGTGTGCACTGAAGTGATTTCCCTGCGTTTTTTTTTTGACATGCTTGTGACGGCATGTTGAATTTATATGAACTGAGATTCTTCTAAGAACAAAAGTGTGGCCTAGGCCTTAGCTGCTGTTATTTCACTGTGGATTCAGAGAACTGCGCTTTTTTTATCTCCTTCTTTGTCCCATGAGGGCATACAGTCCTCCGCTTGTGCTGAAAGATCTCCCTTTTCCGCACAAGTTCCCAGGCACAGTCTTACTAAAATCAATAGAGAAAGTGTTTGCCGTGGCCCATACACAATGCTGAAATGTACACATACACACTCCTTGCCTGGAGTGGGTGTGGCTGGAGTTAAAACATTGAATGCGGGAGGGAATTTTTATATTTTTCTCCAACCACTGACCTTTCCCATTCTGTTTTCTGATATTTCCTCCACAGTGGCTGCTGAGCTTGGTTTGCTCTCAGTCCAGCGAGCATCTCTAGCACTGTGGGTCAGAAATCAGGCTTCACCAAGAGTACAAACAGTCTGTGAGGCTGAAACCATTGTATGGCATGAGGCCAATTATGCTCTATCTTTGTTGATACAGTTGGCAGCTAGAGACCACACACAAACTCGCCCACTTGGATTCGTACCACCAGAGCAGGTGTTTTCTAATGCTCGTAGCTACTGAAGCTGAGGAGTCGCTTCTGCTCTTAATGGAAGCTGCTTCCCTTCAGCCGCCACCGCGGCACGCCGCTCTGATGGGTCTTTAAGTGAAGTTACTGCCGCTGATGCAACACAAGCATGTGCTTCGGATGCTGACATTGCATATGATGCTTTTAAAGGACTTTCCTTGGATGTCGAGTCAAGGTAGACCATGACTGCCTTTACGCAGGATGCTTACATTAAATCTGTCTGGACTTGGCATGCATGTCTTCCCAGCAGTACACTATGGAAATGGGCTTTTGATTGGTTGCCAGAATATTCACATATCTACACCCGCTTTTCCGCCTGATATGTTCCTTTTAGCCTTTTTTGAGAAGTTATTTCATGTTGTGGAAAATGGCAGAGACTGTTCAAGCTATAGATATAAAAAAAACCCCTCAGCGTAGCGAAACTAGTGACAGACTTTAACCCTCGCCTGCCAAAAACTGGATCTTCTTATTGAGCTCTCTCTTCCCTCTTGCCTGGGGAAAATGGAGCAGGCTTCAGCTCAGCCGAGAGAAGCTCTTGTGTGAATGACTACACTGCGAAAGCAATGCGATGCCAAATCCATATCACACAACTGTGACCCGGTATGCTGTGGTCAGCTCGCTGAGTTCTAGCCAAGATTAATCATCCCTTATTCCAGTGAAGCGAATCCAGTCTGTGAGTGGAATTCTAACGATTTTGTGCATATGAAAAGCCGCAAAAAAGTTTAAGGTCCAGGATGCTGGACCAGATGCTGAAAACAAGCAGATGTACCTTATAGATATACTCACTCATCCATGGAGGATGGAATGCACAATTTGTACTTCAGAATGGCTGGAGTTTTGACCGCAAAGAAATGCTTATCTACTTTCCATTATCTGGCATTAGTATTAGAGGTGTGAACTAAATGTCTTGTGACATGTTTTTTTGAGGCTTACGACCCTTTTGGTATAATTTAAGCTATGCGAATCACATATTATTGCTCTATATTTAAGATAATGGATTTTTGTTCTTAATATTGGTTCATACTCAGTACCCAAATGTGAAGATTTTTGTGAAGATTCTTTATTTCAGTGGATAACTGGGATTCCGATTGAAAGTAATTAGGACTTATCTGTATGAAAATAGACCTTAAAAGTTTCAGATTGATATGGTTACACAGCAGTATTAGACCCTGACCTTGGATTTAAGTGAGAATAATCTGATTGGAAACAGCTGGTGCGCTGTGCCTGTACGCCTTCCACATTTAAATGATGGGATGATATCTCGACAAGTCAGGATATTATTTTAATGGCAGGCACACAGATACGGCCCAGATAAGTCGATTTTCTCGCAGGCCTCCGCAGCAGGAGACATACACAGTGAGTCACAGCATTACAAACACTGACAAGTGAAGTAAATAACTTTGATTACCTTGTTACAATAGCAGCTGTTGGAGGTGGGATGTATTAGACAGCAAGTGAAAAGCCACTTCTTGAAGTCGATTTGTTGTAAGCAGGAAAAATGGCCAAACGACTTTGACAAGGAACAAGGAAGAATAAGCAATGAATGGGCAACATGGCTGTAGACCTGTAAGACTGCTCATCCAGACCCCCCGCCGCCCTCCCAGGCAACTGGACCAGGGAGAAATGAAAGGTGGTGGCCTGTTCTGATGAATCATGTTTTCTTTTAAAAAATATGGAAAACCAAGTATGTGCATTGCTTACCAAGGGAAACACCACCAGAATCAGAAAACATTCTAGACCCTGGAGGAACTTAATAGAGCTTGCAGTCTGATCTCAGTCTGAGCATCTGTGCAGGACAAACTAGTCTGACCCTTGGAGTCACTAATACGTATTTGGTCATAATATTTTCTTTGGTAAGCTCTGTGTTGTCTGGGTGTGGATCCCGCACCTTTTTCGGAAGGCCCTGCACATCTGTTGTACTTACTGAGGCGTGAATTAAACCGTCACCAGAGGAAGAGCGGTTCTCTCACTGCTGCGCTTATTCTGGTATATAAAAGCCTCCAGTCTTGGGCTGCTTCCTTTCAGAGACATCTTGTGTTTGCATTACTCGCTTATTTGGGCCGGAGTTTTGTCACTATGGATGATCTGCAGAATGTGTCATTGTTTAGTATTTGGAAGCCTGAGCATCCATATGTGCTGTCTAAACAGCACCCTAACAAATCCTAGCATTCATATGGATCCACTGTAATTATCTCCACTGTTACAAAGAGGCTTTCTACTAGATTTTGGAAGATTGCTACAATGATTCGCCTGATTTCAGCCCTTTCACCTAGGCCTTTCAATAAGGCTTGGTTTTCAGTCAATGTTTCTGTTCCTCCCTTATGTTTTGGAAGAGCTTGAGGTTGATATCTGGATTTGAGTCTTATTCTCTCCTAGGGTTAGTGGAAACTGCACATGGCCATTTATTTGAGACATTCTTCTAGACAGCTCTTACAGATTTCCAAACCTGGACTAGTATGAACAAAGCTTGAAGGCGAGCTTGTGCAGACTGCTTGTCCATTTTCCTGTAGTGGGTTTTATTAGTCCCTCGGGCCTTCTTGTAGCTAAACTTGTAACTCTTCCTCTCCTGTATGCCAGTCTTTCAGTCCCAGGTTACCATGGGGATGGCCTTAGTGGAGGAGGGTTCAGACAGAACGGCCATTAACACTTAATTCTGCACTAATTGATGCCCCTACCTTAGACATGGCTCGGGAAGTGCAGTTTCTGTTCTGGTGTGAAAAGTCCTTTCATCTTATCTGTCTTCATTAATCTCAGAGTACCATCGTCATGCATATCAAAATGTTTTGAACATTGATTGCTTTTTGGACTGATTGGGTTGACATAGTATGTGTGAAGGTATGAATACAAATCTCTGTGTTTTAGGTGACATTTTCATCATCAGTTTAAACTGCATTTATTTGTTTGATTCATGGTTCGAGCTGTCCGTGCACGGCATGCGGCGTTAAGGATGAGATGGAAAATAGATGGGTATATTTTAGCTCTGATCTTACCCTGCATGCTAATTCTGAGCTATAAAGCTTTACCTGCCTCCTGGCCTGCTTTAAGCACCTTTACTCTCTCAGTAACTAATTAAATGGAAATGGGGTCTTCAAGCACCTGTAGGAAGCTTTTTTTAAATGAGAACTCACTCACAATAGTGCTGTTGCAGCATGTACAGCCTGGTTGGACTGTAATTATGCTTCTCCATTGGAATGGACTATGTGTAAGAATTACGTTGCATTACGTTGCAGTCATTTGGCCGATGCTTTTATTCAAAACGACTTACAAAATGAGGATAATGGTTGAGGACCAGAGGAGAGTTTTAAGTGCTAAATCTTTGTGTACAGTACAGGGCAGTGGTTTATTTTAGATTTTTTTATTTAAAGTGGCAAACAGCATTTGCATGCCCTGAAATCAAATTGTTCTCCCAGTTCTGGAGGTGAAAAATGGCCAGTGTGCCCACTGAATGCTGAACACACCTGTAAGTGTCTGCAGGGGTAGCGGTAGCACCTGATTAGGGCACACGGGAGGGGAGGTGGCCGGAGAGCTCCATCATGGAGCCAATATGGAGCTCTGTTCTCACGGCCCAGAGCCTTCGCTCCGTTAACGTTGCGGTTACAGAGCCAAACATAAATCAAGCATGAGTCGGCTGCTCAATTTGCCCCCTCTCCTGATAGATGCAATACTCATTTATTATACCAAAAGGTGAAGGACTGGCATTCTCCTTCTGTTGAGCAGCAGCAGCAGCGTTACTGGAAAGTTTAGAAAGCCGGGGTCACCTTGTTTTACCCTCCAGATCTGCTATATTAATCGTGCTGATGAAGTTTCCGCAAACTACATGGGAGTCCTGAGTGGGACATTATTAGTTTTGATACCTTATCTCTCACAAGCCGTAGGATTTGCGCCAGGCGGTCAGCCCTCATGTTTGTGTAGGAGCGAAGCAGGAAATATAGTGGCTCCTTCTCTCCTCTTTCAAACATGGCAGCAGTCTTAAGGCTAGTTCTTGTCCTGCATGTGTGGGAGTTTACGCACAGCTGCCTCATACGCCTAAATAGACTCCAGTCATGAGTGAAGCTCGGTACTCTCAGCGCTTTGTATTAGAGTTGAATTTGAACACGTTTGGTCAGCTCTCCGTCACTGTGATGGGCAGCTTCCCTGCAGAAGATTTCAAGGAATCAAACGTCTGTCTCGGCCACTGAAGGGAGGCGTGCCGGCAGCCAATTAATTTGATTATCAATCAAATCCCCCGAGTGGTGCGATACTACTGTTGCGCTGTCACAGCAACAGCCCACCCCTAAACCTATTTGCATTGTAATTGAATGGTAATTCTTTGCCAGCCTTCCTCCCCCCACTCCCCTTCCTCTGTATTACAGCCTGCCTTAGATTGCCTAAGCGCCGTATCTCCTATGCTCTGCAGTAATTTGAAATCAACATTTCTGACACGTATTTCCTTTTTTTCGTAACGTAAGAGATCAGGAGAGGGTACAAAACTAGCCGTTCATCTGTGACTAAGGGTCATATTTAACCACGTGACCCCTGGCTGTGTGTGAGCACACACATTCCATTCTCACTACACACTCTGCATCTTTGGCCTTTGTCTGAACTGCGTTGCATGCCAGGTTGAGTTCCTGTCCAGAAACTGCCTTGCTGAGCTTGATCCTCTGACCACAGCAACACTGTAATCTTGCTTGCTGCCAAAAGCAGAAGCACAACTTCAGCTTTAAAGAAATATGTTAACCACCTCAGCCCTTCACTCCATGCCATATGTAGGTAAAATATGATTTGCCATCCGTTCCACAAATGTTCTGTGGCAGAAGCCATGATTTCATGGCATAAATCCTTGCTAGTCTGTCTCAATGTTCAGTTGGTAAGTCAACGTGATGGAATTTCTTCCTGAACAGCCTCGTGAACAACTTCACTTGAAAGATTTATGGATATTTCCTCTTGTTTTCTTGCTAGTTTGTTCCCCTTGCAACCCATATGATCTCTTCCTCCATCATCGTCTCATTGCTCCTGTTTGCTACTAACTCTGCTCTGTCTTTTTAGATCCATAGTTGCGCACACACACCTCAGACTCATGGCCATAAATATCATCACATTCCATAGATCTGAGCAAAGGGCAACACTGAATTATTTACCCTAGCAAGGTGCAAGACGTGGCTTTGGTTTGCCCTGAACTGCGGAGGAACTCTTCGTTTACCTAACTGACCTTCTCCATCTTCCTCCTACAACACAAAACACACTCTCTCCCCCAGTGGCGTGTTTTGGAGCAGTCCTCAGTGAAACAGCCCCACTCCTCAGTCCTCTAAGCCCTGAAGCAGAGCTCTTGAATAATGAAGTTGTTTACTCTGTGGTGAAGTTGTTTGCTAAGTGCCTGCCTATACAGTATCTCTAACACACTCACTAGAATGCAGCAGAGCTGTTGGCCTGGTGGCTGAAGGTGAAAAGGCACTCTGAGGGAACTCAGTCATTCAGCAGTATTGTATAAAGAATAAGCACAATATACAGACGACCCCCGACATTTTTGATGGGGATAAAAACCTATTTTCTAAACCCGAAATATGCCCCGAAATATGCTCCCAAAACACTTACATTTCATTTTAAACTCCGTGTAATACATTACTCTTAAATAATGTAAGATTTAACTGGAGGAAATGAATTCGTTACTGTGTTTGCCAGAGATGCGTCACAGGGCAGCAGCCAATCAGCAGCAAGGAGTATTAAAGAGTGTTCTCGGATTTCATCATCCCAAGATGTTCTTTCTTTGTCTTCTCATGGCTGTACCAAAAAATGTATGCAGTTATATTTTATATGAAAATTTAGCTGGATTTACATGAATATTTATGTTACAAAATTGGTAAATTATACATTGCCACGAAAAGAAATGTATAGGTTATCTACTGTTTCTACGAATTTGCGCGAGTTTCCGTGAACATTTGTTGGTTCAGTTCTAAGAAAAAAATCAATGAGCATCTGAAGCGTGACTTTGCAGGGTTTTACTGTATATTGAGTGTATTGTGTTACAAGAAGTAGAAGAATATCCACATTTGCTGCAGGGTAATTATTTTCCTGCAGGCATAACCATATTGGAACATTGTCATTTTTTATTTTGTGCTTTTCAGCTGAGCCTAAATATTAGAACACGTTTGTAACAGGTGTTTCTAATTGCTCAAGTGACATTTCCTTTGAGGAATAGTTTGGCAAAAAAATCTAATTTACCAGCCAAGATGCTCAAAGTTCAAAATGTGCTCTTTTTTTTTAGTTTAGAACGGAAGCTCAGTAATTGTGCAAATCTTTTCTGCAAGACTCCAGACATGTCTTGCTTGATTGACTATCTGGAGTGAGTGCAAATTAGACTGTTTGCTTATCTATTCCCTTAGTTGTGCATGGAAACATGCTATGAATGTCTAAGGCCCTGTCCACGCGTTTTTCTATGCGTTTTGGCCTTTCGTCCACACGTAAGCGGCGTTTTGGGTCAGTGAAAACGTAGGATTTTGAAAACGTCGCTTCTGCGTTCACGTGTGGACAAGAAAAACGAACATTTTGAAAAATGGACTTTCACGTTAAACTGTGCGCCACTCATATAACGTCATCGGATGCGCCTTGGTTGTCATCTAAAATGCCTGACGTCCACAAAACACTGCTCTTAGAAGTGAGAGAAGTGTTAGAAGTGTTGGTATGTTTATACTCTTGAACGGAGTTACTGTCCATCCAGTATGAAGGGCAGAGACGTCAGAGTCAGCTTCGGATGTTATTACATTCAACACACACTGTTCGACACAGACACTGGCACCGGTTTTGGACGAGACCTGGGGGGTATTCCATTAAACAGGATTAAGGGAAAGTCTGGCTTATTTCAAGGGAAAGTAAGCCAGACTTTTCCTTAATCCTTTTTCATGGAATAACCCCCAGTTGGAACAGTGGTTGGTGGTTGTTTGTCTACCAGAAACAGGTAATGACGCTCCCCCTCCAAGGCTTGTGATTGGTCACCAAGTGATATCGCCACTTGCTGCTTTGGCATGCTCTTGACAGCGTTTTTTGCGATTACGTGTGGACGGAGATATTTTTGAAAACGTGCTCGTGTGGACGCAATAAAAAAAAAAAAAAAAATGAAAACGGAAAATCTCCGTTTTCAGAAATACCCGTGTACGTGTGGACATGGCCTAAGACTGTTTGCAGCCGTTTGCTTTTTGAGTCTATCTTTGATGTAAAAGGTGCATTTTATGTCCAGAAGGATTCAGGCATTTTATCCAATTAGTGAATTCAGCTATGAATGGATGAACTGCTTCTTCTGGAACTGAAGATTTAAGTGATTGTAACAACAGCAGGAATTCATAACACAAAACTCCATACATCCATATGCCTCCAAACGCACCAGACAGAAACGCTTCATGCAGTAAACCATTCTACACATAAAACCACCAATGATTTTATTAGAAACAAATGTGGAAAGTTTTAAAATGGTCTCCTTTGAATTTAAAGTTAAGCTCCATTTGCAGTTTTCAGGAGGATCCTGGAGCCAAAAGTATCCCAAAACAAGCAACTGTAAAACATACCACCGCAGCATGTATGCTTTGGACTGCATGTTAACAAATAGAATCAGATTTCATAGTTTACATCATGTATCAGATTTCCAAAACAGATCATGGGAATTGTTCCTGTGTGTTCATGTCAGCTCTGAGACACTTAAATTTATTAAAGTGGCCAATCCAGAACCAAATATGAAAATGTTTTTTTTTTTAAACCATCATCCAGTGTTGGGGTGATTGCAGCGCCTATTTTGAAGGTCCATTTAGAATCAGTTCAGTGCTAATGTCCTTTCTGATGAAAAAATGCTGGGTTCATTTTCACATCTGGTAAAGGTTTTTGTTCCTGCTGTCTTATTCATTTCATTATACACTTCATCACAGGCCTCATATTTATTTGCTGCCACTGGGTAATTGAAGCCAATATAAGCCAATATTTATACATATATTAATGTTGAAATATACACGAGTTCGAATTAGTAGAAGAATATAAAAAATCTGAGAAAATGGGGCAGGGGGGGCAAAGTTTGGGGAAATATAAAATTAGATTTCAGAGGGTGATGCTGAGGAGCTTAGACAGACTAGATTGGAGTTCAGTCTAGTCGAGCTCCAGCGATCCAGAAGTGAAGAGGAGATCATTAATAATAATCATTTATTCCCTCATTTTTTTGCATCATTCCCCTCTCTTTCTGACAAGTGTCATTCTCATGTCAAGGTTAAGTGGACTCCACATTGCACTGAATATTTCAGCAGAGGAGGGGAAGAGAGGCTTTTCTAAAAAGAAAAAAGCAAAAAGTTGTGGAAAGGTTGAGTTTTTTGGTTAGCCTGAGCCTCTTGATGGAGGCTTTTATGTCGTTGAAAATGCCCTTTCCACCGTTTTGAAAGTGACATTTTCAGTGAGCCTCTCTTTGGATGATGAGTTCTCACTTAACCAGGTTTGAATAGGCTCCTGTGATGGTGGCTTGCTGCTCTGAAGCCAGCTCTCCAATCTGCAGTGCTCCAGCCTTTCTGCATACACTCAAAGTCACCTTCACCCAGCAAAGTCCACTATCTTCCCGGAATCAATTCGTAGTAGCAAATCGGATTCTGGCATGACACCGTCCCTCATTAAAAGGTAAGCATCTCTCACCGAGTGAAAGATGATGCCTTACTGACCTTGTTTCTATTCTGTAAGCTTAGACCTGGGATTTTTATGGTATTAGCCCTATCAGATTAGACCTGCTCTCGCACAAGCTGTTGTCATAAAGGAGGGATGAATGAAAAGATCCCGGAATCAATCAGAGCTCATCAGAATGTGTGTGTTTCTCAGTTAAATCCTCTCTCAGCTCGAGGATTTGTGCTACTGTGTTAGTAGGTAAATCGAATTTAGCTGATATGAAAACTTTTTCAAATGACTAATATTGCTGTTAGATTAAACCTGAGAAAAACACGTCCGTGTCTAACAGCTTACAGTTGTGCTTCAGTGTTCCGGATGCAGAGTGTGTGGCCCCCAAAAAATCAGAATGAGACAGTTTTCCACTCACCCCAGGTGACACTCAGCACACGAACGTTTCTTGTTTTAGTTTGGAATGGAAGCTACAAAGCTAACACATCGAACAAATAATGGACATTAGCACTAAAATTACATAATACATCCCCGAAGTCACTCAACCCTCTCAAACCACATAAAAAACTTCATTAA
Source organism: Brachypetersius gabonensis (assembly GCA_037577145.1). Taxonomy (NCBI): domain Eukaryota; kingdom Metazoa; phylum Chordata; class Actinopteri; order Characiformes; family Alestidae; genus Brachypetersius; species Brachypetersius gabonensis. Next base: position 13,798,909 of record JBBJLR010000133.1, read on the forward strand.
GGTGGAGCAGACTCGTGGATGTGGTTTAGGACGCTCTATAACGTATTGTTGGCTACGAAAATGAACAGAACTTCACTGCAGCCATTTTAGTCAGCACCAGGTCTGGAGAAGACAGATCTTGGATCAGAGTCCCCTTTATTTATGTTGGTTATTTTAACAAAGTGAAATAAGTGAAACATTATGTGAAATGACCTTTGTTTCTTTATTTCCTCCTTTAAAGGCCTTTAAATTTTGTTTTAATCCGTGTAAGTGTGAATTTTTGTGTCATCACCTTAAAAACCAAAACTCTGCTCAAAAACTGATTATCATGCTCTTGAGGAGCTGAGATGAAGCAAAATTCCATTTGAGAACCGACTGGACATTAAAAAAACAAACAAAAAAATCCTGTGTCCTGGATGAGGGGCGTCTTCCGCTGACTCCTGGGACTCCAGACTTTGAGTCTTGGCTGGCGCAAAGACCAGTACCCTGTAGTGACCCCAGGAGCACCTGAATGATTGCAGTAGAGGAACCAGCTGTGCTGCACCTGTGTTTAGCACTGATCTAAAGGCAGTGGCCCCTGGACTTGTTAGTGATTTATTGCCTGAGCACCTGCACAGGCAGTGATGTATAGCAGCTCTTCTGCTCTAATCTCCCCCTGTAGACCACGCCGAGCCTCTGTCTCGTCCCACGTAACCCACGTAACCCAGCACATCCTCTGCAGCCGCCACTGGGCGATAACAATAAAAAGTTTCAGATCTGATGGCTGTCAGATGCTGCCTGGTATTGTTTTACTGAGGATTGCATCAACTTGGCTTTACAGATCCAGAGAGGCGCGATCACAAATGTGGTGTAGTGATGGAGCTGAGAATAAGTCATTTATTGACACTATGCGAAAAAATGCACTTGCACATTAACAGATGTCACAGGCGGGCTGCTATGTATTCTGGTGGTGTCCTCTTCAGCTGTGAAGCACCTGCTGTTAGCCTGCTCTGGTCTCGCACACATGCACAAATACGTGCGCGCCTGCACTCTCTCACACTCACACTCAGATCCGCTTGTGTTTCAACTGTGCCTCTAATTCCGTATGGCAGGCATGTTCACTTGTAAAGAAATACTATCAAATGTTGGTATCGATTAAATCTATAGCCCATTCTCAGCTGTGCTTGGTGGGACACATTCTCTTACACTGAAACTCCTGTTGACCACTGACTGCTTGTGAATTAGCATTAAAGCTCTGTAGCTGTACAATATGGATGAGATATTGTATTACGATACACTGCACCCTTGATGCGACGGTTGAAAAGTCACTGAATGGTGGAAATGATTTTTCTTGGATCATGTGAGTGCCTTCATTCAAACATTCACAGAAGCATTCATGGCCAGTACATTAACAGCACACAATTAAACATTTAATGATTTTTAGGGGCTTATTAGCATATTGCTGATTTTTGAGAAATCAGTTCTGTAGAGACCAATATGTTGAGTATCATTAAAATGTATATATTGCATAGTATATATTCCAGCACCGCTCTTCTCCTATCACACACACACACACACACACACACACACACACACACACACACACACACACACACACACACACACACACAC
>JBBJLR010000133.1:13800598-13824262 GCA_037577145.1 Brachypetersius gabonensis
CACACACACACACACACACACACACACACACACACACACACACACACACACACACACACACACACACACACAGAGTTCAGCTGTGCTAGTCAGTCTATGTGGCAGTTTGGTCACCTCTATTTGGAGCAGAAAATCACCAAAATGGGCTTCTTCAAGACTGGGGTGGGAGGAATAAGAGTGAATATAATCATACTGTGACCAGCCCAAGGACAAGCTGGTGAACTGCAAACTGAGTCACGCAAACCCAAAATAAACACGAGCTAGAACAGCCTAAAGAACACGACTAATTACACAAGATGTTATTAATATATGATTGGGCATTATTATACCTTCACTGTATTTATCATAAGAAAACTATGTATCTCAAACTGTCTTTTATAGGAATAATAAAAAAAAAATTCAAAATTCATAGCTTTGAATGGAAGTTAATGGGACATGCTTTAATTTTCATATAGAGTTTATATCACCCAACTGTTCATAGACCATGAATTACTTTTGAACTGTGAACCTCTCGTCATACTGTATTGGACTGTCTCGGTATTTGTGCTAAAGTCAGTGTTGTCTGTCTGCGCTTTCAGTGGTGGTTACTCCCAGTGTGTTATTGTGACGCTTTTCTTTAAGGCCTGGCCTCTCTCCCAATGACTTTTCCAAAAAAAATCATCTGGGCTCCAACTTTATTTTTGGAAATGTCTCTTAGTGGCCCTTTTTAAAGCCCCTATGTGCCGTACGCTGTCACTCCCAGGCTGCTTTTCTGAGAGTCTGTGTACCAGAGGTACAGAGTAAGCTCCGTGGGCCCTGAGAGGGGGAGCTGTGGAAGGAGAGAGTCCTCGTAAAATAACTTAAAATAGGAGGGAGGAAAAATGTGCTGCCACACTCCCAGCTCTTGGAGAGAGTTCTGTCTGATTCGAGGCCTGTAATTACAGTGAAATTTGAGTTGCCTTTGGAAGGGCTCGAGAACTGGGTAATAAGGGCCCAAAGTTGTTGTTTTTTTAACATTTTTATTTACAGCATGAACAGCAGGCGAGAATGTTGTATCTCCCGTTGGAATGACTTCAAAAGCTTGAACATGTTTTTTTCTGTGGCTCCACTGATGTCACATCAACACTTGACCACCAACTGAGAGGCCAACCCAAGAAAGGAAATGTCAGCCCCCGCTGTGACCAATAGAGTGTATTGACTCATATGGTGTTAACACACTTAACGCTAGAGATTTCGAGCTGCTTTCTAAAGGTTCCTCTTCATGCGTTTCTTTCGATCTTGATGTGTGGACCTGGAAATAATCATTTACAGATGTGACGCACCCTCCGAAACGTGGCCTGCGTTTGCAGTTGCTTGTTGAGTTGCTTGTTTCTGCGCTATTTAGATAGTGTGTGTGGTGCCTTCTGGCCTCTGAGGATATCGATCAGTTTTGTTAGGTGATTCTGATACAGCTGACGGTCATATTGATCATCTGATCAATGAGCCTAATCTGAACTGCAGCCCTCAGTTAGGAGTCCCCCTGGAACAAACACTGAAGTCAAGGCCTACATGCAGTGGGGGGGCAAAAAAAAAAGAGAAGAAAACATAGTGGAGCTTCGTAATAGAGCTGTAAGCGTCTGTTCATAAATCAATGTCCGTGTTCTATGCAGGATCCATCAAATATGGGCTAATGAAAACGCTGCACTGCGCGCCGACACCTCGCTGCCATCATTTTTCAACTCTCTGCCTTTTAATTTGCAGTCCACCCCTCTTCTCACAGAGCCGCTGACAGATAAGAGTTATTCTGCACCTAATGGGCTCAAGACTCTTGAAGTTAGACTTCCATGAATCAGTGGATCAGGAAACATGCCAGAACCTGCTGGGCTGGGTAACATGCACATATATGGAGGCATAGACACACACACACACACACACACACACACAAACACACACACAAGGCTGTTTCCATCTCACTGTCATGTAAGACTGAAACACAACCCTCATTTATAGGCCTACTTCTTTTACATCTCTCTCGTGAGGAGACACACACAACACATCTGTTTTCTCTCCAGATCTTCAGACTATTAATGTAACTTTATCTGACACATGCACACTTCATTTCTGTCTCCTCTCATTTTCTCTTTCCCTCTTTCTGTCTTATGCCCTTTTCTTTTTTCACCCTCTCTCTTTGTCCGTGTATACCTCACTCTCTGTTTCTCTTTTATGTCTCTCTCGTTTCTCACTTCACTATTTTTCCCCTCTCTCTCTCTCTCTCTCTCTCTCTCTCTCTCGCTCTCTCTCTTTCTCTGTCTCATTCACTCTCTCTCTCTCTCTCTCTCCCTGGCCCACACACTTCCTCACAGTCACAAACAGCCCACCTGGGTGGAGAAGTAGGACCACCACAGGTTTATCCTCCTGGAGCCTGTCAGTCACTCGGGACCCCCCACTGTGGGTGGCCCTATAGGGGGCCCTGTGGGTACAGCACAGGTGCTGTCAAACCCACTGCTGCCGTTCTCTCCTGATCTCATTCGTCTCCTCTGGCTGAGCATACCTGCCCAGGGCCATGCGTGTGCAGGTCGGGTGGAGGGGGGAGGGGCCGTTACACTCCGATTGGTTACTCTGAAGTGTCTGTCGTCATTAGAGGATTGCCATGGTGATGGCAGATGTGTATTGTTCCTGGTAATGGCCGTGCAGTCCACCCCTCCTTTTTCTAGCAGGCCCATGAACGCAGGTCTGAATGTTACTCCGGCACATAACTTATCATAGCTTTCACTCAGATTCCAACTGCACTGTATACCAGTGCAAGGTCATGTGCATGTCTAAGAAATGTAGACGTGTGAAAATGTAGACATGGTGTGTTTTTTAGTGAATTTCGCGATTTCACTGGAGATCACAAGATGTTAATGTATACACATTGCTCTTTCTCCATCTTGCTCTCTTGTCTTTCTCTGACTGTATGTCTATACCTTTATTAGTATCTGTCTATCTATCATGTATCTGTGTTTGTCTATATCTCTAGCAGTCTTCGTCTGTATTTTTCTATCTACTTGTCTGTCTGTCTATCTACCTAGCTATTACCTACATACCAATCACTGTGCTGATTTAAAGGGGCAAGTGTGACAGTAATTGTGTGGGCTGGACTGTTCCACTGCAATTTAACTCTGATTGATGGTCCTGCCCCATCCGCCCCAACCTGTGTGTGCACAACTGTAAGGCTAGTGAGGGTTAAGAAGTTGTGTATATATGTGTGAAACGAAATGGGTGTTGTCCATTTGTATGCTTGATAATACCTGAACCAAGCCTATTTTATTCCTACTGAAGTCAAATACCATGCAATTTATAATCTCAAACATTTTCACAGATCATATTCTCCATGCAATATAGAGCACAATTTCATGCTTAAAGAGACGTAACAGCTGTCTGGGAACTCTTGGGCCTCATTTTTCACAGACTGCTAAAAGCAAGAGCAAGGCCCAACACTACCTGCTCACAGATGCAATCTAATGCAGAGATACACAATTTTGCAGGACCCTGAGCGAATTTTGGTGTATTTCACATTGGCAATAGTAATAACTAGAAATATTCAGCCCCTAGAAAATGCATTTATTCCTTAGAACAGAAGAAGCCAAACCACATAGCCCAAGAGCTTCACTGAAATGTTGTTTTTTGGGTTTTTTTTTTATCTTAACACCTGTGTGCCTATTTTTGCATTTCTCCCACTGTTCCAACTTAACATCAACTGGAATTGAGATCTGGTGAATTTGCTGGTTGAAGGATTGCAGTATTTCTGGGTTTTTTTTATTTTTTTAAACCGTTCACACCCTGCATCATTGTTTTCCTCTCCATTAATATTTCATATCTCAGATATAGTCATTCAGTTCATCCACTGCCTAGAACTGCTCAAATTATGCAAGTTATGAGGAGGGCCATCTTAGTCATCTTACTAAGTGGTGATGGGTTAGTCATCTTAGTTTATCTTGAACACCCAGCAACAAATGAGTAGGGCATCACTGGGTATCACAATCTCCTCATGACAGAGCCACGCTTAGTCATGTGTTCCACTCGGGAACCCCCTCAATGCATGTTCTTCTTGGACCTGGAGGACAAAATGGGAAAAACAGAGGCTAAAATGGACAGGACTGGTGGAATTGATACCTTATTTCTGATATTATTTATGCTGTTATTAGGACAGTAGATGTTTATATATAGGTTATAAACAGAAAACTCTTCTTGTATTCTTCTTCTAGTACAGTGACGCATTATCCAGGTCAGTTGCACTCGAAACAGTAAAAGCTTAAATCCAGTATTATCGGACAGGTTTTCTTTATTGAAGCTGACTAAATGCAAGGTTACATTTTTTTTTTTTAATTTTCCCTAATCTATTGATGGCGCTGTTGAAGCCTTTGTTATTCATATTGCCACATGCTTTTACAGCCACGCTCTGCTGCAGCTGAGATTTCTCCTCTTCCCTGAAGAAATGCAGGGAGATTAATTGAATCCTGGACTATTATTTATCATCATTACCTTTCCTTTCCTGTTGTAGCATTGCCTTTGTGTCCAAATGAGTTCAGAAATATTGCTTGAGAGGGCTGTTTTGCTCTGATGTTCAACGTTCATGGCCTTTTTTTCTCCTGTTAGAGCAGTGAGCTAATGGTGTCCAGAATCAATTCCTGCCTGGCTCTCATCCCTGAGCGTAAAGCAGAGGTTTTGCCTGCTATATCGCTCTGGCCTTTCTCGTTTAGGGAATATGATGTGTTTGAAATGTTGTTGGGGATGCTGTTTAGACCAGTGGAAAGGGGAGAATTTAATATTAGGATTTAACTGGATTGCGGCTTGAGTGTGCTCCTGGCAGGCCTGTGCGGCGCAGATCTTATTCTGTGTAACCAGCTGAATGCATTTCAGGGAAGAAGGGTTGAAGAAAAGCCTTAAAATTGAAAGGAACTGAATTTTTTTTCTCCTCACACCCAGGTCCTCACAAATGTCCTCACCTTAACCCTGATTTGTATTTCATGAACTGAAATGTTATTTGTCTGCTGTATTTGTGAAGTGGAACACACTTTGCTCTCTAAATCACAATTTTTCTTGTTTTTGACTCTACCATTACATCCTCTGGCACTGTTAGTTTAATGGAAGAGGAACTCCAAATAAACAGACTGGCTTTAAAAAATAGGTGGCTTAGCCTCGCCGTGCCTGTGGGAATCACTTACCATCAAATGTTGTGCTTTTTTGCCTGCAGTGTTTGTATTTGTATCAGAGAGTCCGTATTGTTGTTATTTGATTAATGGGGAAAGTCTTTGTTCCGTATCCGCTAGATACTCTTTGAATAGCGCTATTGTAAAGACCAACTAGAAGTGACTTCCCCCTCCTGCTGCGTCTGAAGACTCGCCCATTGGTGAGAAAAATCTCTCCATGGTTACCCCAGAGGCCCGGGGGCGTCCCCCACTAACCTCCAATCGCTGCTGTTTGGTTTCCCTCACCATGAATGATGGTGAGGTAAAATGACTGGAATCAGCCCTCATCACTGTGTCACGATCAATTACCTTCCTCAAGGCCTCATGAGCCTCTCAGACTCCGAGCCGATGAGCTGTTTATGTGTTGAAGACGAACCCTCCTTGTCCTATACACTCCAGTTTGAACTATTTAATTCAGCAGCTTGATTTCCATTCCTTTTTATTTAGGTCCTGTTTAAATTTAGTGTAGAGGTGACGTTGTTCTATGGTGATGTTGTGATCATATAGACTAACTGATCCTTTTTTTGGTGGCAACCATGGCAGTAGGACACATTTACATTCATGTTGAGGGCCAGGGGCCGCTACATGGCTCTCCTCTGTCTGGGAATGTTTCATCAGCCCATTAGCAGATGCTTCTCCCAAAGGAGATCTTGTCCCACTGGGGCAGACCGCTACATTTTAACAGTGCTGTGTCTGTCAAGATATCCAGGTTGATGAGAATGGATTACACGAGGCTTACTCCCTGGTGAACCATTTTCAGTTATAGTGGTGGAATATTACACACATTGTGAGAAAGGAGAACAAATGCACATTATCAAGTTTTTAGTTTCATAGAGCTTCCCTTTGGCTAACTAAGCTCTTTCTTATTCACCACTTTGTACACATCTATTTATTGAACATTTAGTTTTAGATAGTTGTTTAATTAAGGACAACCTGACCTAACATTAAACGGTCTCATGCCTAAGTTCGTGTTATTTCTAACCTACTAATTTGTAGTTAGAAAGCTGCATCACGCTAGGCTTCGCTAGCTGTCAACTGTTCCACTTTGGCTTCAGGTGACTCAGCTGATAAATGAAAGCTCAGGCCTTTTATGTGCTGTAAAGGTCCTGCTGTGTCTCCCCCCTCTGCGCTGCCTGATAGCAGACATAACGAAGAACCCACCAGTTCCTAGAAACGTCTGGGTGCAGGATGGGAGTGAGCGCCTCTTGAAGATGAAGAGATGGACGAGGCAGATTGATGGAGGAAGTACTGGTTGGCTCCTTTTGAAAACTGATTCTGTTAGAGGAGCACTCAATATTTAGAGCTCTGCAGAAATGTTTTTAAGATGAAAACTAGTTTTAATTTTGTAGATCAGTAACCAACTGTCTAGCCTGGGCAGTAGCCTTGACATGACTCATCATAATAAATGTTCTTATTAATGGCAAACATAGAAGGCTTTTGCATGTCTTGCCCTTTCACTTTCTCAGTGACCTTTAATTCCATGCTAATTCTAATTACTTTGGCTTAGCATTTCTTATAGGATGCATTGATGTTTGTGTGCTAGAATGATATTCGTGTAGGAGACTTATGAAAAAGGTACATTTGTGCCGTTCTTGGCTTTTTTTTAAATTTTATTAAGCTGTCTCTGAGAACTTGTACACCCTCCTGCTCTCTTTAACTCAGTTGCAGTCTGATCTGATGGTTTTTGGTTCTTTCATTCTTTTATTTATTTATTTATTTATTTATTTTGTGGGGTGGATTACTTTTTTAGCTGAGTTTCTGCTCCTGCTGCATTCTTTGGGCTTTGTGCTCTAACCCTCTTTCCCTCCCTCCCTCTCCCTCCATCTCATTCCTCCTCTCATGCTCTCCCCCCTCTGTAACATTCATCTCCCTCTGAAACTCTTCCCCTTCCCACTTGGTGTGCTTGAGCTGACTGAGGCCATTTCTAAAGTGGATATTTTTTCTGTTGAGTGCATGGACGGAGGGTAACAGCTCATACTCATCATGCCGACAGCCTCATTTTCTGCCTGTCTCGCTGCTCTGGGGTCAAGGATGCATCGTCATATCCCTTACCCCTGCATCAGAGTTGGCTTAGCAAGATTAGCCTCTCCTTTACTGTGAAATGCAGCCTTTCCAGTATCATACACTCCGCCATCATGCCGGCTTTTCTCTGTGGTTGGTAATCAGGGCACAGCTTCTGAGGATTCTCAGCACCAGTCCAGTCTTATATAATTCGATGATACTAAATTTTAGATCATATGAAAGTTTGAAATAACAAAGTTAAGGATGTTACGATCGCTCAGTAAAACCCGGTTGTGATTCTTTACTAATATAATCAGCGTTTTACAAACCTGCCCGGATCTGCTAAAGATGCAGGTGTAACAGCACCAGTCACATCTCCCCTCTTTCTCCAGGCACAGATAGCAGGCGCACTCGCAGACATCCATTTTTAATGCTCTTTATTTCAAAACAAAAGGCACAATAGCCAGAATAACCTTCCAAAGCTAAGACTCAGTATACAAAACTAAAGGAGACTGGAGACATGCTCAGACCTGCAGCTAGGATGACGCTCGACCACCAAAATAAACCAAAGCACAAAATCCCACAACCAATAACAAAATACACTCACTCACTCCAAACGCATAAACACAAAAACCCATCACCACTTCAGAATAAGAGTTCAAAACAAAATCTAAATACAAAATGAAATAAGGCCTCTTGCAGCCGCTAACAGGACATGAGCCGCACCATCAAAGATGCCGTTTCACAGTAACCCCCCGAAATCCAGGGGAGTTACGTTCCAAAACCCCACAGGAATAGAGGAAAAACTCCAAATTTGGGATTTGGTTAAAGAACACAAAAACAAAAAAAAGCCTATTATTACAGTGTAAACCCTAAATATACCTCCAAAAATGCTCCCAAAACACTTTAATTTCATTTTAAACTTTTAAGCTTCATTTTAACCTTAATACTTTTCACTTAACGAAAATGTAAAGGTAAACACGCAAAAAAAAAAGGGCGAAGGATGCGAATTTGCGGTAGTTTCCACAAACAATTATTAGTTCGTTTCTCAGAAAAAATCTGCAAATTGCTGTGAATAATCGGGGGTTTACTATATATTTAAAAAAGACATCAGAAAGCTTTGCACCCATACATATGTGACCTAAGTGGCCATGTGATTATCTATTTGACAGTGGTGGGGGTCTCACAAGAGAAGGGTTGTGAGGAGACCACACACACTACACACCTCAGACTTTCTTTCAAAAAATTTTTTTGCTTCAAAACATCTTTTTCTGTTTGAAGTTTACTCCTGGGTGAAGTAGGTACAGAGATCCTCCCCAGGCATGAGTCCTATTTGTGCAGCACTTGGATCATTTAACTAGAAACCACCCGCCCAGGGAAGTAACGAACTATCTTCAAGACAAGCAGACTGTCTTTTATAGGTTCGTTTACTTTATAAAAGTGCGCTTAAAGACTTAGATTTGGGTCTAGAATAATGAATTTGAATTTAAAGGAATAATGAGAATTTATGAGCCTGTTCCACTGGATCAGAGAACCTGTAAGCAGCCTGAATGACTGAAGGATCAGACTGACTTTCTTTCTCTCATTCTCTTAATCCATCTCTCATGTTCTGTTACTTTTTTCCATTTTTTCTTTTTCTTTCTTTCTATTTATTCTTTATTCCTTCGCTCTTTCTTTTCTTTTCTTTCTTTCGTTCTTTCGCTCTTTCTTTCTCTCTTCCTGTGTTCTCTTTTTCTTTCTTCTTTTATTTTTTTTTAATTGTCTTTCTTTCTCCTCTCCTCTCCTCTCCTCTCCTCCTTAATGCAACCGGTGGTAAAAGAGAGCCTGTATTGATATGGAAGCAGAAATTCAAAACGTCTGTGGCTGAATGTGATTTTGGGCATCTGTCTCCGTGACGGGCTTTTTGTCACTGTTAATACCGTGAGAGAGGCTTGCCTCCACTAATAAAAAGTTTAATCTTATTTTGTCAAACATAAATTATTAGCTAATGGATATTTTTCAGATAGCAACTCATTTATTCTGTAGCCTTAGGCATACACGCTATTTCATGAAGGGTTAGGGCAGCAGCTATGGCAGATACAATTATATTAGACCACGCTTGAAAAAGTGCCAAAAGCAAAGTTTCATTCAAAGCTATTACACTTCCAGCTGGAGGCACCAGGCCATTGCTTTATGGGACGAGACGTATTAGTGTCTTTTATTCCTCGCGACTTCTGTTTTGCTTTGCTTCGCTGTATTTTCCAGTAGCGGGATTAGATGATGATAAATTTGGGAAGATTAACAGCCCTCACCGACTCTCCGCAGACTGCAGCTCGTACAGGCAGTCTTCTATTTGCACTGCCTTCATTCAGTCGTCCACCTCAGGATTTCAGAGGAACGTGTGGGAACTTGCTCCTTTTGTCTCTATTTATAGCTACAGCTTTGCAGTTGAGAAAATTCTCAGCTTTCATGTCTACGTCGATCTTGGAGATATTGGTTTTACTGATCCCACACAGAACGGCACACAGGGCAGTTCCAGTTTTACACCTTTTCCAAGCAATCCTTCTGAATCTGAAGTTATAATATACAGGAATGAAAATCTACATATAATAAACTTTGCTTTAAAAAGTCATACTCCATTGCCTGAGTGAGCCTAATTCTCAGATTGACCCGTGTGCTAATAGCAGGCCCATAGAAGAAAAACAGCTATGTGTGGTGTTTCCATTCCTCAGATCTTTAATTACACTTTATTAATGATATCAAAAGAAAAAATCATTTTGATGGATTCTTCAGAGATTTGGAAGGTTTTTGAAGTCGTCTTTTTTTTTCTCTGCGTATAGTGGGGGTAATTAACAGTTTTGTGCTTTGAGGCTCTTTTCAGATGAACAATAACCAGGAGTTAAAAATAACCAGGAGAATAATTCAATTTCTGCAATTATTTGTCCTACCGGTGGGCAGAAGTCAAAAATATTGTGTACCTTGCATGCACCAGAAGAAGCGTGTCGTTTTCCCTGTAATGAAAATATAGAACGACTTGTTTGTTCCATTACAAAAACCTTCTGCCATAATTGTTTTTGCACCACCCCGCTGATGCAGATAATTGGTGTTTCTATGTTTTGGGTTTTTTTTTAAAAAAGTTGTATTTTTTTTCTTCTTCTTTTTAATTACGCAGTGTGATAAATGTATTGCAATTACGCCCATGTACCGCTTCAGGAAGGACACAGCGCAAAGAAGGGCAAGCACCGTTAGTGACCCTTGGCTTCACATCAACATCATTTTGCAATTTTCTGTGACTGCAGTTCTGAACTTAACGTCTATTTTTAAGTTGCAGGTTTGAATGTGTCACCTCTGAGCTTCCCGATCTGATCTTTTTTTTTTAGCTTTTATTTCCTATGATTTCTGAGCTGAAATGGTCTTGTCTTTACGCAGACTTTTGTCCCGTCTGGAAGTCATGCCCTGCACTTTACTAGGACACTCCTTTATAATTTGACAAGTAAATTCACCAGTTAAAGAGTTTGTTGCTGTGCATCAGTCACGTAGCTCACTGGGTAGTGAAGAACATGATGGATGCAGCAGAAAAATATAACAAACTCTTACAGCGAGAAAGTGGAATGAAAACTCTGCAATTGACATTTTGCGTTGCACAGATAAATACCTCATATCCTAGGTAACAAAACATGTCCCTTTAATGCTAATTCTCCCTGTAATTCATTAAGAATGTTAAAAGTGTAAAGTTAATCTGAGTGTCTCTCTCACAAAAGCACCTCTAACTGAGTCCACAAAGTGCCACAAAGATCAAGCAGAAAAACCTAATTTAGTAGATTGACTGGTAAAGATACAGCAGACTGTTTTTATTTGTGGCTAAGCTGTTTTACATTATATTGTTCTGTTTTCAGTTATTTTTTGTAGCGAGATAAAATTACACACATGTGTAATGTGTTTCATATTATTAAATGCAAATTATTTACATCAAATATTGGTTCATTATTCACAGTGTTGTGAAAATTTGGTTAACAAAAATTGAAAATATTTAAAGATGTTATTTGTTCAAAGAAAAAAAAACTTTTGGCCGCCTAAGAAAGTTATTATCTTTATTTCACAGTCCTGTGTTGTGTTGTGTTGTGTTGGCAGGTTCTGCAGTGAGGACCTTCACCCCGTTCCGCTTCTCGGTGGAGCCGGTGGACACGCTGGCTGTGCGCGGGCTGCCCGCTGTGCTGAATTGCTCCGTGTCCAGCGAGGCTCCGGTGCGAGTGGAGTGGAAGAAAGACGGTACGTTCCCAAACCTAGCAGCAGACGACCGTCGCCGGCTGCTCCCGGACGGCTCTCTCCTCATCAGCACCGTGGTGCACTCCAAGCACAACAAACCTGACGAGGGCGTCTATCAGTGTGTAGCGACCATCGAAAACCTGGGCACCATCAGCAGCCGCACAGCCCGACTCACCGTAGCAGGTAAGGACTGTTTGTGGCGCTGGTTAGGGCTACAGCCAGCATGTCATCCCATAATCTATCAACTATGTTGGTATATTGATTTATTAAACCGTTACAGTGGCTCCTCCCATTCCTACAGCAGGGATGTAACCTGAATTTTGGTGTTGATCGAAACGCACCCTTCCCAATCCTAACTCGGTTGTAAATCATAATCTAGAACTAAACCATAGAAATGGGAAAAGGACATAAATATACTGTACTTGTACACTGTACTGTAGTAAAGAAATGACAAAAAAATCAGTGTAAAAACAACTTTTAATGATCCGAAATGGCGTAGGTAAGCGCACTGGGTGACGCAGACTCCCTTACTCATACGTTACTGTGTGTTCTGTATATTCTGCATATTCTGTGTATTCTTCTGCTGTGTGCAACCAGTGAGTCGTAAACTTGAAACGTTGCATGTCGAGACTGCCTTAAAGGTCCCATGGCATGAAAATTTAACTTTGAGATTTTTTTAGCCTGCCTATGGTCCTGCAGTGTCTAGAAATTGAGATAGTTGTAAAGAGTGCTTTGATCATCCTGCTCCGCCACTGAGAAAAAGACAGCTCAGATGGCCCGATCTGGTATTTGGCCCTGTATGTTATCATATGGGGAAAGGTTAGCTCCCCTTTTTCATGCTTTACCCACCCAGAGAATTGGGACCCTCCTCACCTAAAAAAAAATGAGCTCCAATTACTGTCAATGCGATCATGTGAGAGACCATTTTTCTTCTAGAGACATCATGGCTTGCAAACGAGTGAAGCATTGCAGTTGCTCACTGATGTACAAATGAGCACAAAACAGACACCAAAGCAGTTACTGTGAGGAAAATGATGCCTCATTCTGTCACTGCACCATTTGGTCATCTTTACTTGGTGTTCCGCTTATACTTCATATGAACCGAAGTGAATTAAAACCTGCTTGGTCTTGTTTGGTCTGGACCAGCATCAACGTTTTCACTTGCTGTAACAAACCGCACTAATGGAGCAAATGCAGTAGATTTTAACCAAGATCTAGATCTAACCAAGTCTGAACACACCCTTACTCAACTAATTGTTGCAGCCTAAGAGAAAAAGCAGAAAAGTGGTGTGTTTAAGGCAGTGCTGTGGCGTTCTGATGCTCAAAAGGAAGGTCTCAGCTCTGCATTCTCTTCCTTTTTCTGGCTTCCCATTTTTCCTCTCCCTGGTGTCACTGCGAATACAGGAATGAAAGTCAAGTAGCGACATCCTCCAGAGAGCCTTCCTGCTGATCTGTCTGGTGGAAGCATGGAAGGAAAACCGAAGTTTCTTCAAAGTGTTAAAACGGTCTCCATGTCACTCTGCTCCCCAGATGTTGGCATAGCGTGCCCTTTCATATTCGCTCTGATGAGGGAGAGGGAGAGATGGAGAGAGAGGGAGAGATAGAGGGGGAGAGAATGTTTTTCTGTATTTTATGTCAGGTCGGTGAGAGAGGGCTGTTTGAGGCAGAGATGTTGGAACGGGACTCTCGCTGGTTCTCCAGGAGCACACTATTCTGTGTCTGAGCTGCATATAGTGATGCAGACTGGGGCTGAATAATCAATATTACAGGAGGCAAAAGAAGAACTGCAGTTTCCTCTTGGAACTTGGAAGAGTTTAGCCGCACACCTGAGGCACCAGAACACTTATAGAACACTAAGTGATTTAGCAGCTGTGTGTTCTTATAACAGCTTTTTGGTTAGTCTAATGACCCGGGTCAGGTATTTTTTATGAATGTCTGGCAAATTGTTAGGAAAAAAAAGGCTGAGTTTGGGAGGACATTGTTAAAGTTAATGTGTGTAGGTTTATGTGCCAACACTCTATGTCCCAGCAGGAATTGAAGATTATTTTGATAGTCAACTAATCTGTTTTATTTTATCGCGTAGTCGATTAGTCAGTGATTATTTTTCTTACCTCTGTTCTCACACTGGCCTCTGCCTTAACACAACATAACGAGTTCCCATAGGAAATTAAAAGGAATAATCCACGAAATGTATGAATTTGAAACTTAAGTTTGATAGGTTTATCAAATCACTTATTTTCTTTGTAGCTGTTTGGTTCCTGACAGCCAGTAACATCACAACATTAAATAATTTCCTGGTTCAATAACTGCTGGAGACCGCCTGCAGGAACAACACTCCTTATCACTCGAATGAATTGGCATGTCTAAACTTCTCTAGGCTGAATGAATGACCCCAGGTGGTGGTAGTTATCTAGTGGTAGAATACTTGCCTCTGGACCAAGAGGTCATAGGTTTGAATCCTACACTCAGCCCCACACCCCTGGGTCACTGAACAAGACCCTGAACCTCAAGTTGCCCCAGGGAGACTGCCCCCTGTAGTTAGAGAATGGAATTCGCTTTGGATAAAAGCATCTGCTAAATGCTGTAACAACCAAATGTTCATTCACCATCACAGCCATGGTGAATTGTAAACTGACTTGTTATGGACTTTATAATTATATTTATGTTAATTAAAATATAGCAGATTAGGATTTTTGTTATTGCGAAGATCCTTCCATATGAACATTTGATGCTACAAGGAAAATCACTTGCCTGTCCTTACCTGTGGGTTGGTGAAGTGACTGGCACAGTAGTTTACTCTGGCCAGGCTTCATGCAATAAAGGACTGCGATTTTCACATCGATCTCCGGATAGAAGCCAAATATGAGCACAGTGCTACATCTTCATTAGCGCATCTCGGCCGCAATGAATATGGAGTGCTCCTGGCACGGAGTTTGAATGCCAGAGTAGCATCGGGGTGGGGGCTGGCTTTAAAGAAGCAGAGTAAAATTTTAATGGAATGAGGAAGAGATTTTATGATGAGGCACTGCAGAAGGAGGCGGAAGAGATGATTTTGTATTAAGGTAAGGTGGCTCCAAATGTCTGCTTAGTCTGTTGTGTGATGAGCTGAACATTTCTGCACCTGATTGTAATGATTTTGCTGAATGAGATTTCTTAATGATGCATGAGCATGAAACCAAAGAGAACAGTTTGTGACCACTGCAGTTTATTGAACTTTCTGTTTTCTTCTGCTAATAAACAAAAGGTCTGGCTTTCACTGAAAGATACGTTTCAGCATCAAAGGCCGGTTTTGTAGCCTGTTGTGTTAGAACGATTGTATTACTCTGCTCAAAATTCTGCATAGCATCTAATTACTTAGCACAAAAATGAGCTCCATTCCTGTGGCAAATCTAGTATATTTTTGCACTGTGTGACATCATGTAACCTTTTTTTCATGTCTGAGGGTGGTGGGTTTGAGTAGAATAGGCAACTTTTAGATGCTACTCGTCAGTTAAAACTTTTATTTCCAACTTACACCAGATGCAGCAGATTGGCAATGACTTGTTTGGAATCCAAATTTGGCTTCTTTTTTATTGTCAGAGTCAAAATGTTATGTTAACTAAGGCTAGGTTGTAACCCAATAGTGCAAATAGTTCTTGTAAAAATCAATCATGAAAACTCTCAACCAGCTCAATGCCTCACCCAGATCTTTGTTCAGGTGGCACAGATGTGGTTTTGTCCTCAAATTTATGACTGCTTTGTGAATACCAGTCATGGTATTGTCTGAAATGGCTGACTGTGGTGAGGGCTTTGTTCAGTTTTATAGCTCCCAGTAAATCTTACTGTGTCTTCAAACACACAGACATGTCAGTGGCGCCTTCGTGAAGATACGAATGCAGGTTGGGAGCCATTTTGGCGAAGTACATCTCTCACGGTACTTCTAATCACAGTGGTTTATATCTCTGTTCTACTATGTGAGACCAGGGGCGTCTTTGCTTGGAGCCCAGTCCACATACAGCCTCTCTCAGAAACTCTTCCTCTCCTCCTCTCTCTCAGTAACAAGCCACTGGAAGCTGAAATCCAAGTTGAAATGTTTCACAAGTCTTGGATGGAAAGGTTCTTTCTCCAGCTGAGGCACTTGCTACATCGGAAGTTCAGACACGCTCTCAAGCTCTCTCTTGTTTTCCTGTTTCGCTCGTCTTTTTGACCTCGTTCTGTCCTTCCCAGGGAAGAATCTGTCTTCAAGTGTGACTCCGCTCTTTTCTTGTCCCCCCACACACGGAAGATGCAAGCTGCGCTTCCTCTCTCTGGGTATGTCACAAGACTTTTGCTCTGAGCTACAACACAGAGTACTATCCACCGGATCAGTAGCAGCACTGGAAAAAGGATTTCTCGCTTTACGAGGGAAGGTGGCAAGCATGTAGAGGAAGCAGATTTGCAACAAAAACATTTAAGTCCTTTGGATTGTGATGATTCTCCACTCTCCTTTTGTGTTCTTTTTAATGCCTGTCAGTTCTGCTCTTCACTGCTGCCCCTTATTGCCTGAAACGGTGCAGTCTGAGACGTGAAGGCCTTTGTGGTTTTGCCCCATCTTTCGCTGTTTACCTTCTTGAAGTGGCCGCTCTGCTCTCCTAAAGATGATTTGAGTTGATTGTTTGATTTACAAACTGAGAATACGAAATGAATTTGTGAACGCCAGATGCCGTCTCCCCTGTTTGTGTGAGTGAAAAGGCATAGCAGAATGAAATAAAATTCATGCAATTTCTTTTTTGACTAATTTTAGGGCAATTCTGTCTTTGTTCTGTCCGGCATTTTGTGTTCTGTTCAGCACATTCAGTGTTTTTCTCACACCCCCTCAGCCCTGCTGAGATTCAGCCTAAAAACTATATTTCACTGCAGGACTGCGACCTTGTTTTCTGCTCATGGCTGTGTTGTAAATGCAACTGAGCTACTGTGGCTTTCTATAATGAGTGTTTATGAGGCTCCATCACCGTATATTAGTGTTGGACAGGTACATGTCCTACCTCTGGGCCTCATGTCCTACACTCAGTATATCTCGGCGTAAACAAACCCCGGGTTTTGCTGTTCTTTCTCTTCTCTCTCAGGATAAATATTTATGCTTCATCTCTTGAAATGCAGTAGGAACTGGTTTATTTAGAGGCTTTTTGTTTGGAGAGGCGAAGGCAGAATTAAGCTTGTTTATGTCCTTATTTATCGCCGTGATTAATAGTGGGATGACTTATCTTTCCTGGTTTTGAAACCTTTCCTTTATTCCTGATTACGTCATGCCTGAGGGCTGTATTGTTGTCCCTGCTTCTCCCCCACTTTCCCTGGTTTAATAGACCAGGTTTTTGTTTGCTGGTCTTGAGCGGGAAACGTATTTGTCTGTCCATTCGCTGCGGGTGTTGGAGGCCAGTGGACGGGCTGTCAGTCAGACCAAGCAGAAGAAACAGGGGTGACAGCAGCGCTGCTCTGGAACACACTCCTTCCAGCTGAAGTGAATGGAGAGGAGAATGAAGCAGGAGCTTAAAGCATTACCATATGAAATAAATCCTGTTACTGAACTGTCAAAACCAGCGCTATCCTGCTTTAAATTGTCTCCCTTGAACTGCAGAAGCGTTAAATTTAGTGTGTGTGTGTGTGTGTGTGTGTGTGTGTGTGTGTGTGTGTGTGTGTGTGTGTGTGTGTGTTTGAGTCTGAGAGTAGAGGAGGAAACAGCACTCTGAAAGAAAACGGGCGAAGTAAGTGCATTCATGAGTGAGTGAGTGAATGTGTTTGTGTGTGTGTCCTCATTTCCTGTGGGCTATCCTGAACTTCATGTGCTGGGGCCCGCGGGAATCCAGCAGACTAGTCTCCACACACCGACAGCTGCGAAGAAAAATATGGACGAGGCAGTTTGGAGTGCGGGGGGGCTGTTGTGCTGTTTGTGTTCTGAGGGCAATATTAATGAACTGGTTTCTTTTCTGTGCTCCATAGGTGAGCAACACTGTCAGACTTCAGATTACCCACTGTGTTCTTGCTTTGTGATAACTCTAAGTGTACAGTCTCTTTGAAAAACAACTAAAACATTTATTGGCAACCCCCGCCAGGTCCCCCATGATGTATACTC
Source organism: Brachypetersius gabonensis (assembly GCA_037577145.1). Classification (NCBI taxonomy): domain Eukaryota; kingdom Metazoa; phylum Chordata; class Actinopteri; order Characiformes; family Alestidae; genus Brachypetersius; species Brachypetersius gabonensis. The sequence goes on from JBBJLR010000133.1 coordinate 13,818,122, forward strand.
CTTAAAACCCTTTGTCTTAAAAGGAGATGTTTTCTTTATCTGACAAAATATTACATCCTTTCCCTAAAAAATGACATCCTTTGTAGGTTTTGCCATGTTTTTTGTCGTTTTTGACTGGAACAAACAAACGTTTGTTCAGACCTGTTGATACTGAGTGTAAATTCAATGCAAATGTTATCACTGAATTAGTAATGCATTATGAGTTATTTATTTAAATAATGTATGAACTTGATGAAATCTTTTTCCTAATTATTCACTCTGTTTGCAGCACTAATATCTCTCTCCTCCTCGCCTCTGTGTACAGATGTGCTGTGTCACCTCCTGGTGATCTCACAAGTAACCAGCAGGAGAGGCGAGGGGAGGACATTAATTAGGAGATTAAATGAGTGCAGGGGCAGGGTGTGTGAGCCCAGCTGGAGGGGCTAATGAGGGGATTTATATTGGTGTAGGTCTGATCGAGATGATGTAAAATGCAGTAATGGGTCTAAGCAGCCATGCAGTATCTGTATGGCCTAGGAGAGCTGGAATGGAAGAGAGAGATATTCCAATGTTCATCCTCAGCTGTTGGTGTGATGTTTCACTGCAGGCTGAAGTATTCGTGTAACACACAGCCATGTACTGCGGCTGCCTCTCCTCTTGGCAGCTTCTCCGCTCCCTCACTAGCTCAGCTCTCATCCCACCATGTTCCGTTTTGCTTCTTCTTCCCCTCTCGGCTTTAATTGAATTGCACAGGTTTGCTTCAAAGTTCCAACGAAACAAGATTTTTTTTTTTCTTTTTCTGAGTCTGCCTGGGTGTACTCAGCGTATTCTCTTCCAGCAACAGTCAATCGTTCCATTTCTTTTCGTTTGATTTATGAGGCTTATATTTGTAGTCAAGAATCAAAGTGAAGCTTTATGAAGCTCATTCTTTTTTCAGTGTTTCTCAGCAGAATGTAGTGTGTGCTCGGTGCCTTATATGTGCTGAGCTATATTTGATTTCAGATTGATTCAAAGTTTCTTGTTCTGGCTTGTTTCTCTTATGACCTGTTCAAGGCTTCAACCTCAGACCCCCTCCATTCTTCTTCTTCTTCTTCTTCTTCTTTTTCTTCTCTGCTACTCCTAGTTTGTTCATATATTTATTCATTCTGCCTCATTTTCATTTTGACATCCACAGTTCAGGTGACCACCCAGCTGCACATACATATTTCAGAGTGCTTGGGACCCATGAGGTTGCACTGAGTTCATGGTATTAAGATTGTCTCAAATTGCTTTCAAATGTGTCTCCTGCAGAATGGTTTGTAACCGAAGTGACAGATTAGCCTCTAAGAGAATGAGAGATTGCATTGTGCACCGAGTTGCCAGTTTGTTGGGTTACACCTAATATATAGGTGCATTTTGTGGCTTTACAATTACTGACTGTAGCCCCTCTATTGCTGCACAATTTATGAGCCTCCCTCTGCCCCATCTATCAATTGAATGTGGCCACCATGGGACCACCCCTGACCAGGTAGTATTTGGATCAGCACAGCAGTGACCCCGCAGTAGCGTAAGAGTATCTGGTTGCTGGAGTTGCTGGAAGTTTTAAAATGTCTCAGGAGGTTGTGCAATATGACTATGACCATCACAATATTTCTCAGTAGGTGCTTAAAAGAACATGAACCAACTGCATATTTCATTACAAAGAGAGCATAATTTGTCCTGGTTAGTTTGATTTAGTGTAGTGTGAAACACTGAATAAAAAAAATGCTTTGTAAGTATAAATTTGAACAATTCTTTAAAAAATGTGGCATTTCTTTTTCTTCCAAATGATGAGATGTCCAGATAACTAAATATTAAATATTATATTTAATATTTTTATCTTGTCTGAAGTAAGACATTTGAGTTATTTTGTGACATTATGTGAAATATGAATAATGACACATCGCTTATTATCTTCATGGCATTTAAAAATATCAGCCTTAGTTTTTCCTTCCGTTAAAGGTGTATTTATCAATTTCAAACCATATGTTGAGTAAAAATGTATTTTGTTTCTTATTTGTTTTGGCGTCTTAAAGCCAGAGTACATGTTACCACAAAAAGCTCTGCAAAATGTTGTGGAGTGGTTACCTAAACCAGTGGAGGGTGGTGACTAATGTCAAATGGGGTTCCTGTCAATGCTGTGTAATGTATAGTCCATCAACCAAAACATCCTGCTGTTCTTGGTCCAGTGATCAGATTGTGACCACTGATGAAGGGCTGGATTAACACCAGATGTTCATAGAAAAGGGTGGTTTTAAGAGACTTGGTTACATGATAACTTGTTAAACACATTGCCAAGCCACGTCTATATTAGTTTTACTGTTGTGCAATGATCCACCTCCAAATGATGTCTGGTTAGTGGTCGTGCAGCTACTGATGGACTATAGTTATATGTATAAATCTCTAAAGTGCACCCATATGGTAGGTGTATCTGATATAATGGCCGATGAATATACTTACGAAAAACAAACATCTTGCTGTATGATGCTTATGTCTACAAAGACAGTTTCTACATCTTCTGTATGAGGTCCAAGGTTAATATGAGCAGTGCAGCTAAACCCACAGGGGTTCAGATCAGTTCTTTAATCATTTCTCATTGTATTGCTGCAGGTGACACCCCTGACCTTTTCTCCTGAACTCTCTTTCCTTTTCTCTCTCTCTCTCTCTTTTTTTTTTTTTTAAGGAATAGGTTTGTAGGGACCAGTAGCACTGATTTTTGGAGCAGTTGTATTTTTTCAAATGTCTTCACAGTCACAGTTTGTGATGGTCTGTGAAATAGGTTTAATTTGTTCTGTGGTGTTTTGGCTGACCTTTTCAGTGTCATGATTTCAGCCTGTCCTCTGCGAGCTAATTGGCTAGTGCTCTTATGGCCTTTCCAAATTTAGGATCTGAATTTTCTGTCCACATGCTGATCTCAGTCACTGTGTATTCAGACGCCAGCGCCTGCTGTCATGGATGCCCTTTTTGATGACCTCATTATCAAAACAGTACTAATTCCTGAAGGCCGCTTAGATGCTTACTGCACTGAAACTGTCATGCTGCTCCTTTTAAGTATCTTAAGTTTCTCAGTACTCCCAGTAACACAGCTGATCTAGGCTTATATCGGCTCGGTCTATGAAGTAAAACAGTGCTCTTATCCTGCTGACCTTTTAATAACACCACATCTGCTCTCTTTCTAGCAGGGCGAGACATGAACGCTGTGACAGTGGAAGTAGACATGTCTCTCCACGGCTTGCACGTTTAAAAGAAAAAACGGTCGGGTCACAGCTGGTACAGCTGGCCTTTTTAATGCCTGCTCCTCTTCTCGTCCTCCATTAAGGGTGGCCTCGCTACATCACGATTAAGCCATATTTAAAACAGCCTTCACGTCGTTATGTGGAGGTCGTTCTGAATTACTGATGTGCTTAAGATTAACAAAGTCACGTTACGTCTTAAGCAGGCAGTGAAGAAACAGGAGTAAAACCCCTCTTATGTTCAGCTGCCAGACGCCTCGTTTATCTTATCCGCCTTTCCTCTTGTACGAACTGCTTACTTGGCAGAAAAAGAAGATGAGCGTCTTCTGAAAATTTTCCCCTATTTTGGAAAATAGCATTTGTAGCAAATGCAGTTATAAGGTTAGGGTTCGGTTTATTGGGCTGCTTGTTGTTTTCTGTCTCTGTGTGTGTGTCTCTGTGTGTGTGTGTCTGTGTGTGTGTGTCTGTGTGTGCGTGTCTGCGTGCGTGTCTGCGTGCGTGCGTGTCTGCGTGCGTGTGTGCGCGTGTGTCTGCATGCGTGTCTGCGTGTGTGTCTGCGTGTGTGTCTGCGTGTGTGTCTGCGTGCGTGTCTGCGTGCGTGTCTGCGTGCGTGTCTGCGCGCGTGTGTGCGCGCGTGTGTGTCTGCGTGTGTGTCTGCGCGTGCGTGTCTGCGTGCGTGTCTGCGTGCGTGTGTGTGTGTGTGTGTGTTTTGAGCCGCTGTTTGCCAGATGAAGCAGAGGAACCTCAAACGGGGAGGGGATCACAAAGCCCCCTCTGATGTTTGGTGGTCCAGTGCCACATTTCCAAACATACAGCCAAAAATAAGCCTGACTGGAGGACAGCAGAAAAGCAGCACTTGAGAATGTTTCTCCTTTAAGATCTTTCTTATAATGGAGGCTGCCATTTGATGAAAAGGCAAAGCTAAGAGATGCCTATCCTCAGCCAAATACAGAATGTATAGTCTGTCCATATGGACTCCAGCTGCTTACGTTTCTGTGGTGGGTTTTTCAGTATCAAGGCTCTTTTTTTCTTCCTGGGCCTCAGAGCTCTGCCCGCTCCTTACTGCAGACCAAGCTGATATTAGTTAGGCGTTCAGCATTGATCCCCGCTGCTCATTTGTCATGAGGCTGTGCTCCAAGTAATTACACTGTCTGTCACATTCAGGGCTGTGAAAATCTAGTGCAGGGCCCTTGAGTGTGAAATGTTCACTGTTTCACATCTGTGTGAGTGCATGCAACTTCGGGTGGCAGAAAGTAACATAATGGCTTGGGATGTAGGATATTAATCCTTATTGTTCCAGTTGGAAAGTTGTGTTTCTGGCCAGCTTAAGAGTTCCATCTTTAACGCCCTTTAAAATAAGAGACTATCCACTATCTTTTATAGAGTTGTCTTGTTCTCTGACATTCTTTTTCTCTCTTGCCCCTATCTCACTCTGTCTCTGTCTTTGTCTGATCGATATTAAGGTATTAAAGCAGAAATGTGTTGAGTCATTGCAGCTAGCTCATGAAATTTTTAATCTGGGAATGTATTAGCTGTGATATTTGAAATGAATGGTCTAACACTGTGTTGTCGTCCTGCCTTCTCGGGTTATGAGTCATGTAAGTTATAGTGGACTGATGGCTGCAGGCAGCCTTGTCTGCTCAGGGTGGCTTTGAGTTGGACCACTGTGTTCTTTGCTGGAAAGCAACATTGTTCCTGACTTTGAGGGTCTGAAGTCTGTTGAAACCTTTGTGAGAACAATGATCTTGGTATTTTTGAAGGGTTTTACACTGTATGAGATGATACCAGTAAAATCTTCCCAGTAAAATGTGACACGTCAACTATGTTCCCTTGTTTCACACCATATTAAATGGTGGATTCTGTGGCGATAGCTCTATGATGCAGAAAAAAGACAACGTTTTGCTTAGGTCTGCCATCAGTCTTTTTCTTTTTCTTTTTTATCTGAAATATTGGCTCAGAAAAAAGGAAACTAGAAAATAGATTAAACCAACCAAGCCATATTCAGAGTCATTTGCAAGTAATTTCAAACACAAACAATAGTAATTGGTGTTTTATGAATAAGGAACCTTTTCAATTAAAGCTTGTTATTAACTAATAATAAGACTGAACTGAAAATGACCTGTTTATAGTCCTTCGACTGCTAAATTTACCTTAACCTCCTTGATTTTTACTTTAAAATGGATAGAGAGAGGTTGTTTTTGTGCAACAGCAATGTTTTGTTTTTTTTTGTCACATCTCTTATAACCAAGAACAGTATTTACTTTCAGTCTGACAGGAACATGAACCCAAGTTCAACTCAGTTCTACTGGTGCAAAAGAAACCTACTACTATTAGGTTTGCTTTATTTTGTCACTGAATTGGCACTATCTGCAGCAGTATTATTATAGCAAAACCTCCCTTAACATTTTAGTAGACCCATTTATGGGATGAAAATGACGGCTTCTGTGTAATGATATGGATCAGCTGCTAATCGAAGTTCAGGGGTTTTTTTTAGGTGGCGACAGGACATGTGGTGGAATGGCTAATGCTGATGTGAGGACAGTTTCATTCAGAATCTTTTATTAATGCTGCGTATATTTCAGGAGAGGGATCTGATGTGATCAACACCAAGACTGAAAACTGCCTAAATAGGGTGAAGAATAAGAAGCATGGCAGTTTTTGTGCAATTATATATTTTTGTACTCCTTATACTTCTGCAATTAGGGATGCACACATGGCATTGAAGTTATAATGGTGTCGGCACATAGTTGTTTTTAAAAAATTTTGTGTATAGGGGTGGGCGATTAACGGTAGAAATTTGTCAACCGATAGAGATTTTGGTCTGTCGTCTTAATCGCGGTTGAGATCACGTGACGTTGCACGTTAGGTACCGTAATATCCGGACTATAAGGCGCACCTGAATATAAGCCGC
>JBBJLR010000133.1:13841491-13854402 GCA_037577145.1 Brachypetersius gabonensis
AGGCAGTTCTGAAGGCGAAAGGGGGTCAAACACCGTATTAGTATGGTGTTCCTAATAATCCTTTAGGTGAGTGTATACCCCCCCCCTTTTCACTGGAAGCTAGCTTTGGCAGTGTGCTGATCGTAATGGAAAGTCAGCAAAAAAAAATCTATATTATATCCTGTTGTGAAATCAACTCCATCCTGCATTCGCACAGAAGAATGCACCTTTAACTGAAGTTGAAACACTGTGTGTTTTTCTCTGTGTCTATGATGTTGATTGTTATTCCAGAGTCTGTGGTTGAAAAGTCTTTTTTTTTTTTGTCTCACCACAAGTGAAAGAAAACCACAAATGGCAAACAAACACTATAAAAACGTGATTCTCACAAACCTTCCTGATTAGGAGTGATTTAAAAACATGTAAAATGTCTGCACATGTTTTAACACACAGTCTGAAGCATTTAAACCTCTAATGACTAACCAAAACATCACCTTGGTCTGTTTTTGTTAATGGAGACCACAGTGAATGTACATAATGGAAATGGTTCTTTTCACACTGTTGCTGCTTGAAATCCTCAAATCTACCCAGAACTGTTGATTATTCCTGGATCAAATATTTAAATTGCCTAAACAATTAAAAATTTTATTACAGCCGTCGGGTTAAAGCGAGTGCCAGGTTTTTGGTACCGCACAAACACAGTTGCTCGTTGAAAATATGTGGAGGAAAAAAAGTGCTTTTGGTTGCATTGCTGTGTGAAGAACGTGCTGCCAGGAGTTGTAGAAACATCCCGACTGTCCTCTTTCACAGTAGGGAATCTTTCATGAGTGTTGATGGTTAAAAAATTGGCTTTTCTACGTCTTTTTTAACAGTTCATGTCTTTTAGTGAGCGTTCACCATGCCTTGTGTGGTTAAACATCGAAATGGTGAATATGTCCACCTCTCTAATGACTGCTTTGCTGATGTTTGCAGTGACGGAAGGTTTGCTGTGATTGGTGGAGGCGTCCTGCAGATTGTCAACCTGACAGATAGCGATGCTGGAACCTACAGCTGCCTGGCGGACAACGGCAACGAAACCATCAAGACGCAAGCGCAGCTCACTGTACAAGGTGTGTGTCTTATCCAGCTTACTGCTCCAGTAGAGTAAATGCTCATTTGTTTGTATGTCATTGGAATTATAATAATTTGCACATATAGTACCAGTGAAGAACGGGGCACATCTGCTCATAGAATGGCTGTTCCTTATTTCTGACTCTCTTACTCGTGTTAGAATAATATTCAAGGCCTCAGTACTGTGTCCCTTGTTTCATATAGGGTGGCATATTCCCATTTATTTCCTCATAAGAGATTTGATCAAATGCATTAATAAGAACAGACAATGCACTAATGAACGTTTCACAAGCTGCTCCTTGATTTTGCCTCGACTGTGACCATGTTAGTCATGCTAGTCAGCTCCTCCATTAAACTTTATCAGAGGAGCACAGATGGAAATGGAAGTTCTTGGTAAGTGTTTGAAGCATAGTTGTGTTTTCCAATGATTTGGTATATATGTCATGATTCTCACAGTATCAGTCTGATAATTGTGTTATATCACAATTCCAGTGTGTTATATTTTCCTCCTTGAACTCTTGAGGGTTGATTTATAGTGTGTGCGCATGATTAATGTCGTACAGAGACAATGATAGTGGAACAGAGGGAATTCATATAGTGCAGAGCAGCGCAGTAATAATTCTCTACTTCATTGGAGTTGTGTTGCCAATGAACCAAATCAGATCAGTACTGAATCAAAGTGAATAGAATCTTTATATTTGTATTGTTATATCCTGCATACCAAGATTTTTCAAGTCTGAAAAAGAGTGAATATACTCCTAATGTACAGAAAAAAATCAATTTCACTAACTTTATTTTATCTGTTACTGTCACAGCTAGCTTCAAAGCAAGGTTCTTTAGTTTGTTTGCTTCCCCCAGTCTTGTAGTCTTGCTAATCTTCACAGAGCATTAGTGGATTCACATGCTTCAGAAGGTTTAATGGCGTAAGTTCATCCAAAGAAAAAAGAAACCTCGGGTTGTAAATGTGATTTGAGGAGCAAAGCGCTGTCGTAAATCTAGGTCAGTTTGAACTGCGCTGTACACACAAGAGTATGAAGGGGGCTGTTTAGATGGGGACAGCATGTTGGTCTTGTGTGTGTTACTGTAGTCTGAGAATTCGAGTAGGTTTAGCTTTGATCCATGTCCTTCATGTCTCTGAGAGGAGGCCTACTTGTGCAATAAAAGTTTGATTGCCGGTCCAGGCTGAGGGATATAAAAGTTTAATAGGGACACAGTGCGATTCAGCCTTTTCTTCAGGCCTCAGAAACAAGAGATACAACAGAGGCAGAAACGGCAAGAGTGTTAGGTTTATGTGACAGACTCAGAAATAGAAAACTGTGAAAAGGGAGTGATTCACTTTTCCTCACTGTGTGTGTGCGTGGGTGTGGGTGTGTGTGTGCGTGTCACCTCTTCTGCCAGCTCCCTGGCTTGAGCTGTGATGTTTTCACTTTTTTGACCCTTCCTGCTGGTTTCTTCACAGATAGGTGGATGGAGCTCTCGCGGGACACGCCTCTGATGATGTTTTCCTATGCTTTTATATATCCAAGGCTTTTTTTAGTCTTCTATTATAAAGACTGACGCACGATTGGATCTGTTTGTCTCTGTGCTGCGGAAGCCGGTTCCCCAGGAGAGACAGCAGATGTGATTTGGGTACTGACTGACAGAAAGAAGCTTTTCTCTTTTTTTGCCTCTCTCAAGCACAAAGCTCTGTCTACAGTAGACATTTGGGACACAGGCGCAGTTGTGACAAAAATGGTAATTGCAAATAGTTTTGAATGACAGTGTGATTGCATTCATTAATTGAGACAAATGTGCACTTCAGTCAGGGAGTCACTGATACTCTGGTATGCACTTTGTGGAGCTGTGGGATCTGGGATCTGCTCATAAAACATGCCAAACAAAAACGTCAGAGACTGAACAGTGCGTCTGCAGGGGCTTGGTGGACGTTTTGTGTTTGCATGAGCTCGTTTGCATGTGTTAGGAAACGAAGAATATGATAGAGATTGTATGACTTTATTGCTACTAGGAATATATGTATATATTTATATATGAATATATATGAATTTGTAAAACTGCAAGAAACGGTTTCCTTCTTGTTACTGTTTGTTGAATAAATTACAGAAATGCAGAATAACCCCATTATTAACATCCTCTTACTGTACTTAATTTTTCTCAGGGGATTTTATCAAGTCTTGTTGCAAGGTTGCGAGGCGGGGTCTTCGTGGATTGGATGGACTTGTCCTGCACATTCCACTGATGATCAGTCAGATTGAGATCCTGGATGCAAAGTCAACAGCTTCACCTCTTTGGCATGTTCCTCAAACCATTCCTGAATATTTTTTTACATTGGGGCAGGTTACTGATAAAGCCACTGCTGTTATAGATTCCATAAAGGGATGTTCTCTGTTTAGGTAGGTGGTTCATGTCAAAGTAGCATCTGACATGAATGCTAAGACCCAAGGTTTCCCAACAGAACACTGCCCAGAGCATCACACTGCCTCTATTGGATTGCCTTCTTCTCATAGCATTCCTGCTGCTATCTTTTCCTGGCTGTCCATATGATGGAAATAAAAGCATAATGCATTAGACAAGGCCACATTCTTCCTTTCCTCAAAAGGCCAGCTATGCTATTCATGGAGCTTTTGTGAACACTTTTGGTGGCTGCCTGTAGTCAACATGGGCACTCTGCCCAGTCTGTGGCTATGCAACCCCATGCGCAGCAAACTGCAATACACTGTGTTCTGACACCTTTTTTTTTTCCTAGACAGCATTACTATTTTCAGCTACATTAGCCGTTCTGTGGGATCGGACCATATCAGCTAGCCTTCGCTCCTATATGTGTGTCAGTGAGCCTTAGGCACCCATGATCTTTTTGATCTGTCAGGGGTTTTTCTTCCTTGGAACACTTTTGGAAGGGACTAACCTCTGCGTACTGGGGGACACCAGACAAGATTAACCACTGTGTTCCCAGAACACCCCGCGAGTGCTTCAAACAGATCAAAGGACTGTTCACTTGCTGCCCAATATATCTCATCTTTTGACAGGTGTCATCGTAACAAGCTCATCAATGTTCACTTCAACTGTCAAGTTGAGGCTGACAGGTGTATAATTGACCTGCACACACTGCACCTACAACTGTGTTCCTTCATAGAAGCAGTTGAGTTTGGTTGGGCTTTAAAGAATGACCATTTAACTTCATGAGAAGCTGTTGAGATTTGTTTGGAGTCACTGCACTGTCAGAGAATATCCATGAGGCATCATGGTTTTGGTGAGCGGGAGAGGGACACATTGCCACCTTTTATAGAAATGTGTCCCATACATGTCAGTGGGAAATTCAGGCCATTTCACTAAACTTTCCGATTATTTTTCTACCTTTCCATTATTAATCAACTTGAAATGCAATGCTACTAAGCTGGACTATGTTGATGGGGCTGATAGAAACTAGGTAGGCTCAAAATGACAATAATGAATTTGTGACTGTAATAATTCTAGCTCAGGTACACAATGAAAAAAATCTGAAAGTAGTAACACACTCTAAATGTAGGTATTTCGACTAGGATTTGTGCACTATAATTCTTTGTTAAGGAATTACACCATCATTAAATAAAACCTGGTGGTGTTTAATTTTCCAACATTTACCATTAAAGAAAACATGAGCAGAGTACATATAAGTCGATTACACAAGCTTGGAGACCTTCTTCACTACTGATTCTGCCATTGCAGGTCTAACTTTGCCGAGGTAGAGGGAACTAGATTGGTATCTGGTTGTTTTTAGTTTTGTGGTGCAGAACATTACCTCTTTTTGACCACCACATACATTGGCCTGCTGCTCTTGCATGTAGTGCTAATGTGTGAACATTTAAAATCTAGAAAACATTTTCATACCTTAGTGGGGAAAAAGTTGGTATTTTAACCACCTGATTATCCCCTTCTTTCATGTCTGTCAGGGTAAAATGTGGGCATGTGTTATTAACTCTGTAAAGTTGGAAGTCAAGAAGCGATTTTTAAATGGAATGAAGCCCATTGTTCAAACAAAGGTGCTTTTATATGAAGCAGGTTTCCTCGACCTCGACCCTCACGGATGTTTACGCAGCTGTGATCAAGAAGAAGATGCCCCATTACGCCCACAATCACTCAGCATTATTCATGTTAACAAAATTCAACTTCACACCAGGAGTTAAATGGCCTGCTTTCTAATCCCATCATGCCTATCATGGATATCATTCTTGGCGATATTATCAAAGTTTTTGATGATATTATCAAGTGTGACATTACTGGTTCATTTTCTTCATTCTACTTTGGAAGATATTGTGACATTGATCATGAAAATCTCACGCCAAGGCCTCAGAAACATTCAATGCTGACCTTCAGGTGTGAAACAATATATGTTTGAGTTTAGGTCTCTGAGTACTTTTGGCATTATATGTTTTAATGTTGTTTAAATTCTGTTTGTTCTTTTTTTAGTTTTGTATTGTGATGTCAACGTGTGATGAACAGTGTTTTAATTGCCTGTTTTAGCGCTGTAACTTTTGCGCGTTATGAAACGAAAATCGTGACACGCAGATCCTTGAACCTGTGTGTTAGAAGTCAGAATCACGACACACCCCTTCCAACTCCCAGAGTTCTCCTTCCCGTATAGATCCACCGCTACCACATCTGTTAGCTTTCACCACTAGGGGGCCGGCCTGTGGGCAGTACACCTCCTAATAAAACCTTTTTTACACCATGATTGGTGTATTTTCACGTCAATTTCAACAAATAGTAGAGGCTGTTATGATTCAAATGAGCCCTCCTGCGAATCTCTCTGACCTTCCAAGGCGGAGTCCAAAATCCACAAGGACCGCCTGGGCAGGCGTGCGTGTCCGAGCTGAATTTCTTTAAATGTAAATAAAAGGAAATTGTGACACTTTGCTTTAAAAGTGTCTATAAGCTGGCCGGTTGTGATCAAATGGCTGGGGAGTTTGTTTGTAAGAGTTTTGTTGTGTTTTGAGTAGGGCTGCACAATATATCGCAAATTTACCGTCATCGCAATATCAATATGCGCAATATCCATATCGCCAAAAACTGACTGAACTGCAATAAATGGTGTTTTTCCAAAACTCTTCACCCAGTGCCTCAGAGAAGAGGGCAAAAAAATCACCGGGCAGTTTCTTCATCTTCTGTGCTTCTGCTATAGATTGTTCCTTTTGCTATTTTTTTCTGGCTAAGAACTTACTATAATTTAAATTATGTTTACACATATTTAAGATTTAAAATTATTTAAAAATATTTATTTCTTTTAACCAATGTTAATTTCTTTTATTTTTTTTAAACAATGTTCAGTGGTTCAAATGTTTTATGGGAGGCATTATATGCTCTGTTTAAGTAAATTCTTAAAAAAAAAAAACATGTTGGAATGGCATTTCATTTTTTTTTTTGCATAGACTAGTCAGTGTCTGGAGTCTTTATCACCAGCAAATCCAAAGCAGAAAAACATTAACACTATAAAGGCTAAGTTTTTACTCACTTATCGCATGTGATCTCGCCATCGTAACACTCAACTACATTATCGCATATTGCATGTTTTCCTAATATCGTGCAGCACTAGTTTTGAGCATGTTTTTGTGCGATTTTGGCCAGCTGGGCGGAGCTTGTTTTAACGCTCAACCATTATTCCTCTCCTCCCTCCGAAAAAGAATCGTGATACAAACCGAATGGTGGGTCAAAAATCGTGATACGAACCCACCAAATCGTGGGTTTGGTGTATCGTTACAGCCCTAGCCTGTTTTTAACATGGGTTTGAGTTACACTTAAAATCCGTCTCTTAGACCCATAAAACAGCCTAGCAGTGTACATGTAGGTGCATGTTGAGATTTAGACAGAGATGTTATCCATAACCTTAATAAACCTCTTTAAACACATCTTGGCATAAAAGAGGCTTCCCTGCTCCACTTCTCTAGGGAAGTCCCACACCCCTTGTGATGCAATGACTCTTAAACCCACCAACCTCTTCTAATTCCACCATGATCAAATATCAGATTATGTCATCTCTCATTGTAAAATGATACATTTCTTTTCGCCGCTCTCATTTGCCCACTGACAGCAACACATATTATAGTGCCTATTTTAGAAATGAGTCAGAGCTCAACACTGGGGCGTAGGCCAAGTTCACAGAGATCCTGAGTTCTGGAGACCAGGATCAGTTTCAGGCCCATCACTGTAAATCAGCACTCAATACATTACCGCCGCTGTTGACTGGCGAAGCGAAGTTCTAAAGCTGTCAAAGCTAGAAGATGCATCTTATCATGGCTTTGTTTCTTTCTTTTTTCTTTCAGACTGACTGAGCGTAGGAGGCAGCAAAACCTCATTGATTTATTCTTTTATTGTGCCAAAATGAATTCTTGGCTGTAAATGTAAAGAGTGAAAGATTGTCAGCCTTTCTCTGTACATTGTTGCCAATTCATTGTCTTTGGTTGATGAGACAAGCAATTGGTTGTCCCACTCTATTGCCATCTCTGCTTTGTAGTCAGTCCAGCTTTTATTTATCTTTCCATTTGCCTTGGCTCTTCCAGTTCCTCCTCGGTTCCTCAAGAAACCCTCGAACATGTACGCCCATGAGGCCATGGATATCGTCTTCGATTGTGAAGTCACAGGCTCCCCTGCCCCCACAGTGAAGTGGCTGAAGAACGGAGATGCAGTGATCCCCAGTGACTACTTTAAAATAGTGGTAAGTCTGAATTCTTTACTAATTCTAGTCCTAAGATTCGTTTTTATGGGGCTGCTTTCTGAGCTGTTTCTATAGGTTGAGCCTAAATCCAAGATGTATTGATCAATTAAAAAATAGATTTTTGTGGTCCGAGGCACCTCCATAACGTATGGGACTGATAGTGGTGAGTTGAGTCACTTTATTAGTCTACATACAGTGTCCTTAACCACGAGTGGCTTGGTTAGAGCCGATGAGTTTTCACAGCAAACTCTTGTAATTAGAAGATTGCAAGTTCTAATTCATGGTCACGTTTTTTTTGGGGGGTGTGGGGGGTGGTGGTTGCGTATAAAAACGTTTAGGTGTCTCCAAACACTGGTTTTATAGTAACCATGTAACTTTGCATTTTCTCATGGAAATGCATCTAGTGAGTGTTTAAGAATGTGAATATGCTATTGTAAAGATAATATTGACCTTGAGCTCATTTAGTGCCAAATTCTTCTAGCTCATTTGGTAAAAAGACGAGTTTTTTCAACCTGTTGATAAATTGGTGCAGTTCAATAGTTGTCTTATTTTCGTTTCCACCACAGGATCAGCACAACCTGCAGGTGCTGGGCTTAGTGAAGTCTGATGAGGGCTTTTATCAGTGTCTGGCTGAGAATGAGGCTGGGAACATCCAGGCCAGTGCCCAACTCATTATCCTGGACCTGGGTAAGAACTGTGCGCACACTTGCCAGCCACCCTGCTTCCACTGCAACACAGTTCAGCACTCAGACCAGTCACTGCCAACATTAACTAAATGAATGTAGCCAATGCACTTAACTACAGCGATTAGGGAAAATACTATGATGTAAATGATAACTGATGAAAGGAAAGTTCACCCAAGATAATTACGCAAAGTTATCAATCATTTTTACTCATTAATACAACTGTGGCAGTCAAGCAATGCCCGTCATTATAAAAGTCAGTTTTTTCCCAATTTGTATGTTTTGTATTAGTGATGCATTGGAATGAAAATTCTTGCCCAAAACCGAAATTTAGGACACAAACCTGATATTTAAAAAAACTGAAAATTGAAACAAAAAAAAATCAAACAGTTTTACATGAAACAATCTTACTAAACGATTACAGTATAGGCTACCAAATCCAGCATCCTCAGCAACCAAGTGTGGTCATCCAAGGTGACAAATTCCATTTTTTGTGTGTTTTTATAGTCTTTTTTTTTTTTTTTTTTTACATTGGTGCTGTTTTTTTTTTAATGTGTTTTACAAAAACTGTGGCTTGAAAAGGCATCAGTTTGCTCACAGAGACTGCAGTGCTTCTGTTGTGTAGCTGCGTTCTGTAGATTGACTTGGTTATGTTTTCAAGTGTTATCAAACCTGTAGTGGAGAAGTCCTTGGGTGTTGTTCCACCTTTTGATACTTGAATGAACATTGATTAGAGATTGCTCATGTAACGCCCTTTAGAAAAACGGTGAAACACTTCCATATGGCCAGCATCCCTGTTTATTGGCTGTTGCAGCTTTTTTTCTTCAGGCAAACATTTTGGGCTCTTTTTCATGGCCGAGAACTGAAAATGCAGCAACTGTTTCTGGCTGAAGATTTGGCTGCATTACTCTTTCACACCATTTGAATATCCTTTACATTGTGTGAGCAGCTCAGGGCAACTGGATCAATAAGATGTTCTGAGATGTTTTATACTAAAGTCCTATTACATTTGCACACATTGCAGTACAGTGTTGAAAGCAGTGTAAGCAGTTGTTTGAACGCTGTGTTACTGATAGTGGAGTGAGTGACAGACCAGTGTCGGTTGTTTGGCTAGGAGCTGCTTACAGACTGATAGTGTTACAGAATAGTGCAGCCGATTATTGTGTGTTCTTGTTCTGATGAGTTGACACAGGCAGATTTGCATGCAGGGACAAATTTAGCTTCCCATGCTTTGAAGATCATGTAGGAGATGATCTCTTTGTGTTACACACACACACACACACACACACACACACACACACACACACACACACACACACACACACACCAAACCTGCTCATTTTTCTCATACACACTGTTTCTTCCATCCCCCTCCTCTCTCTCTCTGTCTCTCGCTCTCTCTCTGTCTCTCTCTCTGTCTCTCTCTCTCTCTCTCTCTCTCTCTCTCTCTGTCTCTCGCTCTCTGTTTCTCACTCCCTTTTCTCTGTCTCATTGTCATCGTCACTTGACGTAGACACACTCTCTCACATGTGTCTCTGCAGACGCAGCAGAAGCACATGTTCTCACACGTCGACAGCACATGGGAAGTGCGAGTGTCACTGCATTGATTGCGCTGTGTGAAATCTGCTTCTCGCTGCTGTCTGTATCTCTGGCAGCTACTCTAGGAATCTCCAGGCATACACACATTAGTTCAGCTTTTAAAGGCTCTACTACTGAAACGCCAATTAAAATCCCATTGTTCGTTAGCACAGTCTGTAGCCTCTCATTTACACCACTCAGCTGTATATTAACACCTCTCTTACACTGTTCTGTGTTTGTGTCTGAGAGAGAGAGGCAGAGAGTGAAATACTACTGAGCTCTCATATCAGAAGTGAAATGCTCAAAGCAGTGACTGACACCTGTGCTGACCAAAAGAGTCCAAATATTTATGTGAAAACTGAATCATGCAAGCATAGTAAAGAGTGCCCCACCACAGTCTGTTAAACACAGTAATTCCCACTATTAAGATTGAAGATTCAAGTTTACTGTCAGCCCAGCCACATACACAAGTACACGGAAGGTTGAAATAGTGTTGCCTGAAGCAATTAGTGTAGTGTTAATAGAACAAGGTCACCAAAAGACAAAGTGCAGAAACCAAAACTAGTCAAAAATCAAAGTACAAAAATGCAGATACTAGAAAAAGAGCAGTTCTAGTTTGTTGCGAGTTGTCCGTGATAATTATAGACCATTTATATGAACTGAGATTCGTGCTGTATCTGACTGCAAATTAACCGGAAAGTATAAGCAAGGGCTGTCACCCGCAATTACTTATCACAGCAAATCAGACTTTGTTTGGGTCTTTACGAACTTTTCAAGACCCAAACAGATGATGCAACACAGACTCAAATATGAAACTATGCAGTCATTTCAATGTGGAGGATTTTGTGAAAATGACCAGCAGATTTAGTGTTTTCAGCTTAAGTCACCATTCCATCAGCATTCGGAGACTGTGAAAGACTCCCCATCATCTTCTCAGAGACTTATTGAAAGAATGACATGTTGCTGTCTGAGGTGAGGGCAGCTCTGCATTACAGTGCTCTTGATAAAGAGTCTGCTGTTCGTGGTTAAGTGAAGTTTTTCTGTGAGCACTTGTTTAACCCCTGATGTTGAGAGCTGTTTAGAGAGAAGAGACATTATAAAAAAATTCTGGCTGCTCTTTGAGGAAGTTTTGTTGTTTTGAATACTGGCTTGAGCATGTGTGCTCAGAAAACAGTTACTGTTCAGGTGTTGTTCATTGAGAATTCAGCACATGCTCGCTTCTGTAGCAGGTAGACTTATTGCAATCGGAGTGTTTGTGTGTCTGTATGTGTCAACCTCACTGAAAGATTATTTTGGGTTTTTTTTATCATCCCCCCCAAATCAAGACCTTCTGTGCCATCACTGGAAGTTTAAAGCAAGACATCACCAAGAATATAACTTTACCAAGAAAAAAAGAGCCATTTCTGGATCCATAAGGTGCATTAAAGTTGTTCTTTTTTTGTTTGTAATCAGAAATATCCTCTAGGTGATGAGGTCATGTGTAAACCCTTGGAGAGCTTCAGAGTTACTAGTCTCTCTTTGATATACATTTTATTTACATGGCATAGTTATTCATATCAGATGTGCAATTAATTACTTTATTAATTTGAAAGTTACACATGTAGATATTCTACATGCAGTTGTTCTACATGAAGTATACACAAAAAATAATATTTCACTAAAATCAAATCATGAGTATCCTTATCATTGAATATCCCTTTCTATGCAAAAAACACAAAGCTGCCAGTTGTGAGTTTGATCTCTGTTTGGTTCAGTACACTAGAAGTGGAGAAATGATGAATGTGGAATTATAACATGCTCTCATTCACTAGATGAAAACACGGGGGAGAGAAAATGCAGGCAGGGACGGGGACTCGTGGGGTTTGAAGTCTGGTTTGTTAAAGTCCTTCAGGGTTTTGCAGTCCCTCGGTGTACTGCTCTGTTATTACCTGCCACATGGCAGGCAGAGCGGAGAGCAAGTAATGGCTCTCTTCAGAGCTTTTGTTTTCCTGCATGCCACGCTAGCTACAAAGGGAACAAAAACAAGCTCTCACTAGCTCTGTGCTAGTTTATCATGCTTGTTTGTCAGGGGAGAGAGAAAGGGATAAAGGCTCACTGGAGCCTGGATAAAGGAGGAAGGAGAGCTGGGAGAATTGTCTTTAATGTCTGTGCTGGAAAGGCTCTAGTCTTTCCCAGGTTAATAGCTTTTCAGAGGGGAAGCCTCAGAGCTGCAGGCACAGGTGCTGTGCTCAAAGAGTCTCCCTCTCTCTTCTTAAAACAAATGTTTACAATTATGAAAAATGTATGAACTCTTACACCGCTTTTACACTCTTCTTCTTTGAATGCTTCACCATAATTGCCTTGTGTTTAAAGATTAATAGATCCAGTAGATCCTGAGTTCAGTCCCAGGTCATGCTGTAGACATGACCAGCCACAGAGCAAAACTGGAAGATGCCACTCCCTTCAATCACTCCATGTAATGTTAGCCAGCATGGGTGTCCATTAGATGACGGACCAGAATTGCTACTTGGCATTTTCCTTGAAGGTGTTCAGCTGTCCAGTGATGTTGCATTAGGAGGAGTTTAAAAACATGCCATGGTGCTTCATCTGATGTGAAGGTAGCACATGCTAGCCTTAATCCTTAATCCTAACCCTAGCCTAGCGGAATTGGTCACGACTAAATTGAAAACAAAAACAAGTCTGTGATAAAAGGTTTAGTGTGCAGGTGTGTATCTTTAGTGCGCAGGTTCTTTCATCTTCAGCGGTCCATGATTACTTTTTCCCCTGCGGTTAAAAGAGATCTTTGGTCTCTTTTAAAGGCTTAGTTAACGTGTGTGTGTGTGTGTGTGTGTGTGTGTGTGTGTGTGTGTGTGTGTGTGTGTGTGTGTGTGTGTGTGTGT
>JBBJLR010000133.1:13862238-13889334 GCA_037577145.1 Brachypetersius gabonensis
GTGTGTGTGTGTGTGTGTGTGTGTGTGTGTGTGTGTGTGTGTGTGTGTGTGTGTGTGTGTGTGTGTGTGTTTGTTCTCATTAGGGTGTGTATTCACCCCCACCCCAGACACCCCTCTGTCACCTTGTGCCACAGGACCATTAACAAATGGAGCTGGTGGCAGTACAGGGGCTGTAGTGAATCGCAGGCGGTGCTGTTACAGTTCTGTGGAAGGCTTTGACGTGGGTAGACCCACTGTGGTATGTTTTATCTTTGGGGCTTGTCTTTGTCCTCTGTGGCCTGGTGTCTTTCCCCCGCTGTTCTGTGACGTAGTTTATGAGGGATGTGTGTCGGGAAAGAGTGACCTTGTGTGTACACACTCATCAGGTGGTATGTGGGGGCGGCTCTCACTTTTTTGCAGCTTTCCTGAGGATGCAGTGAATTTAGCCAGCCCAGACTATTTTGGATCTTTTCATAACCCAGGTTATGGCCTAATGTAAAACTGGCCAAAATCAGAAACCCCAACTTTTCTTCTTCTAAAATGTACATTTTTAAGTGCTTTAAGTAATATACTATATTGTAAAATAAAATGTAAAAAAAAACCAGACTAGGAGATTTACAGAACACTGTCTGACAGCGAGGCTATGTCGAGGTGTTCAATTAACTAATGAGTTTTCTGTGTCGCATGCCATTAGACTAAACTACTAGCTAAGCAGCCCAAACAAATGCGAGTGGCCATTGAATGAAGACCTGGGACAGAGATTGCATAATATCTGTGAGACAGTAAGGAGATTAACGCTCACAAGCAGAACCTTTCTGCAGAATGTTCAGTAGTTCTGTAGGCAGCTCTCTTGTGTTTGTATCAAGACATCAGTGAACCTGGAACAGTGGCTGGACTGTGTTATTAAGGCCTCGTTGCCCGTTTCAAACATTGCTCTGTTGCACTCAGTAAGAGGAAAAGGAGCTCCACACTATGGGCTGCTGTGCACAGCCTTGCGAGTGACAGGCTCCAGCTGGCATCAGATGGGCATTTTAATGCCAAGCACTTCAGGCTTGACACCTCGCCTAGCTATCGCTCTCCCTGCCACAGAGCTGCCATGCTGTCCCTTTGGCACAAACATTCATTCATGCAGTGAGTATAGCCTAGGCGAAGTGGCAGTTCCCGAACACTCAGAGTCACTCCTCTGCTCCTGTGGGAAATGATTCTAGAACTGCGTTTCAGCATTTTGGAGCCTCGGGTTTGATCCTCAGGAGTCCCAAAGGTCTGATATGTAATATCAGAGCTGTAACCTTTAGTATGAGAACAGTCTTTTAGAGCATTTCATCGTCTGTTATTTTGATGATTAATGAGTAGTCAGGGTTTGGGGGAAAAAGACATAAAAGGAAGCCTCTGCATCAAAATACATAAACAAAAGTACTGAGACCAAAAACACATGCAAATGTTTATCGATCTGGGTTTCTTACTTACTATCTAAAATTTAAAAGAGAATTTGGAACACGTATGATCATCTTTATACAAATTGGCCATCATTGCTAATTCATCAAGGTAAACCGATTGTGACGGCCTAAATAATATTCTTCTGTGTAAGTGACTAGGAAAGGTGACTTGTGTCGCGTTTTGTGTAAATCTTCACACGTTTGCTGCATTGGCAGTGGAGTATTGTGTTGCTGACAAATCACAATGTATCACCCAGCTTCACTCCATCCACACGCATTGTGTGTCCCACACTGTGCTTTACCCTGGTGCTGGTTGCTGCTTTGAGCTGTGCTGTGAGCCCTGCTCTTATCTGCCTGACTGCCTGCATCCTGGCCCATCCTTCTGCAAATGAACATAATGAATTGCCTCGAGTATTCACCATGCATCGTTTTCCAGTCTGCCGCGCCTCCCAGACAGAAAATGGGCTAGTCAGTATTCAGTGTGTTACAGGCAAGAGTGCACATCTCTATCTGACTGTTCATGGGCTGGCTGGATGTGACTGCTCCTGTTAAGAGTGATATAGATTGCTTTAGCACCACTGATTCTAGTAATGCGCTCAGACGTGGCCAAAAGAACAAAAGAGGTGAAAACAGGCAGTCTGTGTTTCCAGTGTGCAGAGTGGACAGCGCAGTTCACATTTCCACAATTTACAGTGAAAATATAACTTGCGCTTAATATTTTTGTGATCGCCTCAGAAGTAGCCTCTTTTGGCGCCTTTTAGTTTCACTAAATAATTTTTTTTTCCTTTTGCCTTAAATGTATTATCTTTAATCATAGCCTGAATGTGTCTGTATAATTAGAACTGTGCTGACTCTGATATAAGAATTTCAGTGTTTCATCACATCAATGCTGTTGTTGTTATTGCTTTCTTACTGGGCGTTCTGCATGCTAGGCCACTGTTTTTAAGCTCCATCTCCTGCGCTCTTGCTCCATTGTAAATTATGTGTTTTTCTTTTATGTCTTTCATGGTGGAATGTTTGTGTTTTTAATTTTTTTTTGTGTCAATTTTATTATGTTCTTTTCTTTTTTTCTGTTTTTTCTCACCCACCTTTCCTCCCCCCACCTCTGTATCTATGATTTACCCACCTGTTTCCCCTCCAACCCCCCCTTCATGTTGACCCTCCTCCCCTCCCTTCATGTACCCAAGACGTTGCCCTCCCCACTTCCACTCTCCCCTCACTGACCAGTGCCACTACTGACCATGTAGCCTCCGGTTTGGGGGAGCGCTCGGGCCCCACCCCCTCACCCCCACGAGACGTTGTGGCTTCGCTGGTCTCGACCCGCTTCATCAAGCTGACCTGGCGGCTTCCAGCCGAACCACACGGAGAGAACATCACCTACTCCGTCTTCTACAGCCTCGACGGCTCCAGCAGGTAGAGAGTGATAAAAACCTAAAGCTTACTGGGTGAATGTTGTGCCACGCAATTCAATAACTTAGTTACAAGGACTGGGTGACACAGGAAAAATCATATAATACGTTTTTCCATATCATTTGATATTAGTAATTACTGAATGCATTTCATAATGTAGAAACTGAAGATAAATTCTTACTCTGGTGTATTAAAATGATTTATTGCCCTGAAAACATTTTTTTTTACATTTTTGATATACATTAAGAAACTGCACAATTAATGAGCCTTTACATTCCACATGCTACTTCTTTTGATTATTATACTTCTACCACCCAGACCTAGTTTAAAGCTTTTATCACTGAGCTACACATGCTGTCCCTCTTCCCGGCTCTACAGGGAGCGTGTTCAGAACACCACGGCTCCAGGAGAATTGCAGGTGACCATCCAGAACCTCATTCCTGATACCAAATACACTTTCAGGGTGGTAGCATCCAACAGAAACGGCCTGGGTGAAAGCTCGACCCCCCTGACAGTGGCCACCCAGCCTGAAGGTAGGAAATAAACACACACGCACATTCTGCCCCATAGCCCTCACATACATTACCTCTGTAGAAACAAGGCCAAGTCTGTGGTCTCCCTTCTGACACTGTATCCTCACAGAACCTGCTTGTGAGCTGAGACAGAGCCTGTCTGCCTAAAAGTGAATTCGGCTAACCTGGGGGCTTTCAGGCACCCCAAGACTCTGAGGTCTGCTCTGTTTCAGCGCTCCTTTTGACAGAGCCTGCTCTGTGTGTGTGGTGGGGGGGGGGGGGGTATTGAATATTTGCAGTTGGGCACTCGACTGGTGTTTAAGAACCACTCACAGTATTAGATGTCATTTATGATATTCAGCTTTAGTTGTTTTGAGTGTCTTAGTCTTTGTTTTTGGTTTTGTAGTGTTCAGGGTAATGGGGATAGCAACATTAGCTGAGAGGTGAATGAACCCGACACAGTTTTGCTACATCATACTGCGCTCAAAACCTGTTTATCAAATGCCATTTTTCATCACACACGAAAACACAACAGCAGAAGTATCCATGTGCAGAGCCGCTGGCTATGGATTTGTTTTGTTTGTATGTTGACTTTAAACCACAACAGCAAACGCTATTGATTCTAGGTCAGCACTCCTACATGGAGATAGTTTTTTGAAAACCAGTGGAAGACTACAAAACACATTTTCATGGTTATCAAGAGTGGAAATGTCTTCTGTAAGCTCACTGTGACTCGGTTGGTGCAGATTTTTCGCCTGTTTCCGTGTGAGATTGTCATTATTCAAAGGTGCCTGCTGCGCTGGGAGGAAATGTGTCATCCTTTGCCTCGGCACACTGTAAAGTTTTAGTACAGAGAAAAACAAGCAGTTGAACAAAGATGTAAGGCAAAAAGTAGAACTGTAACAAAAGTCGAAAGTTGGCTGAGCACGTGCGCTTTGAAGAAGCGAGCTCCGCTCCCATAATTGCTTTCATCTGAGATCAGAATTCTCCGAGTAAGTGAGCAGCTCTCGCTCATCTAGATAACTGTAATTGAAAAGACACTTTGTCAAAACTGCTGTCTGATTGATGAATGCTGGTTTCAGACAGCACTTCTGTTTGAAACGCTTTCTGATGCCTTGTTTGCTTTCTGCAGATAATTCCTAGTTTGACCTGTCTCTAAATGTTTTTCCTCAGTCGTTAAGCTCATGAGTTTGAGTGGCTTGTGTAAACCTAGTTTTGAAAAGTGTTCTCTATCATCTGGTAATTCCAGTGCAGGTACCAGGTCCCGCTCCCAACCTGCAGGCGGTGTCTATCACACCCACTTCAGTCACTCTGACCTGGGAGAGGCCAGTCACAGGCAACGGGGAGATTCAGAACTACAAACTCTACTACACTGAGAAGGGACAGGACTCGGAGCAGGTGAGATCTGTTCAAATACTTGACTGCATATTATAATATAATTTTGTACATTCAAGTATATTCCTGCGTGGTCAAGCATTTTTTCCTTGTATCTTCTTCTTTTGTTATATTTTTTCAGGACATAGATGTTGTAGGATTGACCTACACAATGGCGGGGCTAAAGAAATTCGCAGAGTACAGTTTCAGAGTGGTGGCTTACAACAAGCACGGCCCTGGAGTCTCTACAAACGATCTGACCCTTCAGACCCTCTCGGATGGTGGGTGTCCTTAGTTTTGTGCTAAATTCATCATACTAAAGATTAGTGGTGGGCCGTTAATTGGCGTTAACGTGCTGCGACCCTTATCGGGCGATAAAAAAAAATATCGCCGTTAATCTATTCACAAAGTTGGGTTGGGAGCTGGGTCTATACTATGCAAGCTTTAGTGGCTGCTAGCCAGGCGTGTTTGGCTCGTTACTCTCGGCCACAGAGCGGGTCCAAATATGAAACAGTTACAGGGAGCAGGGTTCGTTCTTTCCTCCCTTGGAAAGGGAGCAATTATTTACTTTCTCCTAAAAAAACCCAGAGTGACGAGAGTCACTCACAGGACGGCCATGTAAATCTCCAAACACTCCCGCGCTACCTCACACTGAACACACTACATCTCCCAGCCTCACTAGAGGCTCAATTACCCAGAATGCAAACTTACTTCATGCAACTGGCTCATTCTTCTTATCAATAATTTCTTATCGATTCCCATCCCTACCCCTGTGTCTTTTCTCTCAGAAACTTTTTTTTTTTCTACCCCACATATTTTCCCTCAGAATATTTTTACAGCCAAAACAGGTGGAGCGGAGATACCAGGCCAGTTTCTCCTCCTGCCTATATGCCGCAGCTTGTGAAACTCAATGAAACCAAAATGGAATCTGAGCGTTCGTTATACCTTTTTGTACACCTGCTACCTACAGCAGCTTCAACATCCAGTACATAATTTTAATTCAATAATGATAGCTAGACGTATTATTTTTCATTTCTAATCAGTCTTTTTGTTTGGATATATAATTGTTGGAAATATAATTTAAAAATAGTAGAATAATGACTATATATTTAGGGTGGCTTGGGATCATTTGGGCGGGGGGGCTTCAGACCTTCAGCAGAATTCAAATGAGCCATTTTAATCTAGATTAATTCCAAGATTACAGTGAGATTAATCTAGATAAAAATGTCTATGCCCACCCCTACTAAAGATAGTCTGTCACAGTAGTTTCTTCTTACCCTCATGTGCAGTTGCTTATTATTATTATGTATTAGTGTAATGTTAAATATTTCCGTATTATACACGCTGTCACTCATTTTAGTTTGCTCTTACTCTTTAAATAAGCTAAACTAATTAACTCACTTCAGTGCGCACACATTACTCAAACTGAATGATACAGCATATTGTTTACTGAATGATAATGAGTTTATTTAGACTGGAGGGTAAGATGGGGTTGTCACAATAGAATCTCAGAGAAAATGTGGAAATTCATTCTTTTACAAAACAAACTAAATGGAGTATTTTTTTTATGTTGATTATACGTACAGGTCTGTAACTGTTTTTCTCAGTTCTGTCGCTTGCAGTTTTAGTTTCGTATGAGTTTCATATGATGTGTATCGCTTCTATCGCGACTTATAGAAACAAGTCACGTTTCTCAACTGTCCCCTGGCTCCTCATCTTTGCCCTCGAAAAGCTCTATCTCACTGTCGCCCAGGAGTAGTCATTCTTTGCAGTGGTACCTGCTGGTGTCTTGCTAGAGAAAATAATTCCCTGCGCTGTATTTTAGAAAGACAGAATCCCTAAATAAACTCCCAGCTTGAATGACATGCATTTGAGAAACACTCTGTATGAGGCAGTTATTTCAGACTATATATCACTGTTTGATGCTGTTTTTATGTGTTACTGAAAAAACGTTTCTAATTATCTTCCCTCTTTTTTGAAGTTCCGAGTGCTGCACCTCAGAATGTTTCGCTCGAAGTCCAGAATTCAAAGGTTAGTAGCTTTGTGTGTTACACACATCCGCACAGATCTGCATTAAATATTGTTTTTGATTGTCTTTTCACATGCGGTTTCATTCTTTTTGTACCCCTTCACTACAGTAATGTAATGTGTCTTTTTGCAATCCTGTCACGTACCGTGTCTAACAAGTTAAATAAGGTATTTGGACAGACTTCAGGTACTAGACGCCTCGTTTTACTAATGTACTCGGTTCCAATACTTCTCTGTGTCAAGTTGCTTATTGAGATCTGATAGTTCATTGATTTAGTCACACTCTGAGTTCTAGGATTAACTGCGGTGTCGATTCCCATTGGCATTTTTAGAGTTTTAGAAGCGCAACATTTAAATCAGATTGTGTCTTAAGTATGAAATGTATATGGTCGCTGATGGAAGAAAAAAAGGAGAAGTGCAAAATGTTCCTCTCTTATCAGGGCTAATGTTAAAAGTGGCCATGCATTTTCAAAAAATAATTTAGATTTTCCTGTCATGTAAAACATGAAATGTTCACATTATATAAAGAGCAGTTTTCAAAAAAAGAATTTATAAAAGAACTTTTTAAATAACAGCGGTAGTTAACGTTTTTTTTCTTATTTAAACTAAACTGTTTGATAGGAGTCGGTACTTATTCAGATCAAATTTCTCGTGGCATTTTTCAGTGTGAGGAGGATTTTTGATCAAGGCCTTTTACAAATCAGTCTTTTAGAACCTTTTGATGAACTGTTCAGACAACGTATGACCTATTGATATCATGTTTTCTCTGTAAGAATGTACATGTAGTGTGAATGGCCTCAGTGAGTACAGTCCGTTTAGAGAAATGTGGGTGTATGGCACATGGTGTTCTTTCGTCTATAAGTTTATTACAGGCATACCAAGGTTATGATTGTATTCGTCTCTCATATTTGGTTTCTAAACTATTCTTTCCTGTTTTTCAATATCTCATGTCAGAGTATTATGATCCGGTGGCAGCCACCCCCTCCTGGCACTCATAATGGGGAGCTGACGGGCTATAAGATCCGCTACAGGAAAGGAGGGAGGAAGGGAGAGGCAGCCGAGATCATGACCACCCAGCTTTATCAGCTTATTGATAGTGAGTAATGTAAACTTATCTGCCCACTTTACCAAAAAAAAAAAGGTGAAAGCAGTCAAACAGACAAACAGTCTTATTTCAACATTTCCAGCTGATTGAAGTTGTTTGTTGTTATTTGCTAAAACTTTTTCCATATTATTTTTTAAAATGTCAAACCCGTAGCAGCACGTTTTGACCTTTTGTTTAGACACATTTCCATTTCTAAGGAGTTTTAAACACTGTGGATATTTTAAATTGGCATTAAATTAGATGCGTTAACTGTGTCTTGTAGGCTTGGAGAGAGGGACCGAATACTCGTTCCGGTTGTCGGCCATTACGGTGAACGGCAGCGGCCCGGCCACAGAGTGGCTCACGACTGAGACCTTTGAGAGCGACTTGGACGGTAAGAGAGTCAGTGGGATGACTAAAACTACCGCTTCAGCATTTCTCAGTTCAGGAGCAAACATAAACTGGCTGTTATTTATTGAAAGATTTTTCTCTACGCTCTTAACCTAAACATTGACTTGTTCTAAGGCTCCGTTTGAACTTGGCCGTTATCTTTGAACGAGGTCTCTACCCCACTTTCCGTTCCAGTAGATGTGAGACTGTTGTTATTGATTACCGTGCAGACTTGTCAGCTCTGGATAGGGCCTGGGAGATAAGAGAGGAGGAAGTTATTAAACACAGATCAAACAGAAGCACACAGATGGACTGTAGCTCATCGACACTGAAAGACACACTGAATAATTCAGCTCTGCCTCGGTGCAGTCAAGCCACCATGAATGGCTGATAAATCTTTTCATTTAAGGATGATGCCGAAAACCTTGCAGGAACCGTAGAATGATGTGTATCTTTATGAGGACTACACTGTCGAATTGGCTTCATGGCTACATATTGGAATTGCTCTATGAGAAATCACATGGCCGAGGCTTGATACATTTATGGGACATGAGGAAAAGGCTGTGCCTTTGGATGCAAGTGATTTGACAGAAAGCTAGATGAGCTGGAGATTGGTCTATATGTAATGTGCCTACACAGCACAAGCATACAGAGATCGACCATTTATAACTGTGTGTGTTATGAAGTATGTTGTAACCTTTTTGGCATATTATAGCACAGAGTCCAATTTTGTAACCATGTTTGCCATGTTTAATGTTTTACCTTATTAATATATGTGTCATATAGAATGTTTTTTGTTGTTTTTTCCTTGCAGACCTTCTTATTCAGGTTATTAATTTGTTCATTTTGTTTTGTGTTCGGATGTTCTGGCTTTTAGTGTTCATTTGTTTTTAGGACATGAAAGAAGATCTCTTTCAAAGTGAAGTGTTTTTACTCGTTAGATTCCCAGTAGCATCATCACCATTTTAACTCTGTGCTTCGTTTCTTAGTTCAGGCCAAATGAGCTTTAACTGTCCTCTTTATGGGAAGAGTCATTAAAAATACAAGACTGCCATTTCTGTCTGTAATATGTGCTCTATTAGCAGGAGCAGAACTGAAAGAAACAGAAGCATAACTCCATCACTGAAACGGTTTGTTGGGTTTAAAGTTCCGATTCGTCCTGACTACGTTCAGAGTAAAATTTCACTGAACTGGACGTCACTCTGGAAGAGAAATGGAAGCTCTCTTGGTGGTTGTTTCTTATTGTAGCTAAAAGATTCCAGCCTTTTCCTTAAAGAAAGGTTTTTGTTTCTTGTTCATGCTTTTCAGAAAACATCAGCTCAGAGACAAAGCGAAGCAGGGAGAATGAGTGATAATAAGCGGATCAGCCGATTAGGACAGCGGAGTTGGATTAAAAACTGGTGGTTTTTCACTCAAGACGGCTGGGGCTTATGTCGATCAAACCATTATTTTGTTCAAATTCTCCTAAGCTTGTTTGTAGCCATTGATATGGGAGAGCAACGTGTTATCATCTTTGTGCCTATGATGGCATTTGGAATAATTGGGAATTTAATGGTACACCATGATAATGTACCAGACTTTGAAGGAGGCGCTGTGCCTCGTTGTGTATTTGATTATAATCCGTGCATTCAGTTATTCAGATGCACTGAAGTAGAATTCAGCAGCTGAAATGATACAGTGGGGAAGTGTCCATGTAATTTAACCTTTCTTTTAAGTTGTGCCAAAAATAAATTGAGGCACTTACGCCAATTTCTCTGTAAACGGTTCAATTATGAATTCCTGTTCAAAGCTGTAGGTTTCTCAGATGCGCTCTGCGCTCACGCTGCTGTAATACATATAAATTCTCTTCCATTTATTTTACCTCTTTGCTTTGAAGTTGCATCTCTTCCTGCCCCTGAGCTCTAGTGGGTATAGGGGAGTCGTCCTTGTGTGCCAAGTTTAGGGAACCCCACTGATAGAAGAAATGAGTCAGATTCCTCCAGGCCCGAGAGACGACTTTCTGGCTTCTTTCTTCTTTTTCTTTTCTTTTTAAAGCTGATCTGCTGACAGACTGCTGAAGCTGGAGACTGTGTGTGGATGTTTTCACCCAGTCTGAAAGTGAAAACTAGGAGGAGCTGCTTTAAAGGAAACATGCAACAGAGACATTCATTAATAGGCTTAAGCAATGTGACAACATTCATTCCATCATTAGTCCTGGCCAATGTATTATTACTGTAGGGAATGTAGATGTGCGTTTTTCTGCTTGTTAAGTGTGACTGTTCTTCATTCATTATTATTATTATCGTTGTCGTTGTTATTATTACTGTAATTATTGTGGAACCCAGATATTAAAAAGAAGTATGTGTGTCAGAGAAATAGCCCAAAAAACATCAACATGAATAGGCAGAGCCAGACTGCTGTAGGGATAGATTTTATGTCAATGTTGTTCACATGGGGCTGGGGAGTTAACAGAGCGTTCTGAAACTTCGACAGTCTCAGAGACCGTCTCCGCCAACGCAGTTTTATCGAAACTTTACCTTCTCAATAGTTTCACTCTTTTCCAGTCTGATGCTCATTCAGCATTATGGTGAAAAAGGAACTTGCCCCCTTTAAAGCATTGCTAAAATCTGGGTAATAAGTGAATAGAGCCGTGGGCAGGGGTGTTAATCACACTCACTCTGTTGTGTTTAGTTCAGCAGGAGTGGTGTGGCAGGCAAGGTGGGTTGGAAAATGGGATGTCAATCAAGCATGCTCATTTAAATACTAGGAGAGACCCAGACTCATAGGTCTGATCAACAGTTTATTTAATCATTACTCTATCCTATTTCATTGCTGGGTGTTTTAATATGCAATCTTGGTAACATTCAAACAGTTTTAATGCTTTATACGGCATTCCCTGGGACTTTTACTACTGCCTAAGAGATCCCGTTCACTAGTCAAGCTCAGATACAGCCAAGTATTACAAGTACAAAGTACAAATGTCATGAGAAAAGGAAATGGTTCTTT
Source organism: Brachypetersius gabonensis (assembly GCA_037577145.1). Taxonomy (NCBI): domain Eukaryota; kingdom Metazoa; phylum Chordata; class Actinopteri; order Characiformes; family Alestidae; genus Brachypetersius; species Brachypetersius gabonensis. The sequence continues at coordinate 13,873,437 of JBBJLR010000133.1, forward strand.
TGAGTAAGTGCTTCAGGAAATCATTCATTTCTCTCGTGTGGGGGAAATGATAAAAGGCGGATTTATTTAAAGCCGGCAATTGAAGCCAATTTAGGTTGAAAGAAAAAATAGGTATGAATAATAAATAGGTCGTAGAATATTAGAATACCTCAAAGTCAGATCTGAGATTTTTCACTAACTGTATATGTATGTGCATTCTGTTTTAGAGTCCCAGGTACCTGGAGAGCCCAGTTCTCTGCATGTGCGGCCGCTGGTAAACAGCATCGTTGTGAGCTGGACTCCCCCAGAGAACCAGGACATTGTGGTGAGGGGCTACAGTATTGGTTATGGCTTAGGCAACCCTCATGCACAGACCGTGAAAGTGGACTACAAACAGCGTTACTACAGCATCGACAACTTGGGTGAGCCTTTTTTCCCCCTCTTCGGTTTTGTGGTTGCATCTTATCAGATTCTGTCTCTTAAACCTGTGAAAGTGTCTTGTAGAGGAGTGTGACATTTACTATTGTCTGCCTTTCTAGAACCAAACTCCCACTATGTGATCACCCTGAAGGCTTTCAACAACATGGGTGAGGGAATACCTGTGTACGAGAGCGCCATCACCAGGCCCCAGTCAGGTAAACACACACAGACGTATATTCAAATAAATATAACCAATGATCAGTGGATCTTAATCTACTAATTTCTACTGTGAAAACTGAAGTCTCCTCACTCTTCAATACAACAAAATAATCTGATCAGTTGTTTTCTAGTTTTCTTTAGGTAGCCCTCAGTGCCATGAATGTATGCTAATGAAATTTGAGTATTGTATGTTTTTATTGGTGTAAGTTGTTCCTAAGTTCCACATCCCATATCCACTCTAACAAAGTTGATCCCCCTCAAAATGGTATCACCTTAGACACATTTTCTTTAAACCTCTTTGCATACGTGAGATATTGAGTGGTCTGAAGACTGTTGTCTTCTTAACTCCAGAACGGTGCAGTTTGTCTGAACGTTTTACTGCATGTTTCACATACTGTAAAACCCACAAACCCTACATACTCAGCGTCAGAATAAATGCATTTGTGGAAACCAAACAAAGGTGGTCTGAGAAAATGTCTTATTTAGATATATGTAGTGCAGTGTGGAGATGAGTGCCCCCTGCAGCTCTGGGGACGTGGGGAATTAGTTTGGTCTTAAAGTGTCAGTGGGTTTTGAAGTTTGTCAGAAGGTTGTCCCCTTGACGCTGAGGCACCCTCACTATGCCTCTCATTTTTCGCGTTCTGTAGCGCTGAGCAGGAAAGAGGCGGGCAGTGGGCGGTGGGGGTGTAGCACTTCCAGGACCCCCCGTCGGCCTGTCATGGCCAACTTCAGTTCGCCTCAAACGTTTGGAAAGTCTTTTGGGCAAACATCAGTCCTGCTGCAGCTGGAGACGCATGCTGTTCTGACATGCAGGCCTGACAGAGATGTGAGAGAATAGCGCATCAGATAACCATGACCTAGAAATAAACAGTTAGTTTGTGAGACAAGAGTATAAACACTCTTTGAGGGGCGTTACCATATTTGTGAATCTGTTTGGAACACATTCCTTAAGAGACCGAATCGAATTAGTCATACAAGGTTTTTTAGACTATAGCTGGATATTATAGAATTCCTCCCACTCCTTAAAATAAAGATGCCACCGAGTGTTCTTTGAGCTTTGCTGCAGAAGGACTATTTAAGCTCTCTGATGAGCCATAAAGATCAGTGAATGTGAAGAGCTGTATTAGAACCGTCTTGTTGTGTTGAGGATTTAAAAATGTTTAAGTATTATTTCTCAGTATTTTAATAATTAGTTCTATTTGAAAGACAAATACGACCCAGTACTCACCATGATAAATTTTTTAATTTGTGATTGTACATTTATAACAGCCAGTGCTGTGTGTTATCTGGCCTTCTGGGTTCTTAAATACGGTGTCTATCAGTTACAGAATGTTGATAGTGGTCATACAGTTTACGTATTTTTGTCCAGTGTAGTTCTCAATCATTTGAATCATTATTTTAGATTCCAGCTGAAATACAGATTAGCATCTTTGTTGTTCCAGGTCTTCCACAGCTATATGGTGGTTTAAGGTTTAAAACTCCTTCTCAGTTCTACACTTGTATTATCTGTCTCTTGATTTTCTGTTCTAATAGTGTCTCTCTATTTCTCTTTGCCCTCCCAATTTCTCATCATTCCTCTTTTGCCCTCCCTTCCTGCACTGCATGCTCATGCCCGCCTTCCTTCCTTGTTTTTGTGTTGCCAATGCTTTTTGTGATCCATTGCTTTTTTCATGCTTTGTGTTTGAATCACCTGACATCATGTTGACTGCTGGCAGATCCCATAGACCCAGATATTGATTTGTTTGAACTCTTCCACCATACCCCCCACACCCCAGCGCCCGATCCCTCCCCCATGCTCCCTCCCGTGGGCGTGCAGGCACAAGTCAACAGCCACGACGCTATCAAAGTGTCTTGGGCCGACAACTCACTCCCCAAGAACCAGAAAATCACCGACTCCAGATTCTACACTGTCCGCTGGAAGACAAATATACCAGCCAACACCAAATACAAGGTGCTGTACAGTGTGCACACACCGATAAACAGCTTTGTTGAATGTAGATGTTGGGAAAAACACTTTAAAATTCATCAAAACTCCCTTAAAGTCATCTACATTGATTTTGGATTTCTTGAGCTTGACAGTGTTGGGTTCCCATCGGCAACACTGTCCTCTCTTGGCTTCATTTCACGGCTGTGTTTATAAGCTGTTGCCTGTATGAAGTACTTACACTGCCTCCAAGTGGGAAAGTATTGAAATTACTTTGAAATGGCAATAAAGTCTCTGCTAATGTTGAGGCTTTGTTGTTTGGAGTTAAGTTAGTGAACTCCATTTAGGCAACAGACCAACAGTCATTTTATGTAGTCCTGAAGCCTTCTAAGCTTTTTCTGAAGTAAAACTTCTAAGGTAATGGTTTACTGAGATCCTGTTATCTTAAGAACATTTCTGGTTGTGCTTTCAGGTTGCAAACACCACCACTCTGACATATACAGTGATGAACCTAAAGCCCAACACACTGTATGAGTTCTCTGTCATGGTGACCAAAGGCAGGCGCAGCAGCACCTGGAGTATGACGGCTCACGGCACCACCTTAGAAACTCGTAAGAAGCTGGCCCATGCTTCACAGGCAGTACAAATAAACTTAATGACGCTCGCTCTCATTCTTTCTCTGTGCCTCTCCTTCTCCCTCTGTCACACGCATACACAACCGTCAACATTTAACTGTGAAAAAGTGTTTACCGCCCCAGGAATACCCTCAAATGCATTATATGGACAAAAGTATTGGGACGTGTGACATTGCATTCATATACATAAACTTTATCATGGAGTTGTTCTGGTCCCCACTTTGCCGCTTTAACAAGTCTTCTGGGAAGGCTTTCCACAAGATTCTAGAGTTTATCTAGTCAGGTTCTTCCATACCGAATTTATCCAACTGTGTCTTTATGGTGCTTGCTTTGTGCACTGGGGCGCAGTCATGCTGGAATAGAAAGGATTATTCCCAAAACGCTGTGTCCATAAAATTAGAAGCGTGGCAGTGTCCAGAATGTCTTGGGGTGCTGAAGCGTTAAGATTTCCCTTCACTAGAAGTAAGGGGCCCTACCCCAAAACCTGAAAAATGGGTGTGTCCCAATACTTTTGTCCATATAGTGTATCTTAAGTGATTTCACATACAGTCCAGCTTGAGCTCCCACATTTTTACAGACTGATATTAATAAAATGACCAGGGCCTGCTTAGTGATGGGTGTATGTCTCTCCAGTTCCAAGCTCAGCTCCCAAAGACGTCACAGTGGTCAGCAAAGAGGGCCGTCCCCGAACCATCAACATCAACTGGCAGCCACCGACTGAGGCCAATGGCAAAATCACAGGTATCGAGTACATTCTGCAAACAAACTGTCCGTCTCATATCTGGTCATAGATTTTTAACAGAGCCGCAAATTTCAGCAATTAATAATTCCACATGCTTACAATGTATTGGAGTCTAAATTAACGCATGACAGTGGAATATCGTGGACAAAGCCTCTGACTGGGTGGGCCGGACTCAGCAGCAACAACAATTTTGTAACATTCTAAGAACTTTTTGTTTGTGCTATATTCCCTACGTAATTTGGGGTCTATGGAATTTAGCATTTTACATTTTTTACACAGTCGTTATCAACTTTTATCATTCCATTACATAAATATTAAGATGTATGGTATGTTACAAAAGGTATATTACACTTTTCACAGTGCTTTAAAATGTTTTTGATGCTATATCATTTAATTAGCATGATTTTATTTTTATTTTTTTTATGCATTTTTGTTGAAACATGCACAAAGTGGCACCTGGTATTTTTTTTTTATTTTTTTAATTTATTATGAGATGAACGAGTATAGAGTAGAATGTACAATAGAGCAAAAAGTAAATTGCGCTGGGTTGAGCGTGTTGCCTTTGAAATAACAATTTATTCATTACCACGACCTAGAAAAAGATTATTTTAGTAGCCATGCATGTAGCAGTTATGATCATTTCAAAGGGCTTGCAGATATTTTATTATGCTATTTTATTTAATTGAGAGCATATAATTGATTCTGACCCCCTCCTGATTTTATGACACAGTGCTTTGATTAAAGCCATGAAGAAAAATCCTGCAATTTCTAAAATGATCAGGCCTCCGCAGGAGAGTTCTTGAAATGTATTGGTGTCTAAATTATTCTGACAGCTGACTAAGCTTATCATTGGGTGGTCCAGCACCACTCTGGAGCAGTTCTCTGTAGTATTTCTGACTGATCTCCCCCTTCCTGCAGGCTACATCATCTACTACAGTACGGATGTGAATGCGGAGGTGCACGACTGGGTTGTAGAGCCAGTGATGGGGAACAGACTAACGCATCAAATCCAAGAACTCACTCTAGACACCACTTACTACTTTAAGATCCAGGCACGCAACTCTAAAGGCATGGGACCACTCTCTGACACGGTGCAGTTCCGCACGCCCAAAGGTAATCCAGCTGATTATAGCACCACCCTGAGGCCTCTTTAACACTGTTTTTTTGAGTAAGAAATCAAGGAACATTTCACAGCAGCCGTTATGGGTATAATGAGCATCCTACTGATACAGGCATCATAAGGGCTGACTCAGACCGAATGAAAAGACTGGCAAAAAAATCTCTTTATGTTAATACTCCTTTACTTCTGCATACATTATCCTCACTTACTCTATCTGCTTCTCTCTCACCCACCTCCTCTCTCTGGCTCTGATTTGCTTCTTTCAGCTGAACCCTCTGACAAAATGTCGAGTGATCAAGGTAACTGTTCTTTTTGTTCTACCTTCTTTTGTTCAGTCCTTTCTTTCTCACTGCTCTGAAGCCTGCTTTTATCCTTGTCTCACTTACCCCCTTCTATAAAAAAAAAAACAGCTCAGACAGTTTTTACCTAGTGCTTTAACCTTGTTGTCAGTAGGCTTCCACGGCACGCCCAGGGGACGCTCTCCGCTGCCCGATCACGAATTTGGATCCACCCTCGGTAAATATGAACTCCGTCACATACAAACAGTGCTTTGTAGACTAACCTCAGCCTTGGCTCCTTTGTCTCTCACACTCTCTCTCTCACACTCTCTCTCTCTCACCCTGTTTTTGTCTCCCAGATAAGCCGGGAATCACAGGCAGTCAGGAGAATCACATCCTGGTGATCGTCATCATTGTTTCTGTGGGAGTGTTCACCATCATCGCGGTGGTGGTGGGGGCGTTTCTCTGCACACGACGCTCCAATTCCCACCAGAAAAAGTGAGCTTTAAAACTCACACGCAATAAAATACATTCCGCAACACTGTCACTTTACTCTGTAGGCCCTTAAAATCCTGTAACTGAGTTTTTTTTTCTACAGAATTTTAAATATGTGACAGTGGTTTAGTGATTAAAATGAGGAACATAGATTTTTTTTAATTTTGTGGTTCTAAAGGTCTTAAACAATGCCTAAGCCTGTTAAATACCTGTGACTTATTTGGACAGTGGACTATATAAATGCTCCATGAATGAGTCAGCAGTTTAAATGCTGCCCTAATCCAATATCCTAATATGTGAAAATTATAAAGACAGTATTGTTAGCAGCCATGTCTTCCTCGTCTTAGGAAGCGAGCAGCCTGTAAGCCCACGAATGGCTCTCATAAGTATAAAAGCACCTCTAAAGATCTGAAGCCTCCTGACCTTTGGATCCACCATGAACGCCTGGAAATGAAGCCCATAGATAAGTCCCCTGAGCCCAACCCGGTCATGACTGAGACCCCCATCCCCCGCAGCGGGCAGGACCCTTCCAGTGAGTCTGGCCACCAGAGACGCAACTCATTCCGGGGTGAGACCCACTCTGGCAGTGTTTCTTCAAATACAGACGTCTTTACAGAGGCAGAGTGTGCTGATGTGTTTTTGTTTACAGGCCATGAGATTGAGGAGAGTGTGTCTACACTGGCGGGAAGAAAAGGAGTGAGGCCCAAAATTATGATGCCCTTTGACTCACAGCCCCCGCAACGTAAGCTCTGTTTGAAACCTGAACCCAAAGACTTGGATGTCTCTGAATGCTTAAAGCCCCAGGGAGCAAACTGTGAAATATTAATTAAGTCTGCATGAGTGTTAAATTAACCCACACTCCCAGTTCAGCACCACTGCAGTTGACCTAAACACAACAGCCTAAGCAAAGAAATTGAATGAAATGTGTCACCTGTATGTAGATGTTAGGTGCTGTAGAAAGTCATCACTCACTTTTTGTGGAATGCTCAACCAGAAATTGCTACCATAGAAAACTGACCGAAAAATAAACACACAGACAACATCCAAACTCACTGGCTAGTTTTCACAGTCACTCGATATTTCTTTGCCTCTTAAACAGGGAGACTGCAGGGAGTGGCAGATTCCCATGGGAATCCTACACAATACCTAAGATTAGGACTGCACTGTTTACATAGAAATTTTGGCAAAAGACTTTGACCATCTAATTAATAGTGGAAAATTATTCACAGGATAAACATATGTTTATTGTGTGCACACAAGAGAAACATTTTTCTACTTAGAAAAAAAGCCAGACATTCAAGTTCCCTGGGACTTGGTTTATTCCATTGCTGTAACAAAATGTAAAAGAATGCAGCTGGAAGTAATTTTGCAAAATACATTTTCTCAACAAAGGAAATTGCTTTTGTTGTCAGTCAGTGTTTTTCCATTCTCTTTTACCTTAACTGTGCCAGGTGTTTCACATCGTCCTGGTCCAGTCTGTCTCTGTCAGTGATTCGCAGTGACTCTTTTTGTTGCCGACCCATAATTGTTCTGTGCATTCTCAGCTGTTATTAGTGCCCATCCCATCCATTCCGTTGACTATCTTCATCATCATCACCACCATCATTATCACCCTCCACCTCGGGGTTACCTCCATCATCAGATCAGTCTGAGGGCTCCTGCCACCCCTTCCTCTCCTGGCCCTTATTTAGATAGGGCTCCCTCATCAGGTGAGACTCATGTGGCGTGATTTGAGCTTGAAATATTTGTCTGAACCCAGTGGGACCCAACTATTCACATTGATCAGATTTAGACGTGTTGTTTCTCATGTAAATGTTGGACTCGGGTCAGTTTCACATTTCACTTTCAGATCTTGAGTTTTCTTTCAAGGGTGTTTATGACCATGTTAGCATTCATGGCCTATGAATGTGCTGCAGTGAGCATCAGTAATTGATTTAGATTGGTTCGAAATTGATTTGGATAAAATTTCATTAAGTGTGAGTCAGACTTGAATTTAAAACTTGATGCCAAGAACTAGGAGGGACTTTGACCTGGTTAAATCTCCAGTGTAATTTATTGTCCATCCCACTAAAGGGCTTAGAATAGAGGTGTCCAACTCCAGTCCTTGGGGATTTCCTTGCTCAGACATGCCTGGTTGACCCCGGCAGTTAATCGTCAGGTTTAGTGAATGTGTTTGAAGAGAACTACCATCAAACTGTGCCCTCCAGGATCGGAGTTGCACACCCCTGGCTTAGAATGTTTGGTATGTTATGTTTTCTAAAAATTATGTTTTTATTACTATTGGAATGTTCCTAGTTCTGTCCCATTCAGTAACATGCCATCTCATTCTTATTGCTCTAGTGTCCCATTCAGTCACATGTAGGTGTGCGTTCCTGTTAGTCATGATCGGCCTTGCTGTGTGCATTTCTGCCAGTCTGCATTTGTAGTATTGTGATATTTTGATATTTTGCTATATTATCATGCTCTGTAGAATCTGTAAGGACGCAACCCCCTGCCCCTGAACCTCCAGTGGTCCCGACTCAGGTGTCCAGTACAGCAGAGCTGTTGCACACAGAGGCAGTGATTAAAGAGGAAGATCCTCCCTCCTACAAGCCGCCCACAGCCCATGTTCACCCCACACACCCCATGAAGAGCTTTGCTGTTCCCACTGTATCCATCACAGCTCATAACCCTCCCAGCTCTGCCCTGCCCTGCACCTCTCTGCTGGCCCAGCCAGGTGAGCCTGGTACTTTCACTTATTGTGTTTCCTTTCTCCTCTTAGCAGTCGGTAACTGGCATTGAAACAGGAGCACATTTATATTTGCAAGAAGTGTTTCTAATAATTTTAATGTACAAAATTATTCAGATATAGTAGTGCAGTCCAACCTAACGTGTTTACATAATGGAATGTAATGAACAGAATGCTGTATAATGTTGAGGCCAATAACTGAATATAGAGGTACAGTGTGGTATACAATATACAGCCAAAAAAGTAACGTTTGTTGTCTACAGTACTTAAGTCACTAAAAAGTTACTAAAGTGATTCCATTATTTTAAGGAGACTTTTTTGTCCTTGTGTTTCAAATTTCTTTGGTATTTCTTCTTAAGCCCTTGTTTTGTCTGGTGATGGTCCGGTAGTTTCTTCACATCTGTTAGAATCTTTTGAGCATCTGGTCGTTGTAAGCATGACTGCTGCCCCCCCTGGCCTTGCCCAGATCCTTAGAGGATTGACTTTGTGAGAGGTTTGAATTAAGGGAGACATGGCAGGTGGTAGCAGATAGATCTTCAGGTTATAGATTTCATGCTGTGAAACTGTTTATTTTCAGTTCCTGGTGTGAAGACAGCGTCTATAGGCACTCTGAGCAGAGTGCGGGCGCCGATGGCCGTGACGGTGCCCAGCGCTCCTGAACAAGGAGAGACCAGCAAGATGCTCCCACAGAAAGAGACTGTGAGTTTCAACCTTCCCCCACACATCCTCTGAACACTTCATTGTTCTCCACGTGTTAAAACTGTTTCTGAACTTTTTGTTCCTCCTCTCCTTTTCGTTCCTCCATCCCACATCATTCCTCCTTTGACTTGCTGCCTGGCTGAACTTAAACTGTGTTTGCACTTGCTGAATCTAACTCATGAATAACAAACTACTAAACAATGTTTGATGCTTTCTAAACAATATACGTTGACAATATCTCAAATGCTCGGCTGAAACCTGTGTGTTTTCCGCTTGATTTTTCTCCTTCGCACTACAGCAGCATTGACACTGTTTCACATGTTTTCGGGATTTCTGTTAGTCACGTATCTACCTCATCAGCTCATCTACCACCATGCTTTATCACACACTCCTATCTCTCTGACATCTTTTGTTTGTCCTTTCTCTACTCACTTGCCCTGCATCCCTGTATGTGTGTATGTGTGGCTTTGGCTGTAACTCTAACCTGGCGTCCCCCTGCACGGCTCTCTCTAAGGCGTATGAGGCGGATGAGCTGTCGGAGGAGATGGCTCACCTGGAAGGTTTAATGAAAGATCTGAACGCCATCACAACAGCCTGACAGCACTGAACCCGCTCTAGGGAGCTGAACCCAGACTCCAGCCCTGTCAGTTCTCCAGACGGGCCCAATAGTTTTCTGATGGTGACTGACTACGGATCATTTTGGCTGAATTCTCAGTGACTGACCAGCAGACGAGCTTCAGCAGATGTTTGTTTCTCCATTTTGCATGGATGGAAGGGGAAAATACAGGAAAAGCACTCTAGCGAACACCATTTTGTTCTTTCAAAAGGACGTACCTGGACATTTTTAACGATGCGGTTTTTGGACTTCAAATGGTAAATGTTTTTTATTTTGTATGTGTACTTGCACACATTATGCATATGATCATTTTTGTTAACATTTTAAGTACTCATGAATAAGTTCATGCATACCGTTGGGCGTGTGTGGGTGTATTTATACTGATGTCATTTCAAGTAGCCGTTGCTCCGTTTACATTTGTTTATATATATATATATGTAAAAGGAACAACTTTCAGCTCATCACTGAAGAATCAGTTTACTCATTTTCCTTCGTCCACAGAGATAAAATGCTGGGGGGCGGTTTCTTACACATTACTCTGTGCTCTTTCCAAGGGAAACTTGTAGCATAGAATTGAATATGCATCATAAGGAACACTACAGGCAAGGGCATACAGCATTCAGACATAGAAAGAAATTTCTGTGGATCCTGAAAATGCTATTTTTGTTACAAAAATTCAAAATCCCGCTGCAGTGTAACAACAGCAAGTTAACAATGTGGTGCTTGTGACTTGGAGACCTTAGACTTTGTGAAAGGACCTCAGATCTTTGCAAGAGCATCATTTTTAATACCTCATGAGCTCACAGTTAGGCTGCCAGATCAGTCGTGTGATTGTTTCATCCATGTGAGGTGCAGACACCACAAACAGCTCTCAAAGGTGTGTCTGGTTTTTTCAGAGCCCCGGTCCATGTGAAGGGGCTCCCTGGAAAGCGGCCAAGTCTTTGAACTTTAAAAACAAAAAAAAAAAGTGCAAAGATTTTGACCTTTCTACACTTCCAAAAAAAGACAATTTTTATATTAATACTTTTGTTTTTATAAGAGTAAAATGACTTTGCTTTGTAAACATTGTGTGTAAATTACAATGCGCAAGGTTTGTGTTTTTTTTTTTTTTCTTTTTCTCGATTTGTCGTTCCAACACTCCTCCCAAAGAAAGAAAGAAGATATAATGAACTCTGCCTTGCTGGATGCATTTACATGTACAGTATCTCGTACAAATGAATGTTAATGTGACTGTAAGAATTTCTGCTAATTAATAAAGTCAGTGTTTGTAAATGTGTTTACTATATTGGGTGAGTGGGCGATAGAGGCTGAGCCAGTGGGATGGAGGGTGCACAGAGTCAAAAGGTCATTTGCACTTTTTATATGGATTTAAAGAAAAGGATTGCCGATGCCATGTTAAATATGAAGCTATTTTATGTACCGATGTAAGTAAGCAGCTGGTTTTATGGAAAGTACCGTTTCATTTTGTCTTGTTTTACAGGCTTTTGTGTTCTCGGTTGACGGCTCATACTGCTTGTACTGGGACATTCTGTTATTGCTGTTGTAGAATGCTGTAGAAAGTCAAGTGGAAGACATGTTCCTTATTGGTGCTTCAATACATTTTTGTAATACATCTGAAGTTTTTATAAGATGTTTTATTCATTTCCCAAAACAGTTCTATTAAATATGTAAGGTAACAGCGCAGGCTTGGTATACACTTAAGAATACACACACACACTAGCAGCGTACCAAGAACATGCTACAACACCACTTGGCTAAACCTATGCTACCACATTTCAATAAAGAACAGACATAAGAATTGTTAATGAAAATTTTTTATTTGCTCAAACACTATATTCAGTAAAATACCCACAAGGATGAAATACATGGATTCATCAAATGATACTGAAAAGTCTTGATTTATTTAGAAAAAGACTTGAACTGTTAAATTTTATTGAATGCATTTCTCCTTCCATAAGATGCAAAACAGATCTTGCCAATCAAATTACCGCCTACTATTTTTCCACAAGTAGAATCAACTCTATAAGGTCACTGTTAACGTTATACTCAAGATTTTAACCTTATTGTAAAGTATTTTACAAGCATGACACATATAGGCCCAGTCTCCCTTAAGTCTGGTTTCCACACAAGGTGACATTCAGCAGCTTTGGACAATTATCCTTCATCAGCTAGAAGCAACATTTTAGCTGAATTTAGTTAAGCACATGACTGTCTTACATTCTGACCTAAATGATCTGAAATCTCCCTTTATGAACAAGACCAGACCTTCATTAAAAAAAATCATGAATTAAATTTGGCATTGAAATGAATACACATGAATACAGCCACCCCCCTTCAGTTGTTACAAATCAATGGCACTACTGTAAGATGAAGTTGAACGAATACAGGAAAAAATTGAAATCATACAGGCACATTAATCTGAGTCTATTCATTGTAGGAGTAAACTAAATGTAATGCAAGCAAACAGACTTACTGTGTCACTTTGGGGAAAGGCCAATTTTGTTCATTGTCATTCTTTATTACAAGCACACAAACATCTCCTGTACCTTCACTAATGTGGGCCAGCCTTAAATTAGTCAATATACAGCATAAGCAAATCCAAATAATGCCAACACACAGAAACACAAAGCATACGTACAAATATACAGACATAGCAGTCATAGCAAACCTCATAACCTCAGTTTCACACAAAAATATGTGAATTCCAAAAGTGCCCCTGCCGTCCAAAGACCAAAGCATGATGGAGAAGATCCACATAATTTATCACAGCTGCTTTGGGCGGGTTTTGGGTTCGTGGTGGCTGATGAAGGTGGGGGTCCCAGACCCACTGAGATGGATTTCTAGGTGTTTTTCGCTGGGTCTAGTCCCTCTGAAAGGAGCTCTGGGCTGCGGTGGAGGCAGCGCTGGCCGCTGCGCTCTGAAAGCTGCGGTTAGTGAGAACACCTTGAGAGAACTCCTGCTGGGCTTTCTGGAAGCTTGCACCAGTGCGGCGATAGTAAGAGTGAACCTGAAGATCCCCAAAAAACGTATAGAAATAAATTATACATTATATGGAACAAAGTAAAATGAAATACACAAATTTTTATTACTACAAAGTACAGTGCCTGAATAGAAAAATGTACGACAACATGGCCTCAGATTATAAATAATATTTAAAGGGGTTTTACTAATATTCATTAAAAAAATAAAGTATCTGATCACAGCAACAGTTTTCTAAACAGTCCATCTTATATACATTGAATATTACAGCTAATTGATGTGTTATAAAATTCCATCGACCAGATAACCGCAAAACGAGGTACTAGTGCATTTCTTAAACCCATAGTGATTACTCGTCATGTTTGTATTTATTAAACGGCGAAAAATAAGACATACCATTTTTAATAGGACAACTGACAGCACAGCACACGTTGTGAAGAAAACCGCAACCACCATCATTACGATACTCACAGCCAAGTGTGAACCAACAACTTTGATGGCTGAAATCCATCCACTGTGAACAAAAGATACAGTGGCGTAAACCGCATCAGTCCTCTAAAACAAACCCAGCAAACAGGAGACTGACAAAGTAAAGATGAATGGAAACATGGAGGGCAGAAAATGAGACAATAGAGCAGAGGTGCAGTTAAAGACCTACTTTAGACACAGAGAGAGCAGTGAAGAAAGGCCCGAGAGATGTTAGTGTTTCCCACTTAGAGCGAGCAGAAGAAGACAGCGGCAGAAACACACCTGTCACAGAGGTGAGATGCAGAAGGGCTCATAGGTGTAACAAAATATGAACATTGTTTCATTCTGAAGTTTTGCCTCAACATATTTGAACCAGTTTCTCTTCTTAACACTATTACCAAAATGCATGCCCACTTATATGCAAGTTCCCAGGGTGAAGAAAGTCAAACACCTTTGTACACATCCACCGATCAGCCATGACAATAAATCCACCTAATACTGTGTAGGTCCCCTTTGTGCCACCAAAACCACTTTGACCCATCAAGGCATGGAGTCCACATCACCTCTGAAGTTATACTGTAATATCTGGCACAGAGACATTTACAGCAGAACATTCCCCAAAGCATCACACTGCCTCTGCCAGGTTGGCATTTTCCCCCCATAGTGCATTCTGGTTTGATTTCTGCTCAGGTAAGAGTCTACACTGTCCATTTGTAGATACTGTGGCTAACTTCCTGCATTTTAACATCTCTCAGACACGTGAGAGTCAGCAACTGAATCAAGGAGACTTCCATCGGCATGGCATGGCTGTGCTTCTCACTCACAAACTACAGGCCGAATGACATCTTTCTGTAAGGACTGACCTCTGGACAGTTACACTATACTGATTTAGAAATCATTGGTCCACACATGTTCATACTTCCTCACACCATGGCGCACAAGCATGTAGACTCACTGAAACACTTAACCACAGACAGGTCTGCCAGAAACGTTCAGAAGGAGAGAAAACGGAAAACAAAAGATCACTGCACTCACCTGTTCCCCCATTTGGGAATGCCAACACTCTGAATGATGGTCACCACTACTTGGGCAAAGAAGATGAAAAAGAAAAAAAAGAAATTGAAGGAGCTGTCCGTCCTAAAAGAGACAACAGAACATATTTGTTACTGGAACAGAATTACAGGAACCTTCACACCAGACAGTATTAGCTTCTTATGGTAATAAGGCAGCCTTTCTCTGATATCTATAGTGAAATTAGTGAATATTTCAAATATTGTTTATAGATTCCTATGTTGCTAAAATAATAGAGACACTCACTTGAAAGCCTTGTAGACAGGCCTGTACCAGCACAAGAAGGAGCAGGGAGTGAAGAGGATGAACCATAAGATAGAAAAGCCGAAATCTACTCCATTATCCGTGTTGGCGGTGAAAAATGCCAGACATGCCAGTACATTGAGAAACAGAGTCACACAGTACACTGTGAAGGAAAGAGGTAAGGGATAAAGAACGGAAGAGAACAAAGCAAAAAAGAAAACAGATCATTTTGATGTCAAATACAGACAGGTACAGACTCTTAAGTGCACAGCAAGTGTGTTTTGATATAACTCTACATACTTTAAAAGTGTTAGGTGGAAAAAAAAACAAAACATTATTAACAAAAGGTCAACAATATGATCTGTACTTACACATCCACAGGTAATACATCATTTTGCAGATCCTTTGATACTCCTGGGGTATTTCCTCAGAGAAGTCCTGGTAAAAGCACGGCTTTATGGGAAAGCTTTTGGGCAATGGGGGCCAGTTGTTCTCTTTGCCTGCAAAAATATCCCACAATGACCATCATGTTGGCATGATTTGACATCACAATATGTGCAAATAATTAAAATAACACAAACCATTTCAGATTTTCAAGCATTTTTAATACAAGGAAACCCTAAAAGCAAACCTAGTGGGCCACAGTATGGAGGTGAAAAGGTGTCTTTTTGTGTAGATGCCAAATGATTTCAGACCTTCCAGAGTGTGTGTGTGTGGTTTTAAGGAGGGGAGAATGTTTCACCTTTGCATTCACCTTTAGTTAAGTCAGTGCAAGGCCATGATACAATCAGTGCAGTCCATACCCTCAATATGGTAAATTCCATATTATGGCACAATGCTATGCTTGCTTTTTTCTTGGAATACCTCTCAGTGTGAGGGAAGACAGCGTAGAGTACCTGTAGTTGCTCCTCTGCTCTGCAGGTCCTGTTCCCTGCGGTCCAGCTCAGCTGCTTTCCTCTCCAGCTCCTCCTGCTGTTTCAGCAGGTTCGCCTGGGCTGCAGCTGCAACTGCCTACAGAAACAATACAGTATCAGTTCATGCTCTCACATAGATAAAGTAAAACATACACTTCTCGTGAACACATCACAACAACACAGACGTAATTAATACAAGCAGAAAATGACCACATTTGAACTGCTGAGCTGTGTTTTGATATACTCAATTTAAGAATGTCATGGTCATAAAAGTGCAGCATTACTGTTTCATTCTCTCTCACACACACACACACACACACACACACACACACACACACACACACACACACACACACACACACACACAC
>JBBJLR010000133.1:13889434-13930501 GCA_037577145.1 Brachypetersius gabonensis
ACACACACACACACACACACACACACACACACACACACACACACACACACACACACACACACACACACACAGAGCACTGCACTGCACTGCACTGCAGTATGCAAGATGCTGACCTGGGGGCTTGGCTCCACAGAGGGCTGCAGCACGGCTGGCTGCGAAGGAGCAGCAGAGGCTGGAATTGTGGAGCCTGTCACAGCTCCCTACACAGGCAGACAATCAGAGTTAACAATTACACACAGATTAGATTCTGGATGATGGATAAACAGAAAAGATTTACAAATGCTGAAAACGGATATTCACTAAAATACTAACGCTCTGAACTCAATACTTTAATTATATTTTTACTTTAAGGATTGTAAGACTCCTGGGTTGGACTCTCTGCAGTCCCTGTATTTAAACTAATCTTTTCTGTGGATGAGAAAAAACTGAGGATGTGATGAACTGAAAACAGTCATCAGACCGGAAGGTTATTGTACATTCTATAGTCTTTTTTTTTAAAATATGTTTTCATTCCTCCCAGCCCATCATGTGTTACTTCCACCAATATTACAGGGTTAGATCTTTGATTTCTCTGGGAAACATATGCAACAGAGTATAAAGAAGCACAAACTACTGCAAAAGTTATTTGAAATGCTGTAAATGATTGCATTGTAGTGCATTATTTCCTTCAAATCATTTATATGAGGTTACATTAGGTATTACCACATGAAGTCATTCTTTTAGGTTGAACAGATTAAAAATTACTCTGGGCCAGATATAATGAGAGTTAAGTCTCTGAATGAGCTGCTCTCATATCAATAAATAGGACAGAATTTATCACAGATGTAGAGCACAAAAAAACACCCCTAAGTGCCTTTACCATCTTCAACATTAAACTAATCCCCAAAGAATGCCTGTTTAATCTAGGTCTAAATTAAATTTTATCTAAGTCATAAAATGTGACCTTATTGGCTATTTTTAGACCAACACTATGTGTTTGACAACTTACAGATTCCGGGGCAGGGAAAGGGTTGAACTGCTCAAAATGCTCCACTCCAGAGTGGGTCACCTGCGTGACAGAGGGATCCTGAAAGACACAAACACATTCCCCAGTAGATCACTATTATTCGGCTCCATAACTCATATCTTTAGCTTAGTAAAGTAACAACACAGTGCAACAAAGCAATAATAATGCTTACAGCATGTAACTGTAGATACTCCACTCACAATTATTCAGTCTACAAGAACTATGTTAATCATTAATACCAGTGTTAATTACAGTGTAAATAATTAATATGGAGATATCCTTACTCTCCAAGAGACCAGCCATTCAGTAATAGCTGGAGCTAAGTTGAAAAGTATAATGGGTCTAAGGCCTACACGGACGTCTGAATCAGTTTTTCGGGTGTCCGTGGCACCAGGTGAGCACTGACTGAGCACCGACTGTTTATCTGCTCATTTGGAGCAAATCAAAGCATCCACACAGTAGTAGTAGTTATAATAATAATAATAATAATAATAATAATAATAATAATAATAATAAACTTAGACATTTGAATATGTTAAAATCTTTCCATGTCTTCAAAAAATCACAAAAAACGTCCATTTGACCTGACGTTGTGCAGTAAGAGGTTGAACCCAGTATCTGCGGCAATGTTTGTTCTTCAAAAACGCCTATGGTAAGATTCAAACGTCCAAAGAGTGCCCACAGATGTTATTTACATAAAAAGTAAGAAACAGAACGAAAATGATAGTCTTATTCAGTAGTGTGATTAATAGAATTACATTAAAAATACAAATGGCCTACATCAGCACAGCTGGGGAGTAGCAATTTAAAGTGAAATAAACATCACAGAATATTTATTAAAAAATGGGAAAATCATTGAAATGTTGTCTTGCACTAAATGTTGCCATGTCCAATTTTACTGTGACTTTTTTTTCCCTTGCACTCTCTTTTATCCTTTCTGGTTTTGTGGTTAGTTCTGTTCTGTGTTGCACCATGATCCTGGAGGAACCACTGTGTACTGTGTGTATGTGGTTGAAATTACTATAAAACCTACTTGACTTGACTTGAAAATAGGTTTGAGGGCACTTTGAGCCACTTGCCCTCATTGCAACCTTTAACAATGTGAACCACCATGCTTCAAAATTCTATTCCTATTTAAAGGACAAAAATGCAAATCTATACCTGACTAGAATCGCTAATGCATATCAACATAATGTACTTAATACACACTGTATTGGTCTGGTTCCGGCAGTTTTGTCAGGAAATGATCACATGGGTTAACAACTACTACAACACTGGCCTGAAGCAATACTTCAGAAGTGTTTTGCAGCCCGTGTCTACCTGCTGGGCGAGTCAGTCTGCTGTTTTCATTGAATGTTCCTCAGTGGTGAGGAGAAAGTTATTCAGCTCCACTCCTTGGACCCTTTGCTGGTTTTTCTTGTTCTACCATGCTTGTTTCAACCCACCAGCGAATTAAAGGTATTTTGTATGGTGAAACAAACTGTTTGCATTAGGGTTGGGCATTTCAACTAAAAATACTATTCAGTATTCCATGGGAACTATTCGACCACTCTTTAAAGACTGAAGAATATGTTTGCAGAGCTGCAGTATCCTGTATGTTCTGAGACTTTTCTATCAAAACCAGCATTAACCTTTTCCATCAATTTGCGTTACAGTAGCCCTTCTGTGGAATCAGACCAGAAAAGGTAGTCGTTGCTCCCCACGCGAATCGCAGAGCCTTGGGTGACCAGGTTCCTGTACTTGATTCACCAGTTGTCCTTCCTTGGACCTCTTTTGGTAGGTAGTGACCACTGCATATCGTGAACACGCTCATGACCTACTATTTTGAAATCCTCGGACCAAGTCATCTTTCCATCACAATTTGGCCTTTGTCACTTCACCTGTGTGTGGTTTTTTTTAACAATCAGAGAAATACTAAAATACTGTGTACTGAATGATGTATGCTGACTATTTCCAGCTGCGTTTGATATGACCAAATGTCTGCACTATATTTTCCTGTACCCTACTCTTCATGCTTTTGACAAATGTGTTATTTTGCACAAGGGTGAGGGCAAGTTTCATCATTCATCATCAGCCCCTACAATTCTCCTGATTCATTTTAATACTGTATATATATAATATATACAATATTAAATAATACAGCAATATATATACTCTCTCTGTAGGTTATGTTATTTATAAGAACAGATGCTAAATATATGTCCAGAACAGCATATTCGCTGGTTTAATGCCATTGCCAGTGCAAGGGTTAAACAAGCCTGCCTTTGTGTAGGCTACACCTCAGACGTGTTATTTGATACAACCATCATCTCAGTTTACCTGTAGACACTCCCTCTATGCTTTCAAGGTGTTCATGTTAAGCTATACCTCTACACACCAGTGCCCACAGTAATATGCAGTCATTTTTGTACACCTACAGTGTAAATAGATCACATTTACCTCTTCTAATCTATTTAAAGTATGCTTTTTACAGACGCCTTTACAAAGTAATCATTGCTATGGATACAGACCTTTTTTTAACATTGGATCAAAGGCCTGGCTCTTTTCATGTTGCTAGAGTAGGGTTCAAACTTTTCTCAGCCAAATACCACTTCCAGTGTGAAAGAAGTTCAATGGAGCAACACAGTGCTAATCTTCATATGTTACACACATTAGGCAAATATGTATCTAATTTAAAAAACTTTCCGCAATGTCTGGCATTACTGGTGAATAAGCATACTATGCTTTTCTGAGCATATTGTGAATATCTGTACTTAAAAATCCTGCAGTCTTATTTGACTGCATTTAGTGCTGATCTGGCTTTAAAGTATTTATGTTTAAAAGGTTTTTTTAAATGTTTTTATTGTCTGTACACACTTTTCAAGCCTCACAACAAAATACAGAAAAGAATGTGTCATTAAAAACATCTTCAAGAACTGTGAGATCAATTATCCACCCCCAATTCAAGTGTTATAAAGCTGAGTGGAGGACACTGTCCTATGTAAAGGTTTATAGACTATTGACTCGTCAGATAAGAGTGATCATATCTACCACAAGTATCAGACGCAAGTGTCACATTTTGAAAGAAAAACGACGAAGTGCCCTGACTACATATCATGGACCCCACTTTGAAAACCATGGTTGAGGACTTAAGATGGTACTGAGGATGTTTAAAGACTAAATTAACTTCTGGACGGGGACAAAAGCTACACGTTTTTTTCCAGTGTGAACTGAGGGAACTTTTACTGGATTTCCAGATTAAATAGGCTGCTAGTCCAGTAAATTCAGTCATCCTATTTTAGATTCACATCCCGCCCCACAAGCAAACATGAAACAATCACGTCATGCAGAAGAAAGGAGGCGTGTTCCTGCTCCAGAGTAGTGCTTTAGGAGCAAGATAGGGAAAGAGAGATAACAGCTGCTCCATTGTCCTGTTCCTGGACCCGGGCTAATTATGTCATAAACAGGATATCTTTAAACATAAATGTTTTCCTCAGTACCTTACAAACGGGGTTTTTGTGTCAATAAAGCTAGTAATGGAAAACATGAAAGCATCTCAAACTGAAAGGGAACCAAAAAGATTGGATCAACATGGATCAGTAATCTAGATTAAAAGGATTCCAGTGGAGAAATAGCATAGCTATTGCAGTTAGTTCATAACTGGGTTTAGCTGATGATAAAGTAAGAGCAGCTGGTGGCTTAGTGGTTAGGGAGTTGCCCCTGCAATCAGAAGGTCATGGGTTAGAACCCCAGGACTGCTAGTGGCACCACTGAGGTACCTTGAGCAAGGTACCATCCCCACACACTGCTCCCTGGATGCTGTGTTTCTGCCGGCCTCTGCTTCTCTTGGTGAATGGGTTTCGTGCTGTTCACACTTTGTGCTGTGGTGAGTTCATGTATAACAAACGGACACTTTACACACAGATTTACCTACAGAGCAGATGGACCTGCCTGCCTTTACCTGTGCAACCAAAGGGATTATCTTTTACCATACAAGTGAATTAAAGGGAGAATATTTGTGTTCAACACTGAGGTGTTTTTAAATGACAACGAATCTTCTGAGTTACTGCTGTACCAGAGCTAATTAATAATCTACTACTGCAGAGAGGGTTTCCATTACAGTTCCTGCTCATGAGAAGGTGGCACATCTTTGTATGTGAACAGTTTCTGAGAGCCAGCGCACACTGATAGATGATGGACACACTGCTTTGTTGCTATGCATTGGGTTGGGTAATAAGTCTGTGTACACGATCTGAATCACATGTTACTACAAATCATTTCTTAAAAAGCAAGGAAGTGTTCTCTGACGTCAGTTAACACCATGGACTATGATGGTTACTGACATTAAATAGCCTTATCCTTTCGTTTAAAAGTACTAAAGTACTAAAGCCTTAGTTGTTGCTGAGCCCTTTCCACATGTAATTGAAACACTAAAGTGCTACCTGTTGACCATGTTGTTGTCCTAAAAATTAATCAAAGATTAATCAACTGAAACTTAACCGGAAACCACCTGAAAGTAGAGATAGAGGAATCTAAAGTAAAGTGAACTCTTAAAGTCACGTGTGAGAACAGCACAGGACACAATGTGAACAATGTGAAAATCTTTCTCTACATTTAACCCATTCACCAAGTAAAGCACTGGGAAGCAAGGAACACAGCACCTTGGCAGCAGTGTGTGGGGACCGTACCTCATTCAAGTGCATCTCTGTAGTACCACTGGCTGCCCTGGGATTCAAACCCACGACCGTCTGGTCGCAGGGGCAACTCCCTAACCACTACACCACAAGCTGCCCCATAAAACATAAGTTTACTTACTAAGCTTCTATAACCCATTCTTCCTAAAGTGTCAGCAACAGACAGGGGATACATTAATTTCCAACAATAGCCTTGCTGGAACTTCTTCCTATAAAAGGGCCCGCCCTTCTTCAAGGCCAAGTCGCGCCATAATTGGCAGGAGGCACTGTCAATCAAGAGCAGTACCCAATCAGATTGGTACTTAAGGGTTCCTGACAAACGCCTCCTAAAAACTCTTGACAAAATGACAAAACTGTTCAGAAAGACCAACAGTCCTACCTGAAACGGATTAACGTCCCCCGGATTTTCGAACGGATTGCTGTCGAACCCGGACATGTTACCGAAGTTCTGTTTAAAGCAGAACACGCAGAGAAAACAGCTCGAAAACGAATATAAATAGAGAACTGCTTCTGTATCCGCGGCCTCTCAACTTCGTCCAGCACTTCCGCAGCTGGGGGATACTGCGCATGCGCGTAACCGAGGCGTGAACGTCACCGGTGAGTTTCGGGCAGATTTGTTTTTTATTTTTACTTTGCTGTTTATTTTCAGAGGTACAGTTTAATAAATACAACCCTGTATGACACTGGGTGTCAAAAAGGTAAACAAAAATATTTCAATAATTACTTTTGAACGAGATGGTTGTATTAGAATTAAAGCCTTAAACTAGGAGCTACATCCGAAGCAGCGCTGCCTTTTAACAGTGACGAGTGCTTAAATACTACAAATATTAATTTCTCTTTAAACGTCACAGATTTAATAGCAATACTTTGACGTCACAGCACCGTAACTGTCAAGGCTGCAGACATGGAGGAAGTGAGAGGTCAGTGCTGTCTATGCTTTCGTCTGTTTTCATTCATTCTTTAACATCAGTTGAACTGTCACTGTGGTCTTGCTGTTAATCCAGCCGTACAAGCCGTGATGGTGCCAGTGTTTTGGGTTCTTTTTAGCTACAATAGTACAGATCAGTTGTCTCGAAGTGGGGACTTGAGGTGCATTTACTGCTTTATGTGCATTAACGACTTTACGTCTAACACGAATAATTATGATCTGCTCATCATAAGAGTCAGTTGTGTATATTTATCATTGAATAGAATATACTGGGTGTGGAAGAACCTCAAAACTGCCCCTTTTCTTTCTCCACAGTATTCCCACTGTCCTGCGTGGTCCAGAACTATGCCTGGGGAAAGGTGGGGCTGGACAGTGAGGTGGCTAAACTTGTTCAGGGTGGAGACCCCCAAGCTGTAATAGAGGATGGCAAGCCCTATGCTGAGGTAAAAACAGCTTCTGTGATCCTTGCATGGATTTCTCACTGATAACCCACTGACCACTGGCTATTGGAAAAAGAAGGCTCAATCTAGACATGTGTTAAATATAGGCATGTTCGTATGTGTGTTTCTGGCACGTATATGTATTTGCGCTAATGAAACCTATAAGATGATTTGGGGTTTATAAACTGACCGTAGCTGTGAATGTGAGAATAAACGGTGTGTATGTGGGAGCCCTGCAGTGGGCTGGAACCCCACCCATGCCTCATGTACATTCACCTCAGGATAGGCTCGAGATACCTGCGACCCTAGTTAGGATTAGGTGCTTACAGAAAGTGAGTGAGTGAGAAACCCACTAGATCCATGTAAAGGTCTCAAGTGACTCTTTAAATAGCACAATGGAAAGGTCACTGTGCTAAATTTACTTTTGTCTTACTTGTGTTTTAATACAAGCCATCCTTACTGATGTTAACAAAACAAAGACAGTCCTTTCTTAAAACACACTTCTTTGTTTTTATGCACCAACATCAAAACTACAAAGTGAATAGCACTGATTGTCATTGTAGTGGCACCTGTCAATGGATGGGGATATAGTAGACATCAAATTAAGTCAGTTCTTGAAAGAAAAATGGTCAAACATAAGGATGTGAGTGGTTTTTATAAGGGCCAAATTGTAATGGTTAGTCAGCTGGGTCAGTGCATCTCTAAAACAGCTTAAACGTTCCTAAATATGTAATTTAACTTAGTAATAGTTAAGTATGCATGAGATAACACTTAATTTACTTTTCCTTTATTCAGAATTTATTGAGGCGCTAGTACTTGTCTGATAATGAATCATATGTGACTAAATGTACCTCTGATTGTTTCTGTTTTCAGTATAATATAAAGATAATCATTTGTGAATTTTTGTAAGCCTTTTTCATCTTTAGCAAGAGTGCCGATAATTCTGGAGGGGAACTGTCGGAATTTTAGCTATTTGTATACTTTCCCAGTATCATGTTGGCATTAGTACTAACAGCTGCTCATGTGATTCAATTGTGTGTTGTTGTGTGACAGTGTCACTAAAGCAGAACATCATAGGATGAAATGTCCGCATTATTTAAGCAAAGTAGTTGAAAAGTTTGAAGTAAGACAGTGAGCAATGGTGAGCTTAGCAGTAGGTATTCACAGGGACACACAAGTAAAGAGGTATACCTCTGAAGACTAGACTAGGAGATGATTGAAGGAAAACTGTTGAACAGATGTAGATGTGTCAAAGATAGGGCTGTAATGATAGTCAATTCACAATTCAGTTGGATAGAAAATGACAATGCAGCACTCCATTTCGATACAGTCAAGTAAGATATAAAACAATTTAATATCTTACCAGATTTAGAATGAAATCAGAATGAAGTAAAAGTGGTACTATATCAATTCTAGCACAGTTTATTAATGAGACAAGAGCTGGAAGATTTTGAAATGGATGATGTATGTGAATGTGCTGGACTGAGTTCTTGATTGGCATTGATTTAACACTATAAACAATTCATGTGCCTCAAATATCATAAATAATAGAATACCTATCCTCCGCAATGCATAATGTCACATTCTTGCATTGGGAGATCATGATATATTGATGCACTGTAACAAGAAGACATAAAGAAAAGTACACAGAACAAGAATGCTTGCTTCAAGATTAACATCACTGGTGCAGAAGGCCAGGCTAGATTTGGCTAATAACTAACTAAATAAATAAATAAATAAATAAACCAACCTATAATAAGACCTGGAGCAAAGTCTTATGAATAGATAAAGTTTATGATCACCTGTAGCAGAGTGACAGGAAGAGGAAGGTATAAAGGAACTGCTGATGATGCACCACCTCATCTGTGGAACATGCTTGTTTAAATATGCCACTCGCGTATCTTAACTGATGATGTGACTGCAGACAGGAGATACAGGATTATTTCCAAAGTATTCAGAAACTTGTTTGGATCCAAACAAATTCACTAGATGCTGCTTATAACAGGGCACATATCAGCAGTCCATTAAACTGTTCTTTGTTGGTGGTGGTGATGTTTTTTTGTTTGTTTGGGGGTTTTTTTAGCTTTGGATGGGAGCCCACCCAAAGGGCGATGCCCTTATCAAAGACAACAGGATATCTCAGAGGACACTGGGGCAGTGGATTGCAGCTTACCCAGGATGCCTGGGGTCAAAAGTCAAAGACACATTCCAGGGACAGCTGCCCTTCCTCTTTAAAGTGCTGTCTGTCAACACTGCACTGTCCATCCAGGCACATCCCAACAGGGTGAGTAGAGAGAGGCTCTCTGGAAAAGAAAGTGTGTTGTATTTTACTACACTATAAAACTGCACACTAGGTGATTTGGCAAAAATATAACATCACAGTACTTCAAGAAATTTCTGCAAAACTCAACATATGTCACAATGTTCAGATGTCCTGAGGTTTGGTGAGTTGAGAACTAGTAGTGCCAAGTTCAAAACAAGTTTAAAGAGCGCAATTCAGTCAAAATAAACATCAAATTTTACTAAACATTGAAGTCTGTAATCAGGAGTAATTATGCCTTATTTTTAACAAAGCCCTGATGATAAATATTGTCAAATTACCCAGCTCTACTATATACTGTAGTAGAAAACAATGTAGCACAAATTTTTATTTCAGATTCAGAAAGTTTTTATCCCAGTGCCATCAGACTATTCAACACACAGTAACTGTGGTTCTCTCTCGGTGTGCAATAAATCTGTTCCTCATCCAGTGTGAAATACTGCACGCAATAATTCACATTGCACTGACACTTCATATTATGCAACTTAGCCTGTGAGAAGTTATTGTCGCTGCACTGCTTTGTCTTTTATGTCTAATGTCTTTATGTTCTATCTGTGAAGAGGGTATTCATGCATTTCATTGTGTTCTGTACACTGTACCTTGTACATATGACAATCAGCCTCTACCTCAACTTCAACTTCAACTACATATTGTTCTAGGAACTGGCTGCTAAGCTCCATGCCCAGTTTCCCGAGCACTACCCCGACAACAACCACAAGCCTGAGATGGCCATCGCTCTCACACAGTTTGAAGGCCTTTGTGGCTTCCGGCCGCTGGAGGAAATAACCGCCTTTCTCAAAGGTGAATACAAAACACATACAGTGGTGGCAAAAAGTCTACGTTGAAAATCGTTACAATTAATGTAAAATCTGTGAAGCCTATCATATTAAGGGCTGTGAACAAAAGGGTCTCATCTTTTTCAATAAATATTCTCATGACTCTCAGGTGGTTCTGACCTACTCAGGCTTTTGTACAAATATGTGGAATTTGAGTGCACATGCTCATTAAAGCAAATTATAATGACTTGTTGCCACCACTGTAGATGTCACATAATATTATACATGGAGTCAGTGACCTGATAAACTCATACATGTGCAATATACAACATGTATACGACATATACAACATTGTCCAGTGTCATCAAGGCGGTAGTCAGTAAACACCCATGGCGGGATCGAGGGTTTAACCGTGTCTGTGTTTTTCAGCTGTCCCAGAGTTTCATGCCCTGGTAGGCAATGAAGCAGCAGATGAGCTGCAGAGCAGCGTGGGTAACCCAGCTCGACTCTCTCTGGCCCTGAAGAAGTGCTTCACTAGGATGATGAACTGTGAGAAGAAAGTATTTGTTGACCAGCTGAACATGCTGGTGAAAAGAGTGTCAGAAGAAGGTATGCTGTCGTGCCAGATTTTTACTAGTTGTCTTTTAGCATAAACCAGGTCAGCCTTTGGGTCTAGAAGCCAATTTTGTTTGTATTATACTGTTGCTGTTTCAGCGGCTGCAGGAAAAGACACATCAGGCAGTAATGGTGAGCTGTTACTGCGGCTGCACTCGCAATACCCAGGAGACATCGGCTGCTTCTCCATTTACTTTCTGAACTGCATTGTGCTGCAGCCCGGAGAGGCCATGTTCCTGGGAGCTAATGAACCTCACGCCTATCTCTCCGGAGGTCACTTTATCTTTTATTTATCTAGAGCAATTCAAGACTACATAAGCAGACAATGTTTGATCAATATAATCAAAATTGTTCAGTTAAAACTCATTTTAATGTTTAAATCATTCATATCTAAATAATATGAACCATAACTCATCTTGTGCGTAATATGTCTTGCAGACTGCATTGAATGCATGGCCTGCTCGGATAACACAGTACGCGCTGGCCTGACCCCAAAGTACATTGACGTGAACACACTGTGTGAGATGCTGAACTACACTCCTGCTCCAGCCAGTGCCAA
This sequence comes from Brachypetersius gabonensis, assembly GCA_037577145.1. Classification (NCBI taxonomy): domain Eukaryota; kingdom Metazoa; phylum Chordata; class Actinopteri; order Characiformes; family Alestidae; genus Brachypetersius; species Brachypetersius gabonensis. The sequence continues at coordinate 13,900,752 of JBBJLR010000133.1, forward strand.
AATCTTCCCCTCAGTTCAGGACCCCTCAGACCCCTACGTCTATCTGTACGATCCGCCAGTACCAGACTTCACTGTCATGAGGATACAGGTGAGTTCCACAGACCTCCGACAGCTAAATGAGATGGAAATGCTTTTGTGACTGTGATACATTTATTCAGTCTGACATAAGTCAGGCTTACTTTAGCTTTCATTTTATGAACAAAGCTAAACCCAGGCCTAAATACACACTGCTTTTAGGGCTGGTCGTGCTATACAATGAAGTGTATAGGGGTGTTCTTAGACTTGCTTTGTTTTGTAAGAGAAGCCCTTTCATGTTCATACCATGCACCGCTAGTGTTGTGCAAACAGCATATCAAATCATCATTCATTTGCATCAAACTACAAGTTAAATTTACTTGTGTGTTTTCTGACGCACCGACAAAGGGCTGTCTATAGAAATAGACAAATGCATAAACAAAATTCAGGCTTCATGGATGCTCTTAGCTAGGACATGTTCATCTTTAGGTGGCAATATTTTTTTTTATTATTATTTATTAATTTAAATTTACCTGTAGTATTTATATCCATCTTGTCTAAATATCATAGTGCATTAAGTGCTGAGTATTTCTGGAGAGTTTATTTCATATTGTTCTCGTCTTTGTGTCTCGATGTGCCAGTGCAGTCGTAGCAGTTTCCTCGGGGATCCGGAAAGTTTTCAGATTCTGATACAGAGTCAGGAACAACATATCTTTGTCTGTTTGAGTGCATTAACAGCACATTGGTTTAATTCAATTGTGCAATGATTTATGTATGCTATATACAGGTATATATCTATCTTCAGTCGTCATTGGTTGGTTCATAAGCATTCAAAACTTAATAGTAGCTTTGTAGCTCTGGGGAAAACCTAAAGCAAAATTTCAGAAGTTAAACATGGCTTAGCTAAGCAACCATTTTTGATTTCTGTCTGAATGAAGTTGAATCGATGGCTCCTGGCTTCTCCCTGCAGATCCCCCCCTCAGTGAAGCAGTACACTGTGAGTCCTTTAGACTGTGCTGGAATCCTGCTGGTGGTTCAGGGGGAGGCCATCGCGTCCTCCGCTGCTGCCCTCGCTGACATCACATTGCAGAGGGGCTCCGTGCTCTTCACTTCGGCCAATGAGAGCGTCACGCTGCAGATGACATCATCGAGCGGTATGACTATGTTCCGAGCCTGCTGTCTGCTGTAGGACGTTTCTGAGTATTCCATTCTCCTTACTGGAACACATCTGATCTCAATACTGCGTTTGTCACATTTGAACTGTTTTAATGCTTATTTGTCCGTGAATCCAAGGGAAACGGTCAGGATAACCATGCAGACTTCAGTAATAAACAGACACATAGGGAACAATCGGTACATTGACAAACACCCCCACTCACCAGCATGTACATGAGAACATATTGTGTCCTTTCCTCGTGGACCCACTGTTTAAATTAACTGACTTTAATAGTGCGATGGGTGAATATGAACATTCATGATGTGCCAGACTGCTTCTCTCTTCACATTTACGTATTATGAAGTTATATATACTTATGGGTTAGCATGGCAAATATAATTTTACTAATACTACTATTATTAATATTATCTGTTATAATATATAACTTTGAAGATGAGTTATATAAATATAAAATTCTCCATGTATAATGTTTGGGGTAATTCACCGCTTCCCTCCAAAAATGCCTGTGCATGAATTTTTAATCAATAGAACAACTGCTCGATTCCTGATTTTTGAGGACATCACATGTAGAACATTTAGAAGAATTATTTGAGAATGCACAGACGCATGTTTGGTCTACATATGTCTGAATTTGAATTCAGCACTTGGCAAGGTTCAATTTGTTCTTTACATGAGGGTGATCCTTAATGTAAGAAAAACTGAACTCATTTTTTTGATCTTCAGAAGGAAGCCACAATCTCCAAATAGCTGATGTGTCATTAGGGTCTCCATCATGTGGATTTCACTCTCAATAACTGAAAACTACACAATTCAGGGACGTTTTAAGAAAATCACACAAATTGCTTTTGACCCTTTTCTCAATTGAATAACATTTTTAATCAATTCCTTCTTGTGACAGAACTTGGGTGATTTAACTTCTGTGAAAATGTGTGTGTTGTATGGAGCTTGCACATCTGACATCTTTGAGAGTTTTGTTTTTAGACTTGAAAGCTGTTACTGGTACCTCAGTTCCTGTATTTGCTCAGATACTGCTTGCACTAAAGTCTAGCAACAAAGGACAGAGGAATTAATGTTATCCTGATGTGTGTTTACTGTGCAGTTTTCTGTGATTTCCCTGAGGCTAGTTATGTCTCAGATGTACAAGATGGACATATTATGTGACCGCTACCTCCAGTGAAGGTTTGGAATGTAGGCATGGATTGGTATTTTTGAATCTGCAGTGGCATGAGTCTGTCAAGGCTGTACTACTAATAAATAAGACTTCTGTACTCATTCTCCTCGTATCCTTATTTTGGTTTCTTTTTATAACGCACCACCTACTGAGTCTATAACAGTGTCTACATTTCACCCCCACAGCAAGGCAACAGAACATAACCCAGTTAAACTTGTGGGTTAATTACCTTTGAAATTATGGGTTATGTTGTGCATATAATTGTTCTTTACCCAGCAATCCACCAACCTGCAGTATTCAAATAGCAGACTGAAAAACACTTTGAATAAATAACATTTTATTAAAATATAAATATTCTTAAAAACATAAATGTTACATTTAGATTTGCATCTACAACCAACTGCTTTAGTCATAGTAGTAAAGTACTGAGAAAGGCATGGATGGTCATATGGGTGCATGTTCTGTCAAAGGTGTCGTACTGAATGCTAGTAATTTTAACATTTCAGACTTTATGTGGAGCTGTTATGTTATTTGTAGTGCGATGAGTCGTGGCTTGTCTTGTTTAGATTTAAACCTTAGACTCCTCCACTGCGACTTTCACTGCCTTTTGGAAATGTTCACAAAAGTGACTCTGGCTTGGTTGTCTGGCCGGCTTCACCGCAGTGGTCTTCAACCAGTCCAGACTGAAAGTGTGCTGCTGTATTTGACTGGCTGTGGGTCTGAGGGCCCAGTAAAGCTTCTGCAGGGCTTGTACATCAGCCAGTGCATTGTGAGCAGTATAGGAAACTCCGAGCACAGTCTTAACCAAGTTCTCCTGCTTAAAACTCTGGACACCACTGTCCTTGAGAAGCTGCCGAGCCAAAGGGAGACTGTCCAGGAAGCCCACAACTCCTGCCTGGAAGGCTGCTTTCAAGCCAAACTCATCCAAAGCTCTAGCCAGCACAAGGCAATCGAAGCGGCGAATGTTGTGGCCCACCAAAAGCGGGCGTCCAAACATGCGAAGGAATGTTATGAAAGACACCAGGGCTTCCTTCAAAGAGTTGGTAAGGACCGGCCTGCGGTGAAGGAAGAGCCGATGCCTCCTCACTCTAAACCCAGTCACTCTGGAGGCCCCTGGGTCCATCCTGCAGCGGGGGACCATGAAGAGGTTCAGTGTGTGACTGCCACTCACTGCTGCCAACTGAACAATGTCACATGAGGGCCCTGAATGAGAGGATCACACCATATTCAAGTGTATACAAAGTATGGGTGAGAAGTTAGTTTGATATTCAACGTTCATTTAACATTTAAAATACAAATCCATTATGCTCCTAAACCATGTGACCTGTTGACATCAAACCAACTGTCTAGAAGAGAGATTATTATCCTACATCTATCACAAGGCTTGATTTTTCAAAATTATCTTTCATACTTTTTTAAATATTAAAAATGCATATAAATCCATTACGCTCCTAACAAGCACAAAGTATATCTATATATTTCGCTGAATTGCCATGGCACTGTGTCTTGTGTAAAGTGAAACGTAATTACAATTATCTATACATATCCATCAATATCTATCTATCCATATGCATCTCTCTCTTTCTCTCGCTCTCGCTCTCTCTCATTATATGTGTATATTTTATGCCATTGTGTAATTAAAATGTTCCCCTATGTCAAATACCTCTCCACATCTCTCTTTATTTTGATCAGGTATCAGGTTTAGGAGTGTAATAGATTTATATCCATTTTTAGGGTATTTATAATATATATATTTTTTAAAAGTACAAATGATAATTTTGGAAAATCAAGCCTATGTAGGATAATAATCTCTATGCTGGACATTTGTTTTGGAGCCTAATGAATTTGTATTTTGAATGTTAAATGAACGTTAAATATCAAACTAACTTATCATCCGTACACAAAGTGCAGCTCTAAGAAACTATATTGCGAAATGCTCCAGCACACTGGTAAATACATACCCAGACCCGTAGTCTCCAAATCAAAGAACACAGTGCCTGGAGAATCGGGATCCTGACTGTCCATGTCCTGCTTAAGTCTCAGTGGCCTCTTAGAGAAATTCAGCACAAGAGAATGAACAGGTTCATTCAATACATGCAATACAGTGGTCTGTAAAACTGTAAACACTGTATCTTTATGAACGACTGTTTCAAAGCACTTTATTTTTCTCGTTCCGTCTTCTCGTTTAAAATCCGCGGTCAGAACCCCGTGGCTCAACACCAAATGCCTCCCAGCTCCCTCCGTAGTCTATTACTCAGTACCTGCAGTTCAGCTTCTACACATAAACACGCCACAAGGGCAACAGGGTGCTGAATGGGATTCAGCCCTCAAGTCTCCACATGTGACTGTCCAGTTTGTCGCCTTCCAGTGGATAGGAGGTGTTTAACAAGTTGGTGAACATGTTGGGATCCTCTCTTTATGAAAGAGGACATTCTACACATTATTCCGTATCTCAAAATACGGCGTTTCGAGTTTAGACGCTCACGTGAGCGAACTAGTTTAGCGGCGCGCAGCGGAAGAATACGCAGAAAATGCAGTAACGCGCCGTATGAGTGAGGGAGGACGCTTATCTACTCGCAAGTGTTCCGTTTGTGTTGCTTTATTACACCATTTCATAGTTGTGTTTAGATATTTTACACCTGTGTAAGGGTAGGTTATTAACTTAGTCTAGGCTGTGTTTCGACTTACTCCACAATTCGGGTTACATCACTGTCGTAAGAATTTCTGTCATAACTGGCCTTTGCGATTTTTTTTCTGAGAAAAGTTGTCAACCGCCATACAAATAAGAAGAAGCAGCCTGCTGCAGCATGTAGCATGACTGCTCTGTGTCGTTTTTAACTTTCTAAACTTTTCATCCCCCCCCCAAGTGTTTTAACAGTTATCTCAGTTTATTAATATTAGTAAGCTGTGCCCTGTCTAAACATGTGGGTAGAGAGAGTTATTTCAATATTTGTTTTGAGTCATCTTTTAAGCAATAGTTTTCTGATTCTAATTATTTATTTACCTTTACATTTTCTTTAAGCGTAATCAGAGTGTGAATTGGCTCACCATATTTGGGGGTACTGCCATTTCTAACAGCAGAAAAAGTTAAAAAATACAATTTTTTGTCTTTTTACGCTCAAACCATGAGCGTAATGCATTAAACTGAGTTTAAAATGAAATCTTGTGGGAAATGAAGTGTTCTGGGAGCATATTTGGGGGCATATTTAGGACTTACACTATAAACATTGGCATTTGTTTACCAAAACATAACACGTTTTTTTCAATATATGCGGGTGCTCTTGGAACGCAACCCCAGTGAAAAGCGGGGGATTACTTTATATATAAAATTCTGCTGCGTATTAAATGAACTGTTGTATGTACTATACCAGCTTCCATTGCTTAGCTCATAATTATTATTAAAATTAATGCACTGCCAAATGAATTATTTTGTTGTTGAAAGCTGAATGTGAGATTTGACAAGGGCACAGTGCATTAATACAGGAGCACATGCCCTAGAGAAAAGGTTCTAGCAAAGCCCCTGGGTAAAGCTCTACATTACACTGAATGGATCCCAGATAACCAAAGCTGATTATTATTGCTATTGCTGTTGTTGTTGTGCTTAATGGTACTGATTTGTTAAGTATTGCGTTTCTTATTCAGAAATGGTGAATAAATTGAATAAAATTAAATAAATGTGCACTTGGACCACCTCTGGATCAGGTCACATCCACGGTGCTAGTGGTACCAGTATAACAATTTTTTCAGTGTCTATCTGTGGTTTGGAGGGAACCCAATTTAACACCCCAGGTTTACAGGACGACATGGTCCTCCTAACACAGCTTACGTGTAGAAATGTGATTTTAACACATTTATCTTCCCTGGCTGTTATCTTACAAAAACTAATTACCACATTAATTCATCCCTTTAAAGATAAGCTGAAATGATGGACAAGTCTGAGCATCACACTTTTAGTGGGACATTTTAGGACATTTTAGTATTTTAGTGATACATCTATACTACCATTTCAGATATAAACCTGTAACAAAGATGTGTTTTACAGTGTTTATGACATTGTTCTCACAAATAAAGTCACAGTAAACTGGTCATAAATCATCATCTTTGTTTCAACTCATGCTCCACCTGTCAGCCACTTTCACATCTTCCATTTCCTTCTCTGCTCTCCAGAATTTCTTCTCTGTTCCATCACTCCATTCTTCTTCAGCAGCCTTTTAACTGCTGATGATAATTTTCAAGGTTCTGTAAGTGTTTCAAATCCTCTGCAAATGTTCTCTCTTTAAACTCGGATCTCTCTGGACAGTAAGTGTCATCTTTCTGATGTCCTCTATTTCCCCACTTTCCTTTTTGATCCTGCTTCAGTTTTGCAATTCATGACACCAATGGTTCTCCTCTTGACATTCACTGTTTTTCTTCCCGCTTTCTACTTTCTTTTCCTTTTCTGTGCTTTCAGCTTCTCTTTATACTCTCCAACTGAAGGTTTAGTTCATGAACGTGGTCCTGAAGCCTCTCCAGTTCCTTCTAGGATGTCATTCTGCACTGTGTAGTGTCTGAAACACCATCATTTACAGGAAGAGTTGTCTTTTCCTTCAAGTAATCTATAGCTATTGCTCTCCAGGTCTTTCCTCTGTCCCCCTCTCAACAAGAAAAGACCTTACAGTCCTCACATGTAATGTCTATAAAGTCTGTTTTTGGTGTATTGATGTTTAGAACTCAGGACATCAGATGACCAAACTATTTTAGACCAACATATTAGGGACAATAATTCATGTGAAAGACAGTAAGGTTTGATTAATTTGGAAATTTTAATTCTATAAAACTCTATAGACCCCGTTTCCATCTAAATTGATAAAGACTATATGTATACTGCTCAGCTGCAGTGAACAACATGTATACATGGGGATGTATACATAAATGTATTTGATCATACCACACTTCATCAGAGTAGCAATGACAGCTTATATAAAATGTTTCAAATGTAAATCAAAATACTGGGAGAGATATTAAAGTAGAACAGCAAATAGCTTGTATTTCCCATCTAAATGTCTTATTCTCTCAGAGTGCAGGGTTGGGAAACACTGGCCTGGCTCCTCTACTGTTGAAATGTTAATTTGGCTGCTTCTCCATGTATTGGAAATGGGTTTTGGATGCCATCTTGCCAGCTATCCCAGTACCAGAGGGGACAAGGGAGGACACTCCAAACACCTGTTGAAACAGCTTACAGCAACAAATACATCAGTGTGTGTCTCCCAAGAAGTCTTTATAGTGACATGGCAGCATTCCCACCCAGAGGAGACAAAACAACTATAAAGTGAAAATCCTGTCATTCGTGAACACTCCACCTATTCATCAAGTAAAGCAGCAGGCAGCCAGTGACACAGCTTCCCGGGAGCAGTGTGTGTGGAGGGTACCCTACTCAAGGGAACCTCAGAGGTGCCACTAGCAGTCTTGGGATTCAAACCCACAACTTCCTGATTGCAGGGCAAACGCCTTAACCACTAGGCCACCAGCTGCCCACTTACAGAGTCCTGGCTACCAGGACTATAAAAAGGTTTACTTTTGACCAGACGTTTTGATTGGCTGAGCACACCAGTAATCTGGCCGTTCCTTAGTTACTGCTATCTCTGTCCAAGCCTATCCTTCTCCTGTATTCAACGTCTCTTCCATGGTAGGAGAGGAGCAGCAGGAAGGGTGGGGAGGACAGGAGGAAAAGCATGTTTCTGGATGTAGCCTTTTGAATGACATGGATGTGGGCAGGCTAAAAATTTATACTACAGCCATCCACTAGAGGGGCTCAGAGTTATGACTTTTCAACTGCTGTCATATCTTCCACTCTTCAAAGTTAGGTATGACAAAAAAAACCCCTGAAATATGATGCCCAATTACTGGATTTACTAGATGTTGAATCTCTAAATAATCACTAGTTGTTTAATACTAGTTGATGCAAGAATACTGGTTGATGCAGATACTGCAGAAATGTAATGTTATAGTTTTATATATTATTAGATTGTTGTGCTGCAGTAAATGTGTTTCAGAGATGGCTATTTCTGTAATATTTTTACAATTTTTCCTGGAAATTGTCCAGGTCCTGGGTAAAACTGCTAAGATTAAAGTTTCTAAGACAATCATAAGAGTGTAATACAAGTGGTACTGCATTCCTGCTCCTCTTTTGTACAGCATCAGCTGCTGGTCTGGTGGTTAGGGAGTTGCCCCTGCGATCTTAAGTTTGTGGGCTTGAATCACAGGACTCTCAGTGGCACCACTTGAGCAAGGTACCGCTCCCACACACTGCTTTCTGGGTGCTGTGTTGCTGGCTGACTACTGTGTCACTTGGTGAACGGGTTTAATGCAGAGAAAGAATATACTGTTCACACTATGTGCTGTGCTGTGTTGTGGTGTGTTCACATGTGACTGTAAGGGCTACTGTACTTTTCTTTTCATGTCTCTATTCGGTCAGCTTAATATTCCTCCTGTTGATTATTCCTTAGTCCCCTTTTCACAAAAATTCAGATTACACAAATCCCTCTCCTTTGCGGAAATATCTATTATTCTGTTCACTGCTATTAACATACACAAGTGGAATCTTTCTCTGAGCTACATGAGCATATTGATGAAATTAGAGTCGTCCCTCCACTTCAGCCATCTCAGTACTGGTCCCTCGTTGCATTGGCCTTCACTGTCCCACTTTGCACCAGGCCACCAATCAAATCCCCTTCAGAAAGTGAAATCCCAGAATCATTAGGTGAGTTGTGTTGATTGGTCACTTGTGGCGTTGCCATAGCAGTTGGAGCAACTGAACTGGCTGCATTAGTAAGAGCCGTGCTGCTTCTGTTAATGTGTCGTAGGCTGTTTGCTGAACTGCTTACAGGTCCAGTGCCATTGCAAAGGCTACCCGTGCTGTTGATATTGTTATTGCTGTTGGTTGTGCTGGATGAGTTTACGCACCCTGAGCTGGTCTGGATGGGATTGCGTGAGGGAGGATTGAATGAGAACACCCTTTCCCCCCCTCCACGGGCGCTGGGAGGTCCTGGCTGCCCTTCCATAGGGGGAGGAGTGTCAAGAGAAAGGCGAGGAGGCAAAGGGCGATGGGACAGGAGCCCCTGAGCGGGACGTGGTTTGGGTAGAGGGTCAGGGAAGGAGAAAGCAGGTGCAGGTGGGTGTTCCCCGTCCCCTCCCAGCCAGGGGAATGCTGAGGAGGGTGGAGGTGGGATGTGACTGGGGGTATCCGGAGGAGGCAACTGCTGTGACCCCAGCAGAGGGTGGGCTAGAGAACTGGAACTTTGTGCCAAGTCACCCTGTGGCCTGCGGGGCAGACGGGGTCTGTGGACAGGTGGGGGTACACAGTGGATGGGTGTCTGTGGGCAGCTATAGAAGCCGGGTCTCTCATAAAGGGGCATGGAGGAAAAGGCGTACTCAGCCATGTCCCGATCGGATGGGCTGTGAGCATGGCCAGCTGTGGTGGTGGCCTCGGGGTGAAGGTAGAGGGGGAACCGGCTTAGAGGAGCACGTGGCCGACGGCGGAGGAGAGAAACTCTGGAGGAAGGAACGGCGCGAGGGAAGCTGGGAGACTGCACACCTAAAAGACGACTCAAACTGCCCAGCAGAGGGGTGGAGTGATTTGCTTCCTCATGCTCCTTGATCTGCTCCAGATTGTGCTGGAACTCCATCTCCTCTTTGGGAACACTGAAAGAGGGTGATTTACCAGAATTAGCTCCGAGTTATGCAAGCAGGTTTCACAAAGAGAAACCATACAATGCCCACAGCACAGAGTCCTTTAGGAATATTATAATAAATTAGGACAATTACTATAGTTTACTGTGGGTTACTGACAGGAATTACAGCAGAAATATTATATGGAGGTAAGATTGTCACAGAAAGAATAAAGAAATATCATAGCTTATTACAGTATGCTACAAAATAATTCAATTGAAGTGCCTACAACAGGACTTTTTTCACTTTTAATAGGTACACAGTGAGAAAATCTGCAAAATCAGATCAGTTTGAGATTCAACTCAAGACAAATATGTGTTGATTCAAGCACGCAATTTGCACAACACAATTGGTTATAAGGTGTTTGTATTACTGTTGGGCAAATGGCATTTTTTTAATAAGTAATAACCTTTTGAATAAATTAAGGTTATTGTCAACTTTTTTGTGGCATTCCTCCACATAACAAGAAAGCCAAGATCCATTTTATCCATTCAATCACTAAACATCAATGTATGATAAAGGTGCATCTGAGCAATTGCTCGTGACTTGAAGTTGAAACACTTACCTGATGTCCAGAGCAGACCCCATGTATGAGGGTTTTCGGTGTTCAGCACTGGCAGCTGTATAGGGAGGCTGTGGCTCTGATTCATTCCAGTACTTATCCTTCTCTACTAATGGAACCAGGTCATACATATCATCAACCGACAGCAGAGAAACCTGAGAGACAGAGATGTCATATGTAAGTTGTTATTTTGCTTTCAGACATACTTTCAGTGTGAGCACATTTATGAGTGAATGCAATGGGGATCTCACTGCAGAGATTACATTATAAACATACCTGTAAATTGCGATCCACCAGCCAGTTTGTCTCAAAGTCATCATCATCTTCCCCAAATGGATTGATGAGTTGCTCGGCCACCTAAATAAATTATTAGCTTTAATTACTGGTTTTAATGCACAACGCCTTACTAGTGTTAAACAACTGCAGGTCATTCCAGAGCCACTTTCCTTATCTTTTGTGCTTTTGATCTCTTGACCTGACTGTGGACCTATTCGCAACCACACACACCTTAAGCCAGCCGACATAGAAGAAGAACTGCAGCAAGGTGAAGACGGGAAGATAGAAGTCGAGGTTGTGACCTGGGTAGCCTTGTGTGGGGTCAAGAAACTGCCGACCGATCAGACAGGCCACGAAGAAACTGTACACAGCCACGGTTACCACCTGTCCAAAACAACAGAATCAGTTCACATTTGAGTCAATATATTGCTTCAGACCAAAACATGATTCTAACTATAGCCCCATATACCTTATTACAGTACAATTGTAATTTTACATCATTTTGTAAAGTCATATCACATCAGTGAAAGAATCACGTGTATCACATCAGTGATGAAACAACTGAGTTCCAATTTTAGTTACATTCATTGAATTATTCACTTAATTATGTTATTAATATTAGTACGGCACTACTCTAATCTGATCAGTCACACCTGAGTATATACAAGTGGCAGACTGATCCAGTCATAACCGTACAGCTTCATGCACTGTGAGCGCAACGTATTTAACTCCTAAAAGGGAAAAGAGACACACAGCACATGCAGAACTTTCAGTGCTATCTGATAAAGCTTTTACTCAATGATGCAACACCTCTGCTGTATTCTTTAAGCATGATGAAACTGAGAACAAATCTCTTCCCAAAACAGCCCATAAAATGCTTTTTAGTGACTACACTGATAATACAGAGCTCCACTATGGCATCACACACAAATAGCTGTCAGACATACATTAAGAAGAGCAGAGAGAGCAACGTCATTGTTAATGCGCCCCTCTGTCCTTGCCCTGAGCGCCAAGCTGACAAACCACATACAGGGTACCCAGAACTTGTTATGAGGAGATGGCAGTTGCTCCAGCTGCCTCCGCTCCTCTACTGTCATCAGCCCTGGAAAAGAGCGAGACAAAGACAGAGAGAGAGAAGGAAGAAAAGAAAAGACAACACAATGAGACAACAGGGAAAGCCACAACACACATTATAAGTGCTCAAGCGGATGTCAAGTAAGTCTCACACTGGTTTGTTTGCTCATGTGGGAACTGGTTCGACTTGGTTTGACTTAACTTTGAGTCCAGTGCTAATGGAGCCAAGGTGTTGGAGAAACAGACCATTAATCCTTGTTGTTTCCTTGCTGAGTCTCAATACCAGACACTGGGGGGTACCACAGCAACAGGAATTCCACAGAGCTCTAATCAGTGTTCTAGGCCACGTCACTTAAACCACCACTTTTCCTGGGTTACATGCCAGGATTTTGATCCAGAATCTTCCATGTTGTTCCACTGACATTTCAGATGTGGTAATATGGAAGTTCTGGATATTGTTTTAATGTTGTCCCTCTATAACAGACACCTACAAACCCTAAAAAAAATAGTTTTAGCCTGTAACCTCTGCCTCTGCACGCTACACTTTTCGTATAGGCTCAGTATGCTTGTTGGGGTTTGATCAATAATGTATGTGCGCTAGGGAGGAGAATGCTGTCCAGTTTCCAGGTTGGTTCGGCCAAGTTTATTCTATTCTATTCTATTCCAGCTGCATATCTGTTAGCAGGTAAGGTTCAGCAAAGCTTACCTGTAGTGTATAAAGTGTAGACAGTGTATGTGGCGTACCTGCCTGCACCAAATGCTCCATGGTGGGGAACCTTTTGTAGACAGCGGTGCTGATGGAGCGATAGATGAGGATGCCAGACAGGTTAGCATAACGCACCAGACTCCTGCGGATCAGTCTGGCCCCCTCATCTGCCCCTCGAACATGAGCCCCCACCAATGCAGCCAAGCGATCTGGCCATGGGACGCTCTCAAACTGGCCCCACCAGCGAGATACCACAAGGGTCACATAGAAACCTGCCAAACACACACATGCACTCAGCATTCCCCCAGAATCAAACTGTTTACATATCTGGCTAAACAGCTATAAGGAGTCTTATAGGTCCCTCAAGAACACAGTCACTCATTCCTTCACCCTCATAGTCATCGTTATTCAAAATTCCACTACTGTTTTACACCAATGTGAGATACTTTGGCCCCAAGTGAATTCAACAAATGTTTTCTATCATCAACTGTAATGGAGGATTTAAAGGCCTGCAGTAATAAAAAGCAAACCAAAAACAAATATATACAGTAAGGGATTCATTTGCATAATTATATTTTGATACAATGTTAAAGCTTTAGGTATTTTGTACAATTTGCATTATTCCACAAGAGTTTGTCATCAACGACTATAAGAGACTATAAGAGAGAGGTAATGTCCACTCACCTAGTACAAATGACACTGGAATAAGCTGTGCATACTGATCACAATAGATGGCCAACTTCTCAAACAGCCTTCTCTGTCCATCATCCAAGAGGAACCTGCCATCAACAGTTACACTCTGTTTTATTCTTTAGTAACATCTCAGAATATATTAGTACAGCAAAGATTTACTCGGGTTCTGTTAGGCTGCAACCCAGCACAGTTTACAGCCGTCCCTGTTGAAATGCACCTGATTCAGCCATCAGAGAATTATCAGGTTTAGTAGCTGTGTTAGAGCAGGGAAAACACCAAACTGTGCTGGACCGCTGGCTGCAGGGCTAATATTGCCCCCCTACAGTTAGTGATTAATGACATATATTTATCCCTTACAGAATTTCTCCCTGCTACAAACGGACTAACTAGCACAAACTCTACACTGCAAGCCAAAAGTTGCATGTTTGTCTCGCCTAAACCCATGCCAGAGGCAGCACTTGTGTTTGCCAGTACCTGTAGAGGATACTGATGGTGCAGTAAAGCACAGTGAAGATGAGCAGCTCTCTGTACAGGAGCTTATAGATGCTGCCTTTCCAGCGCAGGAGCAGGTGGGAGAAGGTGCCTAGACGGGCATCCGCTACCCTGCGCGAGTATGTCACTGTCATCTCTGTTCCCTGCTGGCCAGGAGAACCAGCTGTTGCACTCTACACACCGCACTCACCAGAAAACCCCAACAAATCAGGTTCTGGTGTTGGAATTCTGCATGGAAATAAGAAAGATACATGCTCATGGTTAAATGAGGACTAATGTACAGAATCAATAACAATAATCATTGTGTATGACTCTTCACTAAGTTTGTTAACATATCTGCTCAAACACACTTACAGAACCTGGTAAATAACAGATGAGTGGAATCAGGTGTGTGACCAGCAAAACTTACAAAATGTGCTGGACACCAGCCCCCCAAGACTGGAGCTGATGAGCCCTGCTTTAAAAAGATACTAGTGCATTTGTCTGATACTAGTGTATTGTGCCCACTCTCTGATGCACTCTGAGATGATGTCTATGAGAAAGCCAGTGACAGGGAAAGAGAGCATCACAGAGAGAAAGAAAGAGAAAAATAATTTTCTTTGGGTCAGTCAGGCATAGTTAAACACATCCTTGGTCAAACTGTAAGTCATAAGTCTGGATTTTTATAGCAGCATCTCTACTGGAATCTTTGTTTTACTGTAATTCAGTTTTAGGCTTAATCTGTGGCTGAAAATAAGCTGTGTTGGTCTACTATAGGCTAATGTAATTGACACATAAGAAACTTACCACCACACAACTTGATATACTGATCACATGAAGAAATCCAGAATCAAAGCTACTCACTGTGTGTAATGAGACGAAGGTTGACAGCCTGCATGAGTGGCACTGGAGCGAGGGAGGCAGGAGAGGAAGAAAAGAGGGAAAGGGACGCCCACATCTCCGGTCACTTGATGTGTTAATCTCTTTTAGCAACAAAGGGGCATTGTGAGGAAAAGGGTAGTTTAGTAATCTGAACAAATCTTTCACTTCAAAATAGCCCCCAAACCACACACACACACACACAGGACATTATTTATCCAATAATCATAAATATTAGGGGTAATATTATGCAATATTGATGGACACTTTAAAGGCTGAATAAGCAGTTTTCATTAATAATAAAGACTGAGGTTAAAAAAGGAAAAGTGGCTCTGGAATAGTGCAACTGATACACAGCACCACCTAATGGAGAAAATGCCAATTGCCCACCAGCACAGTTTAGTTATTCATTAACTTGTAGCTGCCCAGGGAGATCACCAGCATTGAACAACAGAGACTTGCCCAAATTTCTCATAATCTCTTTTGTACTGGACCAGCTGTCTGGATTTTAGTGCTACTAAATACACTCTGTTGACGCTCTTATGTCACAGTTATTCTGCAAACTTTGTCTTTTTTAGGAAATCAAGATAAATGACCTGTATCATTTCTGTTCATCACCAGGTAGGTGAACTTCTGTTGTAGTGTTTTTTTTGTCAGGATGGAGTATGACTGTTATTGTGTTACACTACACTCAAACGTTTGATGTCAAAAGTGTGCCTTGGGAAAACCAGCAGAAACAGAATACTGTCTATTTTTTATACTAAAAATATATTTTTTGTTTTCTGAACTGCTGAATTTTTGGCACCATGCAATTTGACAAGGTACAGCTAAGATGGTCTGGTGTGCATGTGTTAAAGCATACTTTTGCAATGTTTTATGCATCTCTCTCTATACATTACGCATTATCGCCAGTTTTTGGGCACTAAAAGTATTTGGACATTTTTTCCCCTGGTATTTCTTTTTAGGTTGCCAGTGCCTGCAGTTACTGTCTGCTAAAAGCACTTAATGTTCTCAAGTCTTAACCAGAGATGAGAAAAAGATTAACCTACACGGCTGCACAGAAAGTGTAAAGGACATCAGCAGTAGCCCATGACCCAAGTTATAGCACTCACTAGTTGGCTATAGTGGGAAATTCTGCAATCCTATTTCCTTTACTTACACAAGATAAGATCAATGGAAACTTATTGCAGCAGAAAACTAATATTTACTTAACAATAAACTGCAATATTAGTTCATAAATGTTAACTCTGCCAATAATGTGGCTGGGGAACTGTTATGTTTTAAATGAAAGATATGGAAGTGTTTCTAAGACATTCTTTTTGTTGCATTCAGGCGCAGAGAGATTCCAGAAAATGATGGTTAGTAGCTGGGACCAGAGACGAAACCTGGTTCTGTATTAGTCCCTCTCATTGGAAAATGGATGCCTTTGAGGGTATCCATGCTGTACAGCTGTCCTCCTCTCCACCAGTGTCCAGATCCAGCCCAGGGTATGAACTGCTGGTGGCAGGGAGCTCAGGGATTGCAGTGTATTCGTCCCATACATTTTTTGGAAAGGATGATCGCGGAAGCAAGTACAGCAGAGCTAAAGAAGAGAGGTGTCCTGTTGGGAGGTATTTTTTTTATTTCATATTTTTTTCTTTTTACATACCACATTGATCCCATAGGAAATTACTTCAGTCCTCTGCATTTAACCCATTCACCAGAGTGAAGCAGTGGGCAGCTGACAGTGGCACGTGGGGAGCACTGTGTGGTATCTTGCTTAAGGGCACCTCAGTGGTGCCACTGGCAGACATGGGATTCAAACCTATGACTTTCTGATCACAGGAGCAACTCCCTAACCACCAGGCCACCACCAGCTAGGTATGTGGTGGATTTTATGTGGTAAAGAGGTGAATAATGGAACTGACTACCCAGGGCCCCTGGGAAGAGGAGGCTCTCACAGGGTCTTGACTAAAAGTTGCTTTGGTTTCCAGTTTCAAAGGGTTTCAAATCAAGAGTGGTCTGTATTTCGAAAACATTGTTTTAGTAATGTGATCAGCAAAAATTAATTTGCTATTCGGCCAAATCTGTTTAGCTCCACAAATTTACTTTGAAGTTATAGGGATGCCTGGACTACTTTTTAAAAGAGGTACAGTACAGAAAAAAAAAAACTCATTTACAGATATCACTCTTAAAGGTATAATTACAAAACAGCCCTTTGGAAATGTTCATGTAAAAATCCATCATGACTTTCAGGGTTTGGGCTAGCCCTCCTTGCTTCCAGTAAAGGGCATCTTAATGCTTTAGAATATCCTTGGGGAAGGCCCTTCTCTATTCCACCATGACTGTGCCTTAGTCCACAAAACGAGGTCCATAAAGACATGGATGGATGAGTTTGGTGTGGAGGAACTTGCCTGGTCCCCACAGACCCCTGACCTCAACATCATCCAACACCTTTGGTACGATCTGGAATGGAGATTGCGAGTCAGGCCTTCTCGTCCAACATCAGTGTCTGAACTCATAAATGCTCTACAGAACGAATGGGCACAAATTTACCTACATAAACACTCAATGGTGCGCCAACTTCACATTAGTGTAAATGCAGTGTCATTGAAGTCCCTGTTGGTGTAATGGTCAGGAGCCCCTTTACCTTTGTCTATGTGGTGTATGAGTATTTTAGAGAATTATTGCTATGAATGTTGTAATTCTTGGGCATTGTGGATGATATCCTGACAAATGCTCACACGTTTTTGTTCGTGTTATGGATCAGCATTTGGTTTTTAAAACAGAGCTGTCAAGCCAAACAGGGCACCATGTCGACATGCCATTTCTCGAGGAGCATCTTTGAGAACTAAGAGGTTATATAATACTAACTGTATCATATAAACTGGACCTGTATGTGAACAAACCAGTTTCAAAGCTGTTTCTCGGGCTCTCTTCCTGAAGGCAGAGCTGAAGTTTACAGGCGCCTGGGGGTCACGTGACCTGTTTACAGCCGCCTCGACGCTTGTTCCCAGAGCTTCGTGAGCGCCGAGACCACAGACACTGGCAAACCTGTTTCTTTTTCTGCTTCTTGTCGTGTAATAAGTCGTCGAGGAGGCCCTGAGAGGCTGTATCGTGTTGTCGGTCTATGCCTGGCTTTAGACGAGGTTTAGCTGTGTTTTTGTGGCCGGAGCGGATGCTGGATGTGGCAGGCTGAAGAGGACCTTAAGGGTGGGGATCCGGACATACCAGGACTGATAAGTTCTACTAAAGTCAGGATTGAGCTTCGTTCTAGAGAATATAGTCAGTACAGAGGCGTCTAGGGCTGATTTTGTGTCTGACAGTGCCGTGTGGTCTGTTGTTGGTCAGGACTGTAAGCAGCTTGCAGTGCTTTGATTTAGTACGGAGGGCTCGTAAATCCCTGCCTGTTCCATATCTAGCGCACTACAGAGTTCACGCAGCCTACTAATGACTCCTACACGCAAATAGTGCACTGTATGTAAATAGAAAAACATTTGGTACTCAGTTTAGGATATTTAAAGCAGAGTGAAATAGGTTTTTACTACTCTTAAACTTAATTTAGCCTTGTCTAGTCTTCTACTTGTGGGACTGGTGAGTGTAGGGAAGCTGTCAAAAGTCCAGTAATGGAATTCCTTGCTTGATTCTGCAGGTTGATAGACCTGGAGCCTGAACCAGACCCCAGTGTACTGGTGAAAGGGAGACAAGGTGACGGAATGCTCCAAGAAGAGGCAGGGGCCCAAGGAGAAGACACTTACAATGTGTCTCGCCTGCGGAGCTCTTCTCTAGAGATTAGAGAAAAAGGCACAGAGTTCCTCCGAGAGCAACTGGATGCTGCCCAGAAGGTGATGTAGACAAGCACTTATTTAAAAACATGTAAATAAGCGCACAGATGCCGCTTACATATGTGACCTGTCCCTCCAACACTTTAAATACTTGCTGCTCATGTATAATATTCTATTATTTGCTATTTTAGTGTTTTATTAACACTCTCTCTGCAGGAGCTGAAGCTGAAAGGGGAGGAATGTGAGCGGTTGTCTCAAGTGAGAGACCAGCTGGAGCAGGAACTGGAAGAGCTGACAGCAAGTCTTTTTGAGGTAAGGAAAAAGCTGACTGTCAGTATTTTTGTGGTGAGGTTTTTTAAATTAATTTAATGTGTTTGCATGAAAATGCATGATAAGCAAGAAAATGTCTTAGCTGATGTGTGTTCTATCACTGACACATTCCCTTGCATAATTTCCATAGGAAGCTCATAAGATGGTCCGGGAAGCTAATGTAAAACAGGCGACAGCTGAAAAGCAACTGAAGGAAGCTCAGGGCAAGGTAATCCTATTCATGAGTCCAGTTGCCCTTCATTATATACTTGTCAGAGCTGGTCTTGCATAACTTCTCGTCCTTTTCTCAGATTGATGTCCTGCAGGTGGAGGTGTCGGCCCTAAAAACTCTGGTGTTGACCTCTACTCCATCTTCACCCAACCGCCAGCTCCACCCACAGCTGCAGCAGACAGGCTCCAGGGGAGCCTCGTCTCGGCATGGTGGCCACAGCCGCAACAAGAGTGCCACTCTCAGCCTGCATCAGCTACAGCCAGAGCCAGTCTCCTCACCTCCTCAGACACAGCTAGAAGACAAAGAGGTATATATACACACACATGCAGACACAGAGGATCAGGGATCCATCCATTTGTTTAATCAGTTGGTCTCAAACAGCTGATTGGTTAGATGAGCTCCTGCTTGGTTGGAACAAAAGCTTGTAGCCACACCGTCTTTTGTGAATAAGGTTCATGATCCTTGCTTTGGATGATTTAAACTTTGTTTTCTCCACTAAAGTGATGTAAACATCATGGAATGTTATCGCTCTGTCCAGAAACAGATATTTTTAGTGTTGTGATTTAAAGAAGAGAAAGTTTAATGTTTTTCCTCCATGACAAAGACTGCTGCTACTTTTGCCTGCTGGGTGAAACACAATGCAGCTGCGCTCATAAAGATGGAGCCTGCTAAACTTTCCTGCCACATTACGAAGCAGATTTTGCCACACCACAGCCTGTCAAGCACTGTGTGACACAGCAGAGCTCTCCATTAAAATAAATAAGATGTGGTAAGCTCAAGTTACAAGTGGACACCACTGAGCAGTACTTTTCTGTCTGCCACAGAACAGTTCCCACAGCAGACAGTTATACTGCAGCTCAGGAGGATCTCAAAGCTGCCTCTGTAGAAATAGTTTTCTACAGAGAATGGGCCCACACATCCTTGCTTTAGTCACATTAGGAACGGGTGGTGCTGTGACTTTTTCAAAGAGAAGGTACAAGTACAGTTAACAAACTAGTGTGTGTCATATTGCCATAAGTCTGGAAACATGTGTTCATATCTGGTTTACTTGCTACTAAATGTTTCATTAACTTCCCAAATATTTTTCAGCAACTATCCTTCTCTGAAACACTGCATGTAGAATGACTGGAAACTGGTGCACAGAAGTGTGTACTCATAAATTTTTGGATTGTCGTTCATAGTGGGACTGAAAAAATATTTGTGGCCAGTTTAGAGTACAATAGATTCCAGACTGTCTTTCCCCAGAAGTCTGGTCATGGGTGGTGTGGTCTGGTTTGGTTTGATTTGGTTGGGTCAAACACAAATGCATCAAGATAACTTACTAGTGCTTCTCGTTTTCCACTAGTTAGTTGTACATTTATTTCCTAGCTGGTCACCTCTCTCTTACAACTAGCTCCATTTGCTGTCTCTGTTACACATCCCACTTTTGTTCTACCTTTCTATCCCTCTCTGTCAGCAGCCCCTGGTCTCTTCTGTCTGATTTTCTTCCTCGTCTGGCTCTTTCTGTGAATCTGATCTGTGGACCTTGTTGGCCACAGCATAGTGAGAGCCTAGAGGCTGACCATCAGCAGATAACTGCAGACAGTGGAGGAGTGTCTGTCTGATTGAAAGCGCTGCACCCTATTGAGAGTCATGTAAAAGTTTTTGTGTTCTTATTATATGTGCTTATTTCTTCTTGTTGGTATGACAGTATTGGGCTTTCAAATTGGCCTTTGTAGTAAGCTATTGCAGAACAACAGAACTCCTATTTGACTAAACATCTTTCTTGCTGTCTGTACTCTGTATTTTAGCTGGACTCTGTATTGTTTGCTGAATTTTTGTCTTGGAGAGAAGCTCCGAGTCTGGATCGATCTTCTGCCTTCATAAGCCGCATCTACAAAGAGGACATCGGGCCCTGCCTTTCCTTCACACGCTCAGAAGTATGCAAGTTTGTGTGCATATGCTTTGCATGGATTTGTTAACCAATTAGCAGTTTAGCAAATGTACATTCTTGTATTTCTGTCTCTAGCTGTCCCAGTCAGTTCAGAGTGCAGTGGAGAATAACTCTTTGACCATTGAGCCTGTTGCCATGACGGCACTGCCCATGGTCAAGGCCTCAGCTATTGAGTGTGGAGGCCCCAAGTGAGTCATGCACACAACACACAGTGTTATGACAGCATTTTTTTTCACTATGCCACTCTATCATTTCTCTTGTGTCCTCTCTGAGCCAATCCACATGATCATACGAAGTCTGAGGCAATGATGAGTCTCAATCATTCAAATCAGTTCAAATCCGATTTAAATAAGCATAGTAAACACACAAAATAACAATGTTTTTGAGAATGTGTTTGACTCCCTAATTCAAACTGAATTGAAAGTTACTTTCCTCTGTGCATTCTAATCCCCAAAGAAGACAAACTGGAAATACAGGAATTTCCTACTCTGTTGTTCAGGAGGACGATTGTTGGCACGCAGATTTAAATTCTGTTTTTTATTCTTAATTACCAGAACGTTCATTCATCTAGTATGCCTAACACCATAGCATTCTGCATGCATTTAATCTGGGGTTCATTTTAATTGGGTTCCGTTTTCTTAATCACAGTCTAATCACGCTGTAATATGGGGTTGTTTTCACAGTGGCTGCCGAGCACCAGTAGAAACGTAAGTGATTTTAGAAGCCAATCACGTCACTAACATCCACTAGCATGCTTTACAGGGTCAATATTATTCAGCATTCTTTCCAGGTATTCTTTCCCCCTTACATTTCCCAACTGTTGGGCTAGTTTTCACATTGATTTTGTCTGTATTCAGTACACCCACCTGGACTTGACACACCCATGTTATATTACACTGTTATCAGTGACTTGTTCTTTTCTAATTGTCTACTCTGTATAAGTACCAATCACAGATGTGTAATTATTCTGTATACAGTCTAAGGTAGATATAATCCAAATGCATAAACACCTCAAACCTTTGAAAAGGACTAATTGGGTTTGAACCTGGAGCAATGTGGTTTTGTGTTAGGATGGAGTGGGTAATATACTCTCTTTTATACAACCACATACTGCATGTATACTTTTTTTGCATAAATATAAAGTAACTATCAGTACATTTGCATAAATACAGTCAAATGTAAAACTTTAGCAGGTTTTTTGTTTGAGAGAGAGATTTCCAGCTGCGTTACCAACTGTGTGTGTGCTGACACAGGAAGTGTGCACTAAGTGGACTGTCTCGCCCCTGCCGACATCGCATCAAATTAGGAGACAAAGAGAGTTACTACTATATCTCTCCCTCCATCAGAGCAAGGGTAAATGGCTCTCTTTCTCTGTTTACGTCTATCTGTCTATTTCAGCGGCTCTAGTTCAAGAAAATTCTTAAGATGATACTTAATTTCAGTTAAGGCTATCTTGCATCCTTTGATTTTTATTCTGTCCGCTTAGTCACCAGCACATTGAGGTCTAAATTTGATATGCAAATCCCCTCTTTTCGCCTGGACAGATCACAGCAGTGTGTAACTTCTTCACCTATATCAGATACATCCAGCAGGGCCTGGTCAGACAGGACGGTGAGTGTGAAAACTGGGCTCATGAAGAACATCCATTTTACTTTGAATATCTATTAGATTGAAACAGAAAAATACTCTACATAAAGACAGAGCATTCTAGTCATTTTCTTTCTGTTTCTTTCTCTGCAGCTGAGCAGATGTTTTGGGAGGTAATGCGCCTGCGCCGGGAGATGTCAGTGGCGAAGTTGGGTTTTTTCCTTACAGATGAAAGTTGAAAGACACGACACTCTGGCCATTCTGTCACAGCAATTTGAAAATAACTGTTGCTCAGACATAGGCACTCGTTATTGCACCAGCATCTGTTACTTCATGAGCCAAGATGAACGAAAGCTCCAACCCAAAGCACAGCGCAGTGGCAGAACAGCTCAAAGAGTGGTAAGGATTCTGAGAGCTGGTGCACTGCATGTTCAGTCAGTATTATATTGCAGTGTGACCCGTAACTGGACCAAGTAGCTGGACCAAATAGAGATTATTCCCATGTCTTCCACTACACTTCAGATCATAAAACAGCAATTCAGAAGCTATTGTAGAGTAAACTTAAGTAAGCAGGAGTTATGTTTTGTTATTGTTTGTTAGTACACATAACAGATAATCAGGTAATCGGACCTAAGAACAGTGCCTGTTTCTCACACTCCTCATGCACAATCTGAGAGTTAAAGTGACAGATCCACATTGGTGGAGGGTTCCAAAGAGTTTACAGTTGTCAAACACTATTTGCATCATGATCTTTCCTCTGCCTCAACAAGCAGTGCCACGCTCCACCAAGACACACTCCACTAAAATGCTGCAGGAGACAAATTCTTTAGGCTGTTTGGTCTTTAATCATTATATACATACACATATTTCTATTTCTCAGAATGTCACTGAAGCTGCAACAATAAATTGTCAATTTAAAATAGCATAAAAAATTGCTTTAACTTTTACTAGTATGCTTGTACACTGATCAGCCGAAACATCAGAACCACAGCGGTGAAGTGAATAAGATTATCTATTTGCAATTATGGCTGCCAAGGACTGTGATGTACTGGGCAGCAAAAGATTAGTCAGTTTTTGAAATGAATGTGTTGCATGCTGACAAAAGTGTGTAAATATCTGAGCGGCAGCAGGTCTTGTGAGGTATTCTCAGTGTACAGTTTCCAGTTCCTACCACGTTTGGAAGGACAACTGGTGAACAGGCGTCCAGGTCATGGGTGCCCAAGGAGCATTAATGCATGCATATAGCAAAGGCTAGCTCGTGTGACCTGATCCCACAGAAGTGCTGTTGTAGCACAAATCATTGAAAAAGTAAATGCTGCCTATGAAAGGTGTCAGAACACACAGTGTTTTTGCTTGAAGCTGCGTTTGGGCCTGCTTGGCTGAAGACTGGTCAGAGTGCCAACCCACTATCCATAAACAAAAGCGCCTACATTCACAACGTGAGCCAGTGTGATGCTCTGACCAGTGTCCTGCTGGGCAATTTAGTCCTGGGGTTCATGTGGACGTTACTTTAACATGTACCACCTAACTAAACATTGCTGAAGGCCAAGTATATCACGTCCTGGCAACCTCGAATGAGGTTAAAGTGCTCTCCAGAGTTCAAGGATTTATAAGACTTACAAGTATATGCTGCTAATGTCTGTGCCAGATATCACAGCACTCCTTCAGAAGTCTGGTGGAGTCCAGGCCTTGACATGTCAGAGCTGTTTTGGCACCACGTGGAGGCTGTGCACAATATTGGGTGTTGGTTTTAATGTTTGGTCTGGTATGTGCCTGCTTGCTAGTTCACTCTCTGATAGAAACAGGAGAATAAGCTTATATAAGCAATATAGACACAGTGCAAAGCCATGCAAACCTGAACATTTGTTTAACAGATTTGGTTGCTTGACTTGTTCATCAGCTAAAAGATACAAGACAAAAAACACTAAGTTTGACCAAATAGCACACAGCTGTTCATCTCATGGGGTTTCAGACTGAAAGTATTATCAAACACAGACCTGATGTCAGTGGATATGACCTAACTCAAGTTTAGATGATTTGCACAATGCTCTACAGCTTGTTCAGGTGATTTTTTACATTTAGCTAGAACTTGAAGGAAAGTTAAACAATTGTCCAAGTTTACATAACCTAAAAAATTTATTTTATTGCCTTTACATGTAAGCTGAACTGCCTTGGGAGATTCCGTACAAGTTTTTGGATTAATGCAATAAAACATTACATGATCTGAATGAGTGCATTTTTGTTTATGTCAAATACTGATTGGAAATACTGTGTAGATCAGAGTAAACAATGCATTTCAGTTGGAATTTGTTGCACAAAAGTAAAGTAATGATTAGGGCCGTTAAACAACATACATATGCTGCAGTACATTTTATTTTTTTGAGAATCAGTCCTCAGGTGACATTAATACTGAATAGACAAAACGTTACACATTTGCTGTTTTTCACTTATAAAATCACAAAGAATCCATATAAAAACTTCTGAAAGAATTTGTTGTGAGATACTGGAATACCATGAGACAGGATAAAAAGAAAATTAGTTATATTGCCCATTCCTGCATTTTAGCTGCAGTGATACCAAACATAAATGGGTTAAATGCAGAGGAAATATTTTGTGCTGTGGTTTGTTCACATATGACCGAATTGTCACTTTCACTTTCACATTTAATGTAGAGTTCATCCTGTGGGACACACAAATCAATCAAGAGCGAATAGGCATGTCTCATAGCAGTGCATCATTTCTGATTGTCTGAATGACTGGATGAAAAGAACTGACGTGTTTGAAACATTCACCCAAAAGGGGCGTGGATGCAAGGCAACCGTGCTGGAAAATCAATTGTAAAAACCATCTACCTACAGAAGACTACGAGTGTGAGGAAAATCTGCCACGTCTTGTGTGTCTGCCACAGAACAGGTTTCACAGGGAACCAAAGTAAAGAAAACAAGTAAAGCATGTTTGTGAGTTAGCTCTTAAAGAGAAATACACACATATATTTTGTCAAAGTCATTCCTTACATACAAGAATACTGTTTTCTGACTGTATAAGAGTATTAACCTGAGGCCAGTGGCGTTGTGTTAAGGAGATCGTAACTGAAGTAATTAGGAAAGAACAGCATGATTGTCAGATAAGCTTGTGGGTTATCTATACATTTGTATGCAAACAATATCCAAGATATTTGGAAGTCATTCTCTACAGAGTAGACATTTTGGCAGTTAATAAATATACATTTATATTTATATTTATATACACATGTAAACATTGACTTTCAGTGTTTTCTTTCACAGCAAGCTCTCGCAACAGGCTCTGCCTTTCTGAGGAAGAACCTATAAGGATAGAAATGTCACCGAAAAAAATTAACAAATTATAATCTACAAACTGATATTTAAACAAAAGTGACCTGGAACAAGTCCCACCTGCCGTAGCAGATCACGATTAGGGCCATTATGGCCATGCCTGCTAGTACTGCCATGACTGCAGCGGTGATGGCGGAGGCAGAAAGATGAGGTGCAAACTCTGTGAAAAGGTGTATCAGACTACTTAAACATTTATTGCCAATCAATCTGCACATTTTGTCTAGGACAGCACATACCTGAGCAGATGAAGGAGCCAGGTGTGTTGAGGCACTGCATGTTTGAAAGGCAGACAGAAGGCTGGCTGGCACACTCATCTATGTCTGAGAAACACAAAATATAATGAACTGTTAAAACCATCAACAGCATTGTTCCTTTTAGCTGGTTGAGCCAAACCCAGATTTACCATGGTTTAAAGTATCTTTACAGTTAAAAAGGAAAGGTTAACAACTTTTGCCTTCACATACACCTTCACAAGCGGATGGTTGTGGGGTCGACGTGTGTGAAGGGTTCACAGGTGTGTGTGATGTGAGTATGAGCTGCGTATGTGAAAATGAATGCCTATGTAAGAAATGGGTGCATGTTTAAGTAACTGAAATCACTTACTTTTGAATACGTTTGGAGATAAACAAATAATAAATTACACACACCTTGGCAAGTGGGTGGTTGTGAGGTCCACAGGTGTGTGACAGGGTCACAGATGATGTGTGTAGCCCCAAGAAGCTGATAGCCAGAGGGACACTGGTACAGCACTGCAGTATCACACAGTACAGAGAAACCCACCTTCAGACGAGGGATAGACCCACATACTGGATCTAAAAAAGGACCAAAATAAATAGAAAAAGTTAAACTAAACTTTTTTGCTAATTATATTGTATGCACCTCAATACATGTCTGCTACTCAAACAACAAAAATGAACACTTTAACTCCCTCACCAGTATCTGGCTCCTTCCAGGCAGAAAGGTTAAAGTGTGTGATGTTTGTGTGGGTGCATGGCAGCAGCTGGTCAGGGTGGAGTGTACGAGTGAAAGGGTCCGATGGCACCATACGGATGTGTGTGTTCTCACAGATGATGCGCGAGAGAGATGCAGTGCGCAGTGAGTCTCTCTGAGCAGCGCTGAAAACACCCTCTCGCTCCCACCAGAACCTTACAGAGACACAATAAGTGTCATTCACTCACTCACAGGTGTACACAGTTGCACAATTATCTGTCAAATATAAGCGTGTTTGAATTAGATGTTTAAAAGACGGTCTCTACTGAACTCATTTACCGGTTCCCCGTTTGCTCACCTGTCTCCTTCCCTGAGCGATCTGAACTGTTTGGCCAGCAGACAGGCTAGCAGAGGCCCCACTCTCCCTCCTGGCAGCGCTGGCTCCGAGATGCCCCCCACCCACACGTCAATGTTCTGGACCGTGCCATACAGACCAAGCAGTTTATGCACCAAGCCTACATTACCCAGGATTCCTATTAACTCTGACTCATTTGCCGGGACTGAGAGGCCACACAGCTGTCGCCATGCACTGTAACCTGTATAGTAAGAAAAGTCATGAGTTACTGCGTTTGTTCTGTATTTATAGTACAGTGTCTCAAATACACTAAATGTCCAAATGTAGGTAGAGACGTGCTCATCCAACATCCATTAAGAATATTAACACGACGCAGTGAGAGCGTCTATACCTTGTGTTTTTAATGTGAAACATTGCTATGAGAATTAGTTTGCATTTAGTAACTAGAGCATTAGTGAGGTCAGGTAGTGATGATGCATCATTTGAGCACGTATTCTTTGGATTATGGATAGATCTCAGCACAGCAGTGATACTGACTTGTAAGTGGCTATCAGACAGCAATGCTGCTGGAGTTTTAAACACTGTGTCCACTTACTTGTCAACTATTCAACACATTTAATCTGTTGGTTCACTTTACAGATGTAGCTTTTGTGCTATTCAACCACTAGTCAGTTGTCAGATCCTAGACACAGGACACTGTTAGCTGGATATTTTTGGTTGGTGTACTATTATCAGTCCAGCAACAATACTGTACTGTTTAAAAACTCCAGAATTATACTTGCAATAATATGCTCACTGGTGGTCCTGTGTCCTGTGAGGGTCCTGACCACCATTGAACAAGGAGCTAACAAATGACGCAGAGTGCAAGCTATGTGTGTAACAAATTAACTCATGAGTAATAAATGAGTGAATGTTTAAATAACTGTATGTCTTTTTGGATAATTTTGAAAATGCAGCATACATTAAGTTTCTCAAACCAGCTTTGCCTTGCTCATAGGCACATTTATATACGAAAAAGAAAACACTTGTACTCTTAAATATTGATACTTATGTAAGTACCAGGCAGGCCATGGTCTCGTCCTCTTTGCAGGTTTAGAGACGCCAGGTCCAGAGGTAGGCCCCCCTGTGCCTGAAACAACCGCTCAGTCAACTCCTCCACCATCATCTGCTGTGGAACCTGCAGTTTTGCTGGAGACAACAACAACCCTCGCAGTATTGGATCTATACCACCTAGAGAGAGAAAGAGAGAGAGAGAGAGAGAGAGAGAGAGATAGTGATATATATTTATATAACAGGACATATGTCAGAAATGTATTATGCCTGTATTATTGTGTGATTAGTTTATGATCCTAAACTTAATGTAATACTAAAATAAAATCTTAAGACATTTCTGATGGAGAATGTACCCTCTTCCACCACTCTCCAGGATGCAAACAGTGACTGGTGTAAGGGTAGTGGTGGATACTCAGGATGGAGCTGATAATCAGGCCCGAGTCTGTTCACCACTGGATGCACGGTCACATGGGCAAAGCGGAAGGCAGCGGTAGAGAAACAGTTGGTGATGCTGGGATCAACCTCAGGGTCATAACCACTATAGGGGGGCATGAACTCAGAGTGGGCTTTGTGCCCCAGAACACGTGGCAAGTAGTGATCCCACGTCAGAACCTGAGAGAACAGTGAACAGAGGCAGATTTTTTATTATTATTATTATTATTATTATTATTATTATTATTATTATTATTTCCCAGCCAAGATCCTGCCTGCTTCTGTGCTTTCTCCATTCTAATACACCTGATTCAACTAACCAGCAAGTGCCCTGTGAGCTGAAGTGGCTGTTGAGAACAATAATATGTGCAGGACAAGGTTGTATTTCTGTTGATTGGAAATCATTGATCGAACCTGATGTACAGCTCCAAGGATTTTCCTGGCTTCTTGGTACAGCGTTTCTGGGCTCCAGTGGGGGTTAAGTCTGTGAAGCTCCTCAGTCAATCGATTATGCTCTCTCAGAAACAGTGTGTGCAGAGCAATCATCCCCAAGTGCTCATTGGCCCGAGAGTCGCCTGGAATACACCCAACACAGCACAATGCAGATCAACAGCCTACGAACCTGAAGAGTACTTGCTAGCAACTTGTCTGTCATTAACAGTGTTAGGAGTAATGCGTTACAAAAGTAATGTATTACGGTAACGTATTACTTTTTGCTGTAATGCAGTAGTGTAAGGCATTACTAATCAATTTCCAGTATTTTACTCGCTACATGTTCAGTAACGCTTGCGTTACAACTAAGTTTTTGCCCGCGAGACATTAACAAAAATGTCCTGTTGGTAGTCAGTGAATAGACGCGTGTGGTGTCATTCATCATCTCCCACTCGCTGGTGGAACTTATTTAGTAAGGGGCCGTTCACATATCGCGCCTAAAAACGCATGGAAAACGCGAGGCGTGTCGCTTTCTTCATTTTTTTTCAAAAGCGCTCAAGTATCTGTCGTTGCTGAGCAACCATCAGCCACGCTCTCCATTAATTTCAGCAATGGATTTCCACCGACGAAAAACCCTTG
>JBBJLR010000133.1:13939693-13961239 GCA_037577145.1 Brachypetersius gabonensis
CACACACACACACACACACACACACACACACTGCTAACCCTACCCCAAAAATCAGACCCAGTTCTGACATTTATCTAATTAGGTTATCACACCAACTTAATTATATATTAGGTTATCATGTGCCCCTCTGTTCCCACTACAGCTATGGTGTCTAAAGTTGTCTAAATTATTTTATTACAATGCAATGTGTTAAAGGAAGTCTTTGTGCATACCACAACCACCACTACTACTATTGCTACTCTTATTATTCTTGTTTTTGTTATTATTATTGCCTTACCATGACATCCTACAATATTAGATATTAACAATGAAGCCAATACAACTACTGTGTTTGGGTGGGAGCTAGATAGTTCTTAGTAACAGATTTAGGTTTTGTTTTAATAGAAGTGTTGGTACAGTGTATAAAAGGTGCGGACAAGTTTAGGGGCAATGGCAAGGACAGAACAGTACAGGAAAGAGCTTAAGGCCATGCAAAGATAGAAAAAAGGCAAAAAAGGGGTCAAGTCTATTAAGATCTTTTACATGCAAAAATTAAAATTTGAATGGAAAATCAAATTTAAATCTAAATTTTAGATCATAATTGACTATTTTTAATTTAGCGAACAAATGAAAAAAAAAACAGAGCAGGTCCAAATTAGATAAATAGGCAAGGTGTGAAACTTAACAGAATTCTGGTATTTGTATACATGGCTTTCATAATCAGAGAAGTAACACTATTCCTTGCGGTGGGTTTGCTTAGGCTCCTCTGTAGGTCAGTATGTCATTGAGGCACGTTTCAGTTTCAAAGGCCCGAAGATCAGTTAGCATGAAAGCATGTTTAACCTTTCCCAACACTGAGTCAACTGCTGGAGCTCAGCTAGAACAATAAAAACCTTTAAAGAAGCATCAAACTGGAATTCACTCTGACATCATCTGCAGTCCTCACTTGGCAATTTAAAGTTCTGCTCTTATCAAGTGTCCATAGCCTTCTGCTTTTTTCTCTCCTCCAATCCTCTCTGTCTACTCCTCTCCAGGTGTGTGTGATTTCTATCTGATTGAGCCTGGGCCAGGGTGCGAGCA
This sequence comes from Brachypetersius gabonensis, assembly GCA_037577145.1. NCBI lineage: Eukaryota > Metazoa > Chordata > Actinopteri > Characiformes > Alestidae > Brachypetersius > Brachypetersius gabonensis. Next base: position 13,940,753 of record JBBJLR010000133.1, read on the forward strand.
CAATCAACAAGGAGAGGAATTACTGGAAAATGGACATAAAGAGGCTGTGAGTTACTTGGTAACAGTAAGTTGTGAAGTGATCAACGTTCATACAGAAACAGTTGATTAAATAATGTTAATATTGAATCTCTATAGAGATCCTCTGTTACTCCAACTTAATTTGTGCCAGCTGTACAATCTCAAGATGCCCAAATGAAAAATACATCTATGATTTCCTCAGATAACAGATATTTATTTTGAATATTTTTTGAAACACAAAAAACACTTCAAAAAGGTGCACTGACTTTTCTTTAGCATATAAAAATCTATAAAGACGTATGGAAACTCAATGTTAAAAATTTGAAAAAAAAAAAAGCATAAGACCCAAGTATCTACCATCATTTCAATCATTTAAAATTTTAGTACCAGTGGCTGCCAGGAGGCGAACACAGGGATCTGCTGGCACCATTTTATGTCTTCACTGTAGAAGGTGATAAGAGTGGCTATGTTTTACAGGTGTATAAGTACAAGGGTTGATGGCATTCTGAGGTTATCAAAATCAGAATAAGATTAAAAACCTTATGCCTTATACAAAACTCTGGTCTTGGTCCAACACAGTGTGATAGCCCTCTTAAAACACACCCATCAAACGTCACAAATACCAAATGAGCTGAACCATTAAACGGAGCTAGACATCGGCCCTACAGCTTATAGATCTAAGCTTTATGCCAAAAGAATGTTTGGAAGGCTTTCCAGAACGAAGTCCCTCTTAAGGAAAAACAAATTGTTTTTTTTATTTTTAATTGATTTTTTTCCCTTCATATTTATCAGTGGGTAGGTCTGGAGTCAAGTGCAAACAGGTTTGAAAGAAAAACAGGACCATTACAATATAAGACATCTTTATTGCCACAAAGCAGTTCATGTGCTGTTCAGAAGCAGGAACTCACCATAATAATGTATAATGTTTCCTTTAAGATAAAAGTCTTTCGTACGCACATCTTTAGGTAAGGGATAAAGTACAATAGTCTTCATATCAAAAGGTCAATTTAACATTTAAATTAAAAATGTGTTTGCATCTTTTTTTTCCAAGGCTCTCAAATATCCACATACTTTTTCCAAACAAAAATGACTTTCAGATGCAATTAAATAATAAATACTTCTAGGCATATATTAGTCTAAAAACAATATAAAACAAAACTGGTGTAACTAGACGTTAAGTTGTCATACTGCAGCAAAAAAAGAACCTTTTAAAACGTAAGAAAATTAATAATGTATACATACCTCTGTTTACTCTGAGCTAATCCCTAGCTGACCAATGGCAAAGTTTCTGAAATTCCTCATTGCTCTTTAAATAGCTTAGGGAAATGTAGGTTAACAGTGAAAAGAAGGTCTTAGGCAAGGTTAGAATTCCTTTACAAGCCAGACAATTGTTGTGAGACAACCTAATTCAGTAATATGCTTGCATGGGTTATTGCAGTGCAATGCTCAAGTGTAGGATTCTGAAATAAAAAAATTAGTTTTGGAAACGTGTAGTGTTTGTTGAAATAAACTACCAATTTTGCGGTTATTGTAGAAAGTGCATCTGATCAAGCAAAAAAAATAATACTATTTATAAACAGCACGATCCACATAAGATGTTCTTACCCATTATTGTTCCAAGGAACCATAATGTGTCTCAGAATTACAATGCTAATGTACAAGTTCCACTGTGATATATTCATATTCAAAATATAGAGCAATAATAGGCAAAAATTGACCCTAACCATTAAACCACAGACATTTATACTAATGATACTTTACATAACATAAGAAGGCAGATTGTAGTGTAAAAGTTGAAGGATTCCTGATGGTTGGTTATAGAAGCATTAATGTGAGGTAAAATGAATCTCCTTTAGGCATGCTGAGACCAGAGGAATCGATCACACCGCTCTAGCATAGTCTGAATCAGAGCTCTGCAAGAGAATGAGAAAAATACAGAAAAAAAAGAGTGAAGCAAGCCCTATAATGGTAGACAAGTACAGTCAATAGTTCTGGTTGCAATAGTTCTGGACACCCTGCAGGGGTCACTATATGTAATGAGAGCACTTTTTCCTCTTACCTCTGCCTCTTCTCTGCCACTCTCAAAAGCTCACACACCAGTGTGGAATGGGGGCTGAGCTCCAACTGCACTCCACATTCCTGCAGTGCTGCTAAAGCCCGATCGGGTCCCACGGCGCGTGCTAGACATAGTGTCAACTTCTCCACACTCATTTGACTGTTCCAGTCCACTGGATCGTTAGACAAGTTGCCAGGCCCACTATTGATGTCCTTACCGTTCATGTCACCTGTACAGGTATCTGTGCTGGTGCCATTACTTCTGTTTGTGATGTAGGTGCTGCTGCCAGAAGAAGAAAGCGAAACTGCTGATGCTGAGAGCTTTCTGTTATTGTGGTGTTGCTGGCAAAGTTGAATCAATAACATCCACTCCTCCATTGCTTGTGGAACTACACCTACAGAGAGACAGGCAGACAATTATGAGAACCTTGTAAAACATAGGTTGTAAACAGATAACTTTTTTTTTATTCTCAGAGATAGCCTTGAATCACAAACAATAACCGTAGGGTTATGTGGATTATTTGACTTCTATTACCATTGGGCTCCTCTAGTAAACTCATATCATCTAGTCTGCAGATGGCAGAGAAAGCCTCAGTGCGATGCTGCAGCTCATTGCACAAGTACAGGTAACCTGTCCAGTACCTGTCAAAAGATACAATCTGTTTACAATCAATCTCCTTTACAACCAACAAGAAAGTAAAATAGCATCTAAAAACAGCTAGAATTATACAGCACTCTTTATCTTTTCAAACACATTTAAGTAACAACCTAAATTTATGAAAAATATTCATCCCTTTGAGACGGAACACTGCTGCCCTTACCCATGAAGTCTGCAAAGCTCCAGCATGTTCTCTTTGGAGCCCTTGTCACCAGGTAAGCGGATCAGCAATGAAAGCAGGCGACCATAGCCCCAGCAATGGTAGTGAGAATGCCACCTTACGAGAGTGAGAAAAAAACAGTAATCAAGTACTCCTGTGGTTGGTCATGACTGTTTCTAGAAAAAAGGCATTACATATGATTTAAAAAAACATACTAATTTAATAACAGACTCATACTTTGGCTCTCCATTGGCTGTAAGTGTATCATCTCTCTTTGGTGTATCATGGGTAAGAGCCAGCTCCAGCCAGTCTAGTTGTAGTGTCTCAGGCTGAAGAAGTGACCCCAAGAAAAAGAGCCTAGATCGAGAGTAAACTCTGTTTTCAAAACAATGATCTAGAGGTGTACTAATAAGCAAATTTGCAATAAATGTCCGACTTAAATTATCATTACTAACATCATTTAGTAGGAGCATTAGTAAAACATTACTGATGCAATAATCTGAATATCAATGATGAATGTACTTTTGTCTACTATTTATTCACTGTAATTTACTATTCTGTTATCCCATTGTGACAACTGTAAGTCAGTATATGTTACATTGTTTACATACTCAACAAATCATTAACTATCTGGCCTTATAACTGGAAGGGAACTATTACTGTCTGGACAGATTTGTTTTGGGTCAAGTTCGTTATAAATAACATTAATAAATAACGAACAGATTGCAATAATTAAACAGTACTGGTTCACCCTAGGTCTATCAATATACCTTTGTTCCTCGGCTTGAGCTTGAACCAGATTGTCTAGGTAGGGCAGAAAGTGACTGGGCTGGACCATAGCCATGATGTCAGAGGGGAGGATTGTAGGGTAGAACTGAGGGAATGCACGAACAGCCACCTCCCCATGCTTCTCATACAGTCTACCACACAGAGGGAAGCAAACACAGAACACTGTCATTCTGTATGTATTCTGTGATCATATAAAACACTAACTACAATTTAGTAACTACATGTAATACTAGTTTCTGTGTGCATATGCAGTAAGATCTGTATTTATTGGCACCCTTTGTAAACATAGGTTGACAGGAAAAAATGCATTTTTGTGGGTAGTTAGCTAAATTGCACACTGAAAATATGAAATGCTTATATAATTCTGATATACACTGTTTATAAGTTCACACTGCCTCACGTTAATGTATTATTTCCTTTCAAAATCTGTTAATAGTCTGTGTTTTGTTTGTTACATGTCACATGTTCGAGCTCACTAAGACTAATAAAGTAGGGTTCATGAATTCTGATTTTTTTAAAAATCCTCACTAATTACAAAGGGTGCCAATTATCATGGAGATGACTGTGTGTATATCTAACCTGTAGAGGTGTGAGAGAAGCATGGGAGTATTCCAGGGCTGCAGCTCTCTCAGACTGCGCAGTGACTTCAGCAAGTCTCCTTTTTGGATCACCTCCACCACTTTACTGCCCTCAGAGATTTCTGCCAATTCAAATACACAGTGCAATTACTTGAATAGGCTCATTCCAGCTCTCATGAGCCGACTAGATTTGCCATTCTCTGACATAATCTGGCATTGTCAGCAGCACTAAGGAATCCAACAATTAAACTTAAATTAATTTTACACAACTGTTATTATGTTATTATACGGCACAAATACATAATTAAATGGAAGTGCTTGCTTCAGGCAGGGCTCCACAAGAGCTGGTATGACAGTCAGATTCAGCAATTTCATTGTAAAAATGAAGGTATAAGGTCTGTAGCAAGATTTATTTTTTCATGACAATATATTTTGTGTAGTAGTCTGTAATGGAAACAATACATGTGAATTCTAGAAAAAAAAAATTGTACTTACCCAGCATGCAAGCAAAAAAGGCCTTCAGGACATCCGGCTGCTCTCTGTATCTCAACATACACATCCTCCTGACTCTCTCCTGGTCCAGGAAGAAAAAGAACTTCCGTAGAAATACACACACGCTTTCCACCCCTCCATCACCAGCTACACTCGGGCACCCCAGGTCCAAGTAAAGACAGGCAAGCTGTGAGAGGTCATTCTGGAGTTCGGAGGGCAAATGTGGCGGAGCCAGCAAGGGTGACACTGCAGCAGGAGCGATGGAACTGAGGTTACGTTCTGTAAGGCTTTCTACCTCCTGAAGGGCTACGAACTGCTGGTGTTCCGTTTGCGATCCTTCTACACTGTCAGACTGAAAGTGTGTGGAACAGGACTGATTGCCTGCATATTCATCATCCATTTCCAAGCTCTTCTTCTCCTCCCTCTTCTCTCCATTCTCTCCTTCTCTTTCCATGTGGTCCTCTGGAGCCAACATCTTCTCTAGAACAGGAACCCACTCTAAGAGAACCTCAGTCAAGCAGCCTGGGTCCAAAAGAACTAGGGGGTCCTGGATCTGTGAGCTATAAAACAGAGAGAAAGAAGAAGAACTAAGCACGGTTTAAGCCACGTTTCTGAATGTGTACGCGGCTCCCTGCTGAGGCAACATCAACACATACCCAGCTGATAAAATGTATTTTGGAGCAATAGGTAATGATACACTTGTGGAAAACTTGTATCACCTCTTGAGGGTACTCACATGGCTTTCTCTGTTGCTGCTTCTAGCTCCTGTAAATCATTCTCTGCATGCTCAACAGTTGTTCTGTGAGAAACAGACAGAGATAACTAAATTAATGATTACACCAAACACTTGAAATTATAAAATTGCACACTGCCATTAAGAAACTCACTCGTCCACTTCATCTGAAAATGGAGAAGAAGAGGCTATGCCCTCTCCCTGTCCACCCTCCCTATGTTCAGGTCGTGTCCAAAGGTCAGAGTTCATTTGCAAAGTGTTGATCTTCTCCGTGGTCTTTTTTACAAAGCTTGAGACACTGATAACATCAAGAATACAAACATTCAAACAAGAGGGCTATCAACACACATCAGGGAATGTTCCACTGTTAAGTAAACAAATGTTCCAAAAAGGTAAACACATTGTAAAGCAAATAACAAATACACATGATTTTATATACATATAAAAAAAATTTACAAAACAGATTAAAAAACAAACATACCGCTCATATGGTGGGTAGTAATGAGAAATGAAAAAGGACACTGTTGTAAAGGGGATGGCTCGTTCTAATTCTGGCACCCATATCGAAAGAGGAAATGACAATAAAGAAATATTCTTGTACTAGGTGCTTTTTCAGCCCTTTTTTAAAATTTGTTTAGTTTCAATTCCTCTTTAGCTGGCCAAAGCAAGCAGGTGGTGCCTAGATAAGATAATCATTATATTTATTTTTTATTTATGAGTGTATATCTATGACAGAAATGTACCAGATCTTTTTCACCCGTTTTTATTGAATTGTAAGAGCACTGCAGATGTGTGTGTGTGTCTGACTGGACACACCTGGTCTCAAGTTAATACAGCACAATCATACATGTTTTGGCCAGGGATGATATCTGTAGTGCCTGACTTTTAACCTTCATGGCCTGAGTAAAAAATACAGCAGGTTCTATCTATATGTATTTATTTGTTAGGCTCAATGAAGATACCTGTCTTTTACAGCTTGCAAGGCGATGCGTGGTGGCTTGGGGCGAAATGAGAGTGGCAGATGAAACTGCAGGCCGAGGTCATGCTTATCTCCCTCTGCACGCACACATGATTGAGAGTCTGAACATGAATGGAGAGATGAAAGAAGCAGAAAAGAAACAGAAAAAAAATGGACAAAGAATGGTCAGAAGTGAAAAGGTTATGGAGAGCAGATGGCACAGTTCAAAGAGAAAGGTGTGTAGCATAAGTGTAATGACAATGAGAGAGGGAACATATTAAATAGTGTATTTAGAATAAGGAAACAGAACACATGAAACAGACACAACAAACAGAAAGGTGGAAGAAATACAAAGAGGACACCCCAAAAAAAAGATCTTAAAATGATTGACATAAGAACACTTACAGTGATAATAAAAACAGAAACCAGCCTGAACTACAAAAACTGTATTTGTAATGAGATTTTTGTGTTTTACTAGACTGCTGAAATGAACAGTAAATCTTTAATGAGCTTTCATTGTTTTTATTTCAGACATGCTGTCATCTTTCACTCACACAGTTCACTTACAGTATCAGGTATATCAAATAAAATCCTTTGTTGATACAAAATTTATTTACAGAAGTCTGCGGTCAGGCACGATGGTCCCAATGTGTCTTACGAAGTGCTTGAGTCGACTTTGTGTTTATGAAATTACAGAGACAAAAACCTATGATGGTCCTGTTCCTCAGTTTTAGTCAGTGTCTGCTCTCTTTGTCTCCCTCTCTTACCATGCTCCCCCTGTTCCTCCTCCTGAACAAAGTTAAACTCCTTCAGTCTCTCCTCCTCCAGCATTGACTGGCTAACGAGGGAGCTGTTGTCCTCGTCTGACTGGCTGCCTCTACGGCTGATGACGCGATAGATGCCACAATCCAGCACACTGAAGCTTTCCTAGTGGAGAAAATGTATTCACATTTGAGAGACGTAACAGCACCAATGCTATCAACAACACTGACGGGGTCATGTGATACTCGACTGGACTTTCACTTTGGATCCTCATAATTGCCATTTTATTTCATTTTAAACAGACATTCTTAAATGAGTCATCCACTATGGAAAATAAAAAAAACAGGAAAAAGCATAGTGTTAGTTAATTTTTTCTGTGGATTAAAGGGAGACTGGCAGTCTAACATCAATGCTGAAAAACATGAACAGTGTCGTTATATGTTTTTCAAGTGTGGTAAGGATATACTCAGATCCTCCACATTTAACACAGAGTACACTTTTTTGGTTGACAAATACACAAAACAATAATATAAATGCATACATATATTAGGTCAGTTTAGTTTAGTCCTGAACTGCCTTCATTGTCAGACTCACATGAGAAGAAATACTGCTTCTGCGGCTGCTGCAGGCAGAGCCTAGAGGCTCTAATTTGCTGATAACCTCCTCCAGCTGGCTAATCAGCTGCTGCTGGGAAGTGGAATTCAGTTGAGCCTTGAGGTGTTCCAGGCGATCAATAGGAATGGACTTTCTTACCTGTAAGTAAGAAGTAAGAATGGGTGTGTGTATCTGTGACTGTGTGTTGGTGTGTTAAGAAAGTGTGCATGAATTAAAGTGACATATAAGCATGTGTGTATACCCTGCATGCCACTATAGTGTGATGGAACATGCAGCACACAGTGGCAGCCAGTGTCCAGCACTCTCGCTTCATCAGTCTCTCCACACAGCGCTCAGCAGGCAGCAACGACAGGTGAGACAAACGCCCATCGCCATGGAGACAAAACAGCTCACTACGGAACACTGCTATGTCTACTATATCTAAAATGATGGAGATTGAGAAGACAACACATTTTGTAGTGATAGTCAACACTGAAGTAATGACACTCAGTCAAGAAAACATGCAGGCAAAAGCTACAGGCAGACATTTTGGACAACAGGGTTTGCTTTCACAGATCAAATCAAGGATAGAAGTGCTGACGTAGAATCAGTGTTTGTGAATGACCACCAGAAATATAGAGGAATTAGGCTGCTGTCCGAATACCAACCCCAGTGTATTGGTGTTGGTTTTGGACATAAATTTAGACACAAAATGGGGATTGGCAGGATCTGTACGGCGGAAACGCTTTACTATTCTTTTAGTATTGGGACAAAATAATGAATGTCTCCATTTCAAAAAGTAAATGACTTTGATCTATGAAATATACATTAGGAACTGTATTTTACAGACTAGATCTGCTAAAATTGACTTTTAGTCAAAAATTAACAAGCTTCATTTTACAATAAAACATGTCTGTTCAGAAAATGTTGCATATGACGCATTGTGTTTTGAAAGAAGTTTGAAAGAAGTTTTAGATGTACCTTTCAATTACACATATTTAGATGTATTTTGTATAGTCAATTAAAACACTATAAATTTATATAAAGCATGAAAGCAGTAGTCATTCACTCCCATTATTTGGTATTTATTTTATATTGCCATACCTTTGACCTCAGTCCACAACAACACCTGTCCACTTTGAGGTGTAAAGATATAGATGGCAGAGTCTGTCCATGTCAAGAGGTTCTGATCACTGTAATATATGCAGACAAAGTGAGCACAATTGTAAAAATGGCATATTACTCTGTTCTAGTCAAAAATTAACTTTATTTTTATGAATTGTATTGGTGCCCTTGAAATATTTGCAGCAGGATCACTGTCATTATTGAACATTTTATAACCATTAAATGACCTTTTATGAAATATACCTATGCTGTATTATACTTCTGACATTCTGTGATACCATGTTTTAACAAAATATACAGAAAACACTGCACCAGTTACCTTATGTGAAGCAGTCGAGGGAAGGCAAGAGACTGAGGACTCTTCTGTCCCAAGTTATACTGCGGCTCACTCCTAAAACAATAATTGAATATGGGAAAAATATCAAGATGTAACTGATTTTTGTACACATATATCTGAATAGCTTTTTAATTGATAAAATTTTTAATTAGTTCTACAAATAGCTAAGAACTTAATTTGCTTCTCAGAACAACAACAACCGATAATTGTGTATGGTTCTCTCCTATTTGGGTATATGGGTGGACAATTTTGCAAGTGCTGTTTCTTTTGTAGATACAGAGAGACAAAAAAACACATACTTGTAAGAAATGAGAGGCAAGGCAGGGCAGGCGAGTAACTGTTTAAACTGATGAGTACTGAGCACCTCTCCATTGAAATTGGCCTCCCATACACGCGAGCCTGGCCGAGCACAGTAAAGCAGATGGCTAGTGGCTCCGACCAGCCCCCTCAAACCTGCCTGCTGTGGTGAAAAACATGCTCCATACTCCCCATCACGTTCCTTATTACCCACTCGCCAAAACTTCTCCCTGAAACAATATATAGAAACAATATTTGGGTTTGACCTTATTCTGGGATTTGATGAAAAAACACAACTACCCTAAGACACACCTTTCAGTGTCACAGAGGTAGCAGCGACTGAGTGAAGAGACCAGCAGACGACCCTCCAGGTACCCCAGCTGCACCACACGGGAGTCTACTGTAGTAACAGTCTGAACTGGGAAGATCACAAACCCAGAACCCTGTGGAAATAAATTCAAGCACATGCACAAGCAAACACATACACACACACAAGACAAATTTTATTCTATTATTTGCCTTGATTAGCGGTTAAACACAATATTAAGCAGCCATAAAAACATGTTAATTTTAACCAATAAGTTTTGTTGAAAGGCATAATGTTACAGGTTTTGGTTTTCATCAAACAGCCACAAAACGCAACATGACAAAATACATCACTGTATCCATGCACCTATTCTTTTCAAACTTAGACCATGTGCACACGTACACTTATTTCTCAAAACAGAGATTTTTCATTTTCCGAGCTCGTTTTCAAAAATATCTTCATACACACAAAATCGCGAACAAAAGCATACCAATGCAGCAGGTGGCAATATAACATTTAACCGTATAGCACTGGTGACCAGGGGGGACGGCATTACCAGAGACAGTGGGCAGTGTTGCCTTGTTGGAAAAAGTTACCTTTAAGTTTATACAGTTCATAACACTAACGATGAGAAGTAGACAAATAATATGCATAATCAGAGAAAAATATACTTTATTTAAATGAGAAGAGCCTAGATAGATAAATAAATCTATCTTTATATAAAGAGAGCCAGTTTATACAGTCAGCTTCTAACACAGAGAAATGCTACCGTGAAGCAGGAAAATCGCAATGCTAACAGGTTGTGCTGATTTCTGGACAGTGCTGATTTTTCCCAGCTTCAGGTAGCATTCCGCAAAATGCGGGAAAGGGCACTTTTAGAATCAGAAAGCATTACTGATCCTAGAGGAAATTGTTTATTTAATGATGGCTAAGACACAGACCCCAGAGTAGCGACATACACTCATATTAAAAGAGCTTTTAAGATATTAATCACCAAACCAGTGACACGAACGCAAGATAGCACAGATAAGCCAACTTCCCTAATGCTACCCAAACACTGAGCCAAAACGGCGTTTATGTGTGAACTAAAGGTCAAAATGCATAGAAAAACCTCAGTTTTCAAAAATACCCATGTACGTGTGGACATGGCCTTGCAAACAATATTATGACATATTTATAAATGTGAATAAAGTATATGCATTCAAAGGCATATTCATAGGCATATGCATATTCATAAAGTATATGCATTCACAGGCATATTATACTGATAGGGAAAAATGATTCATAAATGAGTAAAATTAGTTCTTCATTGTGGTTATGGTGTTCTTGGGATAATTTGCACAACCCTTTCTTCTCCAAACTTGACAAGCAGCATTAATGTCAAAGGAATCTATTTGTTTTGTTTGACCAGAGTACACTGCTCTAAAAAAGATGTGATTTGACTAAATGATTGGGTGTATATTTTTGACATACATCTCTGGTGGTTTATTTAGCAGTGGAGTTTTGCATGGAGTTGTAAATACAGTGTGCCATGGCTCTGCAGCTTTTTTCGTGCATGTGTTGTTTAATAAAGTTTTCCCTGAGAACTGTGGGATTTTTACTTGTCGGATGAAAAATCTTCCAACCAACTGCAACATCTTTTCTAATAACAGGTTTAGCACTTCATAAGTACAACTTTACTTATTTTTAACCCTTCTGACATTTAAGATTTTAATATAGTGCCTGAATGCTTTTTCCCCCACTCAGTTGTTTTTTAAAAATGTTTATACTTATAAATTCAAACTTTTGTTAATTTTGGAGATACAAACTCAAAAGATGTGTAATTCAGAAGTGAATATCTGAATTAGAAGTATTTTTAAAATATTTCGATATTAAGAAAGCAGACAATCAAAGTCTATATCTAAAATTCTAAAGCATTATGGTGTTTAGTACCTTGCCAAGTTTGGAGGACCCAGCACGTAGAAAGGATACTTTGCCAACTGCATCTCCGATGAACACACGTAGTGCTACTGTATCCCAGCACAGAGCTGTAATGGTCTGTCCACGGTGCTCCGATGACAGACATGCACGCTCAGGCCGTCCCCGTCGCTCCAGGTGCAGCTCCCACACGACCACAAGACCCTCACTGAGACATACAAACAGTTAATACACACTCAGTCAAACTCAAAACGACACTACAAAAACAAACAGATTCTCTATACTCAGTCAACCCGAAACAAATAATTAAAATAAGGTTAAGACCTTGTAGTACCTTGTAGCCACAGCGATGAAATCTTCATCATGAGGACAACATGCTATCTGTGTAATAGAGCCCTCCTGATGGGGATAACCATGTTTTGTTTATTTTTGTTATCTACCATCATTTAACACAAATTTAAGTTGTAAAGTTAAAACACCTATGTGACAACCTTGTGTGTTAGGATGAGTCTTTGTTTCCAGCCTTCTCTCTGGATGAGGTGCAACCCTCCCGCTGAGGTGCCAAGAGCGAGCCATTTCCTAGACACTGCGATGCATGTGCACTATTACATACAAATACACGCACACACGCGCGCACACGCACACACACACACAATAGTAATACATAAGAAATCATCAATACAAATTCAACATTTAAGTATTTAAAAGCTCAGAAATCCTGTGTATCAGTTATCTCTAAATGTTGTACATGATTAGAAATTGACAAGAAAAAAAACTGACAAAGCATATCAATGAAATAATCAAACCAGCACACAATTTAGAGACAGTATAAAGACTACATAACTGGGAAAAAAAGTTTTAACTTTTTTTTTAACTCTAATGAATACATATGAGACGTACTGCACACAACGAAAGATCAAGCACATGAGTGGCTGTGCTACCTTGAGTCTTCCTGAGTCCAGTCGCAGGGCAGCGAGTAAAGGATCTAAACAGTCAAACTCGGCCAAGACATGAGTGTACGACTCTGGCACGAAAGGAATCATCCTGCTGAGCTGTGTGAGATGGAGAAAAGACAAAAGAGAGAGAAAATACAGAGAGAAAGAGAGATGGTGCACATTACATTAAGCAATGACTCAGAGTATGAGTCTTGTGGCCATTTCTCTCTGCCTCCAGCTTCCCTCTTCAGGCTGCCCGCTGTCATATGATGTCAATTGAATTTAAAACGCATGATCACGACTGACAGTGGGCTGTAATGAATTAAAAGAAAAAAAATTACCTGGCGTGCTTTCAGCGCCACCACAGTAATGAAAGTTTCATTGCTTCACAACTTCATCGTTTTTTTAACTGACAGCTCAGCTTCATAAACGGTAACAAAAAACCCAGTAAAATCAGAAAGCAAGACAACACACACTTCTCCGGGGAGATATTTTGACAGAAAACTCACACATTCCGACGGTGTCGCCCAGTTTACATGGCCAAAGTTTACTGGCCCTGTTAAAACGTTCTCTCCTCGCTATCTAACCCTGAGTTTTAAAATGACAGGTCCCTGACAGCCTACCGCTGACGAATAAAAACAGCCCAGTTCGTGTCATTACTTTAATTCACTGCTGCCCCACAGCCTGACCGAGCATCACGAGACCCAGCCAACGGCACGGCTAACCCGCTTTAGCCAGCTAACGTTAGCTAACTTTACACTCCGCCTGTACTTCACAAAAATGTTACTTTTGTTGTTCACTTATAAGCACAGGAGCTATAAAAGTTTCATTTGTACCGTCTGATTATTAAATATGCTCTCGAAATAGCCAGTTTGCTCACTTATTTCCCCCCCTGAACCAATCAAGTTCCCCTCACTCTACTTTCTGACAGATTAGCTGTCATGTAGGTCGGGCTAACAACAAAGTCAAAATAAAACAACTTCTGACATTAAGGGTTTCAGGTCAATTACAGGGAAAGTTAATACCTTTGTCTCATCAGAAACAGGTCCGTTTAGGTCATGTCCAAGACCTGTTAAACGCTTGCTCCGTCTGACTGTTGTATTTGTATGAGTCTTGAAGTGAAACTGTCAGGCTGGCTGCAACATCAGCACAGCAGTTTGACAGTGAGCAGTAGAAAGCCCCTTCGTTTCTCGTTCTAAACGTCTCTCACTCGTTCACTCTAAATGACACTCTCTCTTGCTGTCTTTGCAGCCGGCACTACTTCCCAATCTGACGCCGCTCTCTGAAGCACACTGATTCCTAGACTGAAAGGGGCCTACTTTAACGGATTTTTACAAACTTCTGCGTGCTTTCACTTTGGAGAAGTGCGATTCACATCACACAAAACTTTCAATATTTTACATGTACAACTATTTCAGACCTATTTTACGATAAAAGGTTTGCAGACGCTCCAGCAGAGAAAAAGCATTACGTTGTGATGCGGTCCATTAGGTACTTTGTTTCGATCGATTGGAATTCGAGCTGCTCAGGAGACTCAGCGTGCTGCAATATTAGACACAAGAACTGAAACTAAAATAGCCCTTTTCTTTCACACCAACACTCTTTATGCCTCGATAACAGTTCTGCTATGATTTATGAGTTAGATTTGACCACGTCTGAAGCATGAATACATACAAGTATAGCAAAATTCTTTCTGATGGGAGGACAAAATGGGATCATCTTACAGAAACGTCCTCTGCTAATGCATTTTTAAAAAGTATTGAACAAGCTCTCCTGAATCAGTTCACATGCTCTTTGAATAACCCTACTGAAAAAAATGTGATCAGGATCATAAATGGTCATTATGACAGAGTTAATATTCCACAACACACAGTTAATAAGCTCAATCTCTTATAGGAATGTCCCCAAAGCAGTGACGATGACATTTTAGGGAAGTCACATCACACTGTTTCTCAAACCTGCCCAACCACCCGAGGTTCAATTGCAAATAGAAAATGGAAAAGCTCAGTTCCACATGTGCAGTGATGAGTACAGTAGGTACAGAGTACAGAATCTCGGTAACTTTATTTCGAGTAACATCCAGAAATGTTGTCCTCAGTGCAGTTAGAACAGACACAGAAAAGTGCAGCTGGCTGTATGCATGGGGCATACTTCAGTAATGCACTATAGAAATTTCTTTACAGTATTGCTTTATTCATACCCCCTCCCCATCATGAGCTCCTGGGTGCCCATTCAGCCCCAAGTCCTACAGAGCCATACTGCTTTGCATTGACGATTAAGTTTTTAAGAAGTCTTCTGTATCTTTTAGTCTTTTCTGTGCATCATTTAAAATTCTCCCATCTCACAAAGTTCTTTGCATTGAACATTTTTGGTTCCTGAGAATACTTCCTCCGGTATCATTAAGCCCAGTTTGGTCATAAAAGTCAACACTGTCAAAGTACACGTCTGAATCCATCCTTAACTAGAATGCCAGACAATTTCTCATCCTCTGAAGATAAGAGAGAGAAAAAAAAAAGCAAAAACAAAGTTTTTTGAACATTACAAACAAAATAAGAGAGGAAAAAAAACTACAGTTACTGTGATTGGCGCAGCCCATCTCCACATGGACTAACCTAGAGAGAGCTGTGTACTGTCCATCTAGACACAGATGGCCTCTCCCTCTACACTTTCAACGCTGGGTGGCGTGGCCTTTGCTGAGCATAAAAGGGAGAAACGGTTCCCTTTTTCCATCGTCCCTTGCTGTCTTATTTGATTCAAATGAATTTGTGTTGTTACTCTTCCTTTCAGGTTTTCCTCATCATGCGGCGCGTCTGCCAGGCATGGAACTTGTTATAGGCGGCCTGGATCATTTCTTCCAGGTGGCTGGTCAGCTGTGTATAAAACAAATCATGAAGATGTCACATGTCAAACATTTAAAATCTCTCAAGTTCCTAACTTATCCCCAAGATTACTTCACCCCCAGCATAAACTACAGAAAGAACTACACACAAATTAGGTTTTTTTGACATTTTGATTGAAATTCTGCTTTAAATGCTCTGGAACACAGCATGTTCCAACTCTGACTGGCTCATGTTAAGCATGTCTGTAGAACGCAGCTGTGCTAGGTAGTACAGTTGGCCCTATTAAAAAAAAAAAAAACCCAAAAAACCTTTCAGTCACTTTAAACTCTTTCAAACAAACAGGGATATTTTTGGTTGTTATACATAATGTAATTTTCCTCTATATATTAAAAGACAGAGAGAGCTTACAGTGGTGCTGAAGTACTCCCGCTGGATCTTTTCTTGAAATGGGCAGAGCTTGGATGACTGGAATCTCTCCAGATTAGACTGCATCTTAACCACCTAAAAATATGAGATAAATATTGCTGTTTCACTACTGTTATGTAAACAGTTTGTGTACAATTAAACATCACAGAACAAAATTAGATACGTTATAGTCAGGGACAAAGGCATATTTGAACTAAGAGGACTATGATCCTATAAAATGTAGAAATTTTGTACAAAAAGTAGCTCATAAAAATTCAAACATATGGGTTTAGATGGCATCACACTATATATATAGTATGTACACACATGTACATAAAATGTAAGTGGCAGCCTAACATAAGTTTGATCGTTTCTACTAGGAAGATAATTGAAACATGCACTGTGTGGCAAAAAAACCAGGACTTCACAAAATAATAATGTCTGTATTGTGTTTCGGCCTAACAAATTTTAATTATATAAATTCTTGAGAAACTAATGTATAATCAAGTGTCTCTCTGTCTCACTTAGAATCAGCTCCAGAATCTCAATTGACACACTCAGAAAATGTTCTTGTAGGGGTCACTGAGAATCTTCATGCAGAAAGAACAGCAAATCATCTGAACCGATTCTTCTTGACCTCAGAACAGCCAGTCATCTCCTGCCTTGGAATCACTAACTCTGCGCAGTAGTAGTCCAAGTCCCACTTAGAGGGGAAGCTGATCCAGAAATGCAGCAACCTTTCACTGGCTTCCAATGACTGTCCGGATCAAAACCCTGCTGCTTGCCTACAAAGCCAAAAAAGGCCCCTCTCTACATGAAGGTGTTGCATGGATCAAAAATAGATTTGTACCTAGAACTCTATGAGCATTAAGGACAGCTTCCTTCCTTCATCCTTCAAAGCTAGAAGAAAACCATCAAGACTGCTATCTGTTCTCACTTCTAAGTGGTTCAATGAATTTCCACTGATCAGCACAGTAACTCGCCGTCTTAAAATTATGACTGTACAGTCACCCCTTAAAGAAGCGAGTTCAAATCAAGCTATCTGAAATGTTTAATTTGCATTTATGCTACAAGCTCTAGCCTAGCACATTGAAATGTCTTGTAATTGCTCTTGTTGTACTATACTATTGCCAGCAAAGCATTTTTGGAAGATGTTCAGGATTACAGCATCTGATAAATGCTGTAAATTTACTCAGTGATGCATCACCAGCCATAAGTCTTTTAAACGGAAACGCATGGATTTCAAATAAACATGTGATTCACATGAGAAACATAGCCCTCTAGTGGCCATCACTGGTTTACTTCTTCTCCAAAGTAAGCTAACTTGTCTGTAAAATGAGTAAAATGTCTGTACATTTCTTAAGCAGGATGTTTCAAAGCATTTACAAGCAATTACAGAATATTTAACAAAACATTGTAATTAATTCTATTATATAACACTGAAAAATATATTTTTGACAAAAGAAAATAAGTAAGTATGTACCTTCTCCTCCAGGAAAGGTGTGTTGACGGGAAAACAGGACCAGAAGTGCCGCAGTAGCTCTCCTGCTGCTGTATACAAGTGCTTTAGTTCACTCTGAACATCAGTGGGAACCAACTCTACACACACACACACACACACACACACACACACACACAGAGGAATCTCAATGAGGTCAATGAACCAGATTTACTTTATTATGGTAAATGTCAGATGGTATGCAAATCCAAAGATGGAGAAATAGCATATCTTACGGTGGGTAAAGAAAAGAGCCACAGCCTTCAAAATGGCCACCTTGTGTTGCTTTGCAGCCTGAAATGCAAAGACACACACGTTTCCCAGCTGTATTCTCTCAATGCAACTTATACCATCCAAGTGAAAGAGATGACAGAAAATGTTTAGGGGAGAAAAAAAACAATCACTGAGATAAATTAAAGGGCCACTACCAAGCACTGTAACACTTCCAGAATAGTCATTTTTATGCTGAACTAATCAAAACCAATACAACTGATCATAGGTGGAAGCTAAGAAGTTTGGTTAGCTTGGTGTGCAATTAAGAAGCTGATTAGTTACATCTTTTGAGTTTACTTTTTCTAGTTACACCTTATTGAGCTTAGCATGGTGATCCATAATCCATCTCAGTGATTGTTATTTTCTAGATTTTCTTCTATCTTTCACATGGATGTTATATTGCACTTGATAAATATAGCTGGAAATAAAATGTGTAGGACTTTATTTTCAGGCTGCAAAGCATCAAAATGTTTGAAGGATGTAATTCTTTTGTATACCCACTGTATACACGAGCAGAAGATGCACCTAACCTGAAGGTCTGGCAAAAACAATGCCTTAAGTACCTGAACCTCAAATGAGTATTCATAAAAAAAAAAAAAAGTGTACAAGGGAATGAATGAGGAACAAAAAAAAAAGAAAACCACAAATCAAACAGAAAAAAACTATTTTAATACCTTATACATAGTGCCAATCTGTAGATTGGCACAATGTATACGGTATTAGAGAATGTATATTCTTATAAACATCACATGTACAAATTAAGTAAGATTTTCTATGTGCAACTCACGACCAATGGTTTGCTGGACTCCGGCTTGCATTAATGCTCCTCCAGGAGAAAGGCCTGCGATAGCTGAACTTGCCACACTGCTAGATATCACCTAAAGGAACACAATCCTGCTGTTATTATACAACCAACAATGACGAATAAAAGTTGAGTCTATTATCCCATTAGCCACTTTGTCAGGGGTTCATTTTGAGTGAAGGTGAAAGGATTCCTGTTAAAATTTTTGTAGGTTTGTTTTTTTTTTTTTGTTTTTTTTAAATAAACAGCATGCATCAGTGTGGGATTTCCTGATCATTTCATAAAGTGAATGACAAATCTTAGTATCGCCTATTCAAATATCAATTCAATTTTATTTATATTGCATATATTATATTGCATTTATATTTATATTTTAACAACAAGTTGTCACAAAGCCGCTTTACAGAGTCCAGGTCCGCTAGTGAGTAAGCCAAAGGCGACAGAGGCGAGGGGAAAACTCCCTCAGCTGAAGGAAAAAACCTCAGGAGGAACCAAGACTCAAAAGGGGAACCCATCCTCCTCAGGTCAACCAAGACAATAACACTAACACAGTCAATATTTCATTTCTCATTAATGTACACAAACCACAGCATTAACAGATAAGCCAAGTCGACACGACTACATCAGAGGTACAAGTCGACAAGTTGTGTGTTTTTTTCCTCTCTCTGTGTGCGCTTGAGTACACAATGCAATCTCTGCCTCGGATTGGCTTACGCTGACAAGCGTTCCTTGGCTTAATCAATTATTATTAGTTTGTTCATAAAAAGGGCGGTAACGTTGGCGTGTGGATGACAATCTAAACACAAGACGAGAGACATGGCAGTAGAGGCAGTAGGTGGCAGACGCACATCGCATATATACAGATACGTCACTCTAGACCGCACAAACAGCACGGTGTTAAAGTACAAGAAAGGTACTTGCGTTCTGCACGCCCATCTGAAACGGCATCCGCTAGCTAACATGGGTGATGCTAGCACTGTAGGGAGTCACATAGCTTTACAGGTTTAAGAACAGTTGTGGACTACTTTAAGCACTGATGTATGTCACTCTGGATAAGAGCGTCTGCTAAATGCCATAAACGTAAACGAGTCGTCCAGTCCAGAGGGGTGGAGTAGCTTTGCAGAAAAGCCTCTGACTGATAAGCAAAAACAGCAGATCACTAATCTGCTTGTTAATTTCATCTTTAAAAGATGCTAGACCTTTGGCTGCAGTACAAGCCGAAGGCTAAGGTTAAAGAAAATTTTAATCAAAGTTGCTCATTGTTCCGAGTTCCTCCGCTGTGTCTGTATGACGGAATCATCAAATGACTTGTCCACTCAACTTCGACTTTCTAAAAAATTCTGAAGTCGTTAATGCCCTAACACAAACACTGCCACAGGTAGGCACGTGTACCCGAGTAAGGCCTGGTTTGTAGCAGTTCATCTCCTCTTGAACGTAGTTGACAGAGTTGATAATGTCCTGACTCGTGGAGTAATGATGGGACTGCAGAGGAATTGGACCGTGTGAATACCTAAGAAAAAGAGAGAGAGGCAGACAGAGAAACGAAGGTAAAGGTTAACTTCTCCATACAGGGAGTATCTTCACTGTAATACATAATCTTGGATTATCTCAAATGTACCTGTCAGATTTCTTCAGATTCAAAGCAATGGTTTTAGGCCCAGACTCATTCTGTAGGTCCTCATATTCGATGGCCTCTTGCAATTTCACCTGCGAAAAACAGAGCAAAATTAGACAAAAGAGCAAAACAGCTATAATAAAAACTAATATTGTACTTAATTTTCTAATCATTATGTAATACCTTTTTGACTGGAGGCTGAAAGAAGTCTGAGTCTCTGGAATTTCCATCAGTGCTACTTGTCTCACTGGCCAGGTCATTTGGTGCATCTCTGTATAGAAAAATTGGGCCATTCAATTTGAGACTGCTTATGTGCACACATACGTGTATATATGTGAT
>JBBJLR010000133.1:13981982-14012121 GCA_037577145.1 Brachypetersius gabonensis
GAGAGAGAAAGCACACACACACACACACACACACACACACACACACACACACACACACACACACACACACACACACAGTGTCACTCTCTCTCACACACAGCATTTTGATAAGCAGCCTTTCCCTTATCCATGCATTAAAAGCTGAGCCTAAATTGTTCTGATTTGGTTGTGTAGAATATATTTGTTCAGAAATTTAAAAATATATATATTCAGGTAAGTTCAGGCAAGCACAATGAAGGTGAAGACCAGTTTTACAAATGTGGATTTTATGGCAATAGACACACACATTTTATTCGCACTTTTTAGTGATGTGATGTACTTCAAGTTCTAACATGGTTGGTTGGCAAAATAAATGTCGTAAATTCAAATCAGAGTGTATTTCATGTCTGGAATGGATGGACAGTATTCTTGATTCTAGAAGGTAACAATAAAATAATAATAAGAGAACCTTGTTTTGAATGTTGAAATAGGTTTGATTAAAAGAAAATTTAGATTTGGTCTACTATTAGGTACTTATACTATATTGACTGGGTTAAATAGAATTGCATCACTAAAAAAGAGACTAAAATACAACTTACATCGACTAAAACTAGACTAAAATGTGGTCAGTTCTCATTGACTAAAACTAGATGAAAATAGTAATGGATAATTCTGACTAAAATAAGACTAAAATGCTCAGATTTTTAGTTGATTGAAACTTGACTAGACTAAAAAGAGTTTAGACTAAGACTAATAAAAACTAAAATGACAGCTTGACGCACAGACTAGACTAAAACTAAAATTAAAACAGGCCGCCAAAAACAACACTATACCCAGGTCCCCTTCAGATTCACCCTTGATGAAACCCACAAATCAAGGACATTTCCAGGAATTTGATCTGTTCTTGGCTAGATGTATATTGTGAATTGGAATTGTATGCTCAAAGATCACAAAAAATAAATAACTTGCAACAAGAATCAAATCCATACATAAATCCATATATAAAAATACCTCCACATTTAATCCATGCTGGCACTTTCAGGCCATAAGCCGCATTCATCAATCAACAGTGCAGCAAGGCATTGAGACAACTGTCTTCACAAAGTAAATGGGTTTCAAATGGGTGAAATAGTTTGTCACTAGTTTCTCAACAGCAATAGGGGGTAAAAGTTGGTCTGACCAGAATTTATACACCAGAAGTATGTAATTTAGAAGAAGATAAAAATGGAATAACAACAACCACGAATGAAATACACTTCCAGTTTTCATAGCACTGTTCCTTAATTATACAGAAAAATTGTACGGTCTTCCCCAGGATATAAGAAGTTGCTTAATAAAATTCATTAAGGGAAAGAATTAGAAGAACAGAAGAAGAATATATGATTCCTGGTTTATTGATAGTCACAGTGACATTTCCAGGTTTATTAAAACAAAGATGTTCTTAAAAATTGTACACAAGTAATTTAAAACAAATCAAAATTATTACTTTAATGGCATTCTAGCACATCATCACTATCCGAACAAAACTTTGTACTGCCAATCCTACTTTTTCGACAAAGTATTTTTTCATTCAAGCATAGACTAGTGAAATGGACCACAATCACACACAATATATTTTGCATTAACCCACATTATGTTTTTATCGTTTTCTAACTTCATTTACATATACAAGGTTTTTCCTTAGAATCGTTATTGATAATGGGTCTAGTATATCCAGCATATTTCACTCCTTTTATCTAATCAGAAAGGACCTTCTCTGAAAACTTAGGTCTATTTTCTGAGTTCACCTTCAGTCAGTTCAGACACACTTGATGAGATGATACTTTAGAGAGACATCACCTTCATCTTTGGATGTAGGCGTGCCACTGTGATCTGGGTGCCATCTGTCTTTGTCAAAGAGGCGAGGGGGGGGGTCATTAACAATCTGACACTGATCACATCCTGCTCCCATGCTCAACACGACTGTCTCAGAAGTGACGTGTGTGTCTCAAACACACAGCAGTCAGTGAGGGCTGCTCCAGAGTGTTTTCTGATTCTGGAGATATAGAGGAGAAAACCCTTGAGCCACATCAAATATTTGTCTGCCCACAGATGTCTCAATCACTCAGCGTCAGTCTTCAGCTTGTCATACAAGTTCCTCAGTATATTCCAGTAAAAACACTTTCATCCTCTACGTCTGCAACTTTGCATAAATGGACAGAAAGATAAATAGCCTGGGTTTATCAAACAGTTAAAGGAAGCTGGACTCCTTTTAAAGGACTGAGTCATACGTCGCTGTTGCTCCAAAGAAAGCCACTTCACAGGAGAAGGGGAACAAAACCTTCCTGGTCTTTCATTGTCAGCATAACAAGAGGTTTATCTAAGCCATTGTTTCTGTTAGTCTCTGTGTCATGAAATGTAACAGTTTGTCTCAAAAAATAGTAAGAATAAAAATAAAAAAGCTAAAGTAGAAACACAGGGTTTTGTTTTGACAGCGATGATGTGTTTTCCAGTTCCAGTTTCCAGAGTGAAGAAAAGAGTGGAATACTTTATGGAATACAAACAAGCTGATACCGAATACTAAAATAACAAATGTTATTAAAACAAATTGTATTAATTTTTTTTTTATAATTTAGATGTTACTATAGTTATTCTTACCAGAATTACTTTCTTTTTATACAGGGTGTATGTTAACACATTAAAAGCCCTTAAATGTCTAGAGGGTGGAAGGTTATTCCTTTATAAATTTGTCTAGTTTTAGGAACCTGTAGTTTGGCCCCTGAAATTATTAAAGTAATAATAAAAAATACATAAATTAATTAATTCATTCATTCATTATTAATACTACTACTACTACTACTACTTCTGATGATGATAATAATAATAATAATAATAATAATAATAATAATAATAATAATAATAGAAGAAGAAGTTAAGTTCTATATGGCATTAAGTATGAGTTTTGTAAAAAGCTGTCAAGCACGTTCTGTGCAAGCTGTTCAAAAGCCCCTCCATGGACAAACATTGTACCAAAGTTGTAACTGGGCCCACGTTTTACCTCCACCCTCACCTGAGTAAAACCTTTATTGACCAGGAGAGACAGCTGCAGTGCATGCAGCGCCCTGGCCCAGGGCTGCTCCTCAGAGGGACACTGTTGGCAAAGGGAGGATGCCAGCCAAGACCATTTACTAGGTAAACTCTTCTGAGATGTCAAGCAAAAGTCTGTTGACATTTCCAGTTGAGGTAGCAGGTTCGTGTGTAACTTCAATGCAATTGTATTAACTTTTTGTTTGAAGGCGCCTAATGTTATCCTACTTTTGTACGCATCAAGTACTGCAGCCTACTCATTGTCAATAGTGACACAGACCAAATATTACACTTCCAGTTTGTTTGTTCTTATTTGGGGTTTTTTTAAATTCATGTTAAAAGTGATACAAATAAGTATGCATTATAAGTATTTTTACTGTAAATTACAGAGTTTACTTATCTTTAGGTGTCACAACAGTCATTAATTACGATATGACTTCCTTTTTAAACTTTTTTTTAATGTTAACACATTAAAAGCCATTAAATGGCTAGAAGGTGGAAAGTTATTCCCTTATAAATTTTACTATGTTTAGGTTTGTTTTTGTTTGTTTTGTTTTTTTTGTATTTTTGTGAAGACTTTACAAACAGCTTGTCTATGTAAAAAGTAAAATAAAAATATAAACATAAAGTATTCCAAAACAATTACAATAGATACTATTTTTATCCTCTGCGTTTAATACATTCATCTAAGTGAAGCAGTGGGCAGCCAACGGTGAAACGGTGTGGGGGACAATATCTTGTTAAAGTGTACATCAGTGGTACCATTGGCATTCCATTAGTATTGTTATTAGTAATATTATTATTATTAGTAGTAGTAGTAGTAGTAGTAGTAGTAGTAGTAGTATTACTAGTATTCCAATAATACTACTACTAATAATAAGAGTAATAATAATAATAATAGTAATAATAATAATAATAATAATAATTTCTTTATTCCTCAACTTTATTTATTCTTTTATTAGCCCTGAAAGTGTAAAGTGTCATACCTGAACACAGCGCAACACGTGGTGTGAAAATTATTATTATTATTATTATTATTATTATTATTATTATTATTATTATTATTATTATCGTTGTTGTTGTTATTATTATTATTGTTATCGTTGTTGTTGTTATTATTATTACACCAAAAGCACATTACATTACACAGTACTGATAACGTACTGATCATCCGCTGATCTGAGTGCTGTGTTGTTCAGTAACAGTAGGGGGAGATACACTGTCAGTTCAGCGGACAGTACATCAGGACTGAAGAAGAGAACAGAAAGTGGAGGCAGAAAGGAGAGAGCTGCACTTGTAGTTTCGTGTTGATGGGTGAGACGAACTCAATTAAATTTTAAGTATTATGGCCTATTAGGTTACCTAAAGGAATGCAATTTGGTCCTTGGTTCCTGACTGTTTAGTCTTTGTTTACGAGGCCAGGTTGGACATCAAACGCATTTATCCAGTAAACAGTGAATGACTGGTGATTTTACTGATTTCTAATTTCACTCTCCAGTTTATGTCTGAAGCAAAGATTACAGTTGACACAATCTTGTAAATGAGCTACGTAACACTTAAAAGAACATAACCATTTATTAGTTGGCAAATTTGCAAAACGTTAGGTGTCATCGGAAAATTTGCCTTATATTGCAGCCTTTAATCTTCAGTCCACTGGTGTAGCCAAAACATGACTGGTGTGTGAAGTTTTGCTCCTTTGTTTTTGTAGTAAAGCTGCGAGGCCAATCTATTAGAACTCTCAACGAGCGAGTGTAAGTGTGTAAAGAATTCACTTGTCGTATGTGAACACAGAACACAGTGTGAGGAGCAGAAAATGCTTTCTCTGCATTTAACTCATTCACCAAGTGAAGCAGTGGGCAGCCAGGAATACAGCGCCTGCGGAGCCGTGTGTGGGGATGGGAGGAACCTCAGTGGTTCCTCCCCACAACCTTCTGGTTGCAGGAGCAAGTCCCTAACTACTAGACCATCTAGCTGCCAGGCGAACTTCAGACGCCAAACATGCCTTGGCTGTTCTACTGCATCTGAGATTTGGTTTGGGGTTGGAAGGGTTGTTTCTTTTTTTGTTTTCTTTTTGGTAAACCACACCTTTAAGCCTATATAAGCTTGGTTTTCGGTCTGAATATGATCAGAGACGTCACAGTGAGTCAGCACTAATCGTTCTGCATGGTGGTTAAATTGTCATGCAGATCATCGGGGGACCTGCGCTGAAGATGTGGATGATGATAAATCCAACTCAGATTCGCCGGAGATGAACCGTAATCCATCACCACCTCCCGAGGAAGATGAGGAGAGTGTGGGAGAGGCTGATGCGATTGGGGAAACCGTGTATAGTAAACACTGGCTCTTCAGCACGTTAACCCACCTTATTGAGGTATTCCCTGAACTTTCAGAACAAACTGTAGTTGATGTACATAATGCACAACAGACCCATATAATATCTATTAGGTCATTAACACTGAATTAGCACCATCAGAAGAATCAATGTGCAAATTGAGGTCTAATTAAAGGGTGCAGTCATTTTTAAACGCTCTGTTCTTTTCCTTCAGATGGTGAAAGAGCAGGAATCAGAGCAGAGAGATGGTCTGAAGGAGCTGTCTGATGAGCATGAGGACGAGCTGTGTAAATTGTGGGATATGGCCATGGACAAGGTCTGTCTTATTATTCTCAGCTCTACCTATTATATACACCTACATTCACTTTTGTACTGTGGAATACTCAGTTTGAGTTGCTTATAGACCATATTAGACTTTCTGAGAAATGTTTAAGTGTCTTAAATTCCCACAAACTTTGGGCACAAGGCTATGAGTGTATCTAACATTTTCATTACTGCTCTCTTTTATTACTTTTCTACTTTCATTCATTCTTTTGTCTTTTTCACATGTCTGTGCTGTCTTTAGGATGTGGCTGGTTTTTTACAGGAATTTAATGCTCCAGACATTTTGCTGGGTGTGATTGCAAAGTCTCGTAATCCACGCCTTACAGTAAGTCTGTATATTGAAAACGTAATAATGAATGCCCTTCATACGCTTGGCTTATGTTGTGCTTAACAAGTGCTGTTTTTAAACCACTGTTGTTGGACAGTTATTAAAAATGCTGCTGTTTTTAATACACATTTAATTGCACATTTTGGAGGATCAGTAATGTATTAGGTTTTATGAGCATCTATGTCCTATTTTAGTATCGTTTCCCTGGACAGCAAGGTGCTCGTCACAGTAATCTCTTCATGAATAGCACTGTAACAGTTTCAGTACCAGATCAGAAACTTTGAATTGTGCTGGTGCTTCTTCGTCCCTTCTGATGGTTGTTGCCATCTTTTCTTGGGAAACTATTTAACCTGCTAAAATCAAGGGTAACTTTATTGTAGTTAATACTTTGTGTCAGTGTAGATTTTGTTCTTATTTCAGTGATTCTTCTCTGTGTTTTTGGTATTTTTTATGTATTTGGAACACAAGACTAGATAAAAACATTGTATAACATTAGAATTTAAAAAAATATTAAATATTTTAACTTAGAATTTATATAATCAGTGCTTATAAGTTCATACATTTTTATACCCTGGTAGAATTTATATGTGTACCATACTTAAAAAAAAGATTTTATGGAATTCAAAGTAAACTATAAGCCATCACAGAGTAAAATGAACATTAAACAAAGCATAACAATGATAAAATTAATTAAATTGTCCTTGTTCATAAGTTCTATACTGCAAATTGCATCCTGTGACATCAGTGAAAAAATGCAGTCTTTTGTGGTAGTTGAGGGTGAGACACTTGAGTCTCTCAGGTGGAGGAGCTGCCCGGTCTACTTAGCAACTTAGCAACGGTCTACAAAACTATCCCTTAACTTTCCACTTTTTTATCGAAGTCTGAACACTACTGACAGGCATTTTCAGATCTCTGGATTTCTTCTCATATCGTTTTCTGGGTTTATACTCAGGGATTGACATAAGCGGTACACATGTAAGAATTGGCGTATGTGGTACAACAAATGCGCACCAGTTTTCAGGCTTTACTACGCAAATGCTTACCTAATTTTAGTAACATCATACTGGATCTCTAAGTACCACCACGCAGGAAAGGAAAACCTTAAAAAGAAAAATAATAATGACGTTTTAACATATTGTTACTGCCAGTCCGCAGAGCCTTTTCTGCACCAATCAACTTCACGGCCTGCCCCAATACAAGATATTGCCCATGGTATGGTAAAAAAAAAAAAATTATTATTTGGATGCGTACCAATTCATTAATGTAGGTACTCATTAGAATACTACAGCAAAAAATTACATCAACCCCTGTTAATACAATTCAGTATCCTTTTATCGCAGGTCTTTTAGCAGTTTTTTGTTTTCTCCATGGCTCTGTGTCCAGCAAAATCAGTGCAGCTCTAAATAAATTTAAATTGACTATTTGTACAGAGACCCTGATAAAAGTTACAGGTATGGACGCCTCTCCCTTAATTAAGCACCACAATTCGAGGGCATGTACATTTTTGATTAGGCTTATTTGGGTGATCATTAGGATTTGATTCAAGAACACAAAATTATTTGATAATAAATTGCTTTTCTTTAACATGCTCCTTAATTAAAAGGAACATTTTCTGCATGACTGCTTATATTTTCCAAACAATAACCAATCAGTATTTTACCAGTTCTGCTTATGTATATAACCATATCTACGTATGTGAGCTGCATCCATATTATTTCTATTCTAAGCCGCTGCTACTGCTTTCAGTTCAGTTTTTATCTGTCTACGATTTTTTGGATAACATCACATCCTCTGTTACAGGAAATCTGTGTGGGGATTCTGGGAAACATGGCCTGTTTTTATGATACATGTGAGTCTCTGAGCCAGAATGCTGACCTGGGGTATGTAAACATATCCTGTTTCCTGCTATGGTTTATGTAGTTTTTGCAATTTCTGAAGATTATGTCATTTCTAAGATTATACGGCAGGTAAAATAAACATTGAACGTGTCTGCTATTGAAATGAAATTCTCACCAGATGTCTGTAACAACCCATCCAATCTACACATGTGAAGAAACCAAACCATAGATGTCCATAAGGAAAAAGTACTGAACACATGAAGAAAGGATGATTTAAAAAGGCACTGAAAGTCATAATTGGAGGTCAAAAGGCACTGCATATCACCCCAAAAACTATGGCACTGGCGGGCTTCATATGATTAAAGGAGGAATTAATAAAAAAATGTACAGTGCTGCTATCTACCAGGCCATACATTTCAGTAAGCCTGTTCAGTACTTTTCCCTGTGTCATTCCATTTTATTGCACATAACGTAACTTTATGGACATCTATGGTTTGATTTATTTGCATGTGTGAATTGGATGGGTTGTTACGGACATCTGGCAAAAATTACACCTTTAGTAATATATTTGCGTGAAAATTGGTGACGTGTTCAGTTATTTTACCCGCTGTAGGTCTCATCAATTAGATCATATGCTTGAAGAAGTATAGTCTGTGTTGTGAAATGTGATGATAGAGTGATTGTGACTATTTGTATTTTACCACTGCTTTCTTTTTCAGTGCTGTGCTGCTTTTACTGCTAGGGGACAGTGATCCCCCCACACTTCTGGAGACCTGCAGGTGAGAAACCTGCCCAGTACTGAACACTTTATAATGAATACTGCATACTTGATATAACCACACTATGTGGATAGACTGTTTTGCAGCGGGGGGCTTGGTGGTTAGGGAGTTGCGATTGGAAAGTCATGGGTTTGAATACCAGGATTGTCAGTGGCACCACTTGGTCCCTTGAGCAAGGGACCGTCCCCACACACTGCTGGCTAGTGCTGCGTTGGTGGCTGCCCACTGCTTCACTTGGTAAATGGGTTAACTGTCGAGATCAAATTTCATATTGGTTTAAATGCAGAGAATGAAGTTCACATTGTTCACACAGTGTGATGTGCTGTGGTGTGTTCACAGGTGACTATAAGGGCTATTTTACTTTATATCCTGCACCTAACCTCAGTCAACCCATATGACCTAAATGATACAGGCAACCTATTGCAGTTTTTTCCCTTATACTTTACAATTTACTGTTTATGAAGTATGTTTTTCTTATGCACTGGATGTTTCTCTCATCCTTAGTTTATTTTTTTCTTCTAGGCTTCTGGTGACCTGTGTCTCTCAACCCAATGTTGCCCCTTTGTGGTTGGAGAAAATACAGCAGCACACCGCCACATGCAGCAACCTCTGTTTCATCATGCGTAGTTCTACCAATGGTGAGTGACTGCGAACAAGCTCTTTCATTTTGTGTTTGTGTCCAAAACACTTTTTTTTTTCTTTCACGTGGACACACACTTTTGCTCGCTCTGTCCTTAGTGGAGTTGTTGGTAAAGGTGGGGGAACTGGTTGATAAGCTGTTTGATGAGGATGAAGGACTGATGAAGAGCTGGATGTCTGGGCTGCCCAGTGAGAGTGACAGAGACAAGGGCACACACCAGGACGTCGCCTCTTCTCTGCTGGAGGCTGCAATGCAGCTTAGGTCAGATTTATTAATTAAGATTACAGAATAAACTACAAATACAGATTAATATATATGAAAAGTTTAAGAACTGTATGTTTGTGCCCAATGGTGTGCGTGTCTTTTAGGAAGGAGAGTCCGGAGGGTCTTGAGGTGTATCTGCATGCTCTTCAGCTGCTTACTACAATAGATGAAGGAGTGCAGTATCTTGGTAAGATTTACGCTGTAATTTAACATTTAATGTATGCAGGAGTTTACATATTTTTTTGCTCTAGTACTCTAATGAGTACCCACATGAAATAAGTGGTACGCACAAAATTTGCGGTGTGAAGACTGAACACTTGCGTCTATTCGTGCTTGCGTACCACTTATGTCTCTGAATATATGGCAAAGCAGTACAATTTCCAATGATTTTACAATATTCATGTTAGTTACCAACACACACACACAATCAGTTTCAAATCTTGTTTATAATGTAAAATTAAAGGATGTAAATTTCTTCTCCTACAAAGCTACAATTTTCAGTGTTGTTGATGACAGTTAAGTGATGACAATGCATTTCAAGCAAAGCTCATACCTCAATATGTGATGATGCCAATATGTCTATTGTCAGAATGTCTACATATAAAACTGTCTTGAAATATATAACAAATATATAACACCATCTTGAAAGTGTGGTCATTGTTCAGTTTTCTCTTTTTCTCCCTCTCCCTCTCTCTCTCTGTTGTTTTTCTGTCACTCTGCCAACATTTAGTGTCGGATTGTGGGTGCGTGCAGACATTGTGGACGTTTGTGTGTGAAATAGTGTGTGAGGATTTGTGCCAGCCAGGTGACCCCCCTATAATCCTGCTGGAACAAAAGGCTCTCCTGGCTCCGGCCATTGCCCTGCTGTCTGCTTTGTACAGTAGTCTTCAGACAGACATCAGTGAGGAGACACACACACCTGCATGTGCATATTTCACTCCTCTAACACAGAATGCTATGCATTATAATTTTATACGGTGGAGTTTATACATTGTCTCCATTTATATACCATTCCTTTGAGAAACATATGTAGTAATTTGCTCTTACATTCAAACCTCTCCAGGTGGGCTTCCATATCTGGCCCTGTGCCTGCTGTTTTTATTTATTCAATTAACTAATGGACATTTTGTTTGGTACAGGCCTGTCATTGGTAGGAAGTCTTCTTCGCATCTTGTACTTTCATACCGAAAATCAGCAGCCTAATGGACAGCAGCAGTCAGGAGACGTGCACACCGAAGGAGTGAGGGATCAGGACAAAGATGCACAGCTTGAGGCTCTGATTGAGATAGCAGTGGAGCTGCTTTCCACAATCCTCACAAATCTGCCCAGGGTGAGACTGGCACACAGGCACAGTTTTATTACCACACTCCATTATGCACAGCAATTGTTTACATTTCCACCATTAAAACAACCTTTACAACAATGAGCTACGTGACCGCTTGCAAAACTTGCAAAAACAAGTACTGCCTTACCTAGTTACTGTTGCTATGTCCGCCAGACTTTCAGCTCAGGCTGCCTGGTAACATCTGCAGCACTAGTGCAGTAGTGCAAAGATTCAGATGCGTGCAGGGGAGTACATATTAAAAATATTGGAAAATAAACAGTACAGACATTCCTGTCTCAGAAATGATCAAATCAAGGTCAGTTCAGAGCAAAACAAAGGGTTCTGGAAACCACATTAATCAAACTAAGGGAGTCTTTTAGCCATTAGGTGTTAATGTGTTAGCTTTTTTAGTTCCAGTTCAGCTAAAAGAACAACTATATTCACTAAAACCTCCTTCTAATCTAACACTGGAGCTAGTGGGTGCAGTCTTATGTACTTAGGAGAACTTGTCTTGTGCACTAGATCTTTAGCAAATATAAGTCAAACAAAATAAATGGTGCATGAACGAGTGCATTAATATTTATCGTTGCACAGAATGTTTTTTTTATTCCAAATGCAAGCACTGTATAGTCATGTTTAATCTGTTTAACTGTCAGCAACTGTTGAGAAAGGCTTACTTAGTTGGCATGAACAAATCTTGACATGCTTCTCTAACATGTATCATTAGTAATGAATTTTAACATGAATTTTATCAAGCAAGTTGAGTTAGAAGTAGTTTAGAGTCCTGGGGCCGTACTACAGAAACTTCCTAACTTGAAAATCCTATCTTAACTGTCTGGTAAACATGGTGTCAGCAGTTTAGGATCTTATTTAGGAAAAAAAGCCATTACAGAACAACTGCTAAGTTAATCTTAACTTAAATTAAGAAAAGTGTGTTACAGAAGCATCCTAACCTCAAAAAATCTTAAATATACACTCCTAACTAGGATAACCTTTCTGCTATCTTAACTGTCGCCAGCTGATTGTTTAGGCTACGGGTTCTCCCGGTTGTGGTACAATTATTAAATGCGCTTCGTTTTTTCCCCTATGCTGGTTTTCAAAGCGAAGTGTGTTGTGTGTGTGTGTGCGAGTGAGTGCGTGTGTGTGTGTATATTTTGTCTACATAGTTTTGTATGACAGCTCTGTCCCAATACTTTTGGTCATATTGGCCAGTTCGTCGTGCTTAAAGTTCAGAGCATGAATAAGATACTCTGACCATACAGTGTGAAGTACTGTAGCCTCATAAAGTTACAGTGGCAGCCGATAACCGTTACTTCACAAGATGACATGTTGCATTAGTTGCTAGGGAACAGACATAAAAGTCAATCATCGGTGTTCCTAACTCGAGATAAGATAGGATTCCTAAATTCAGTTATGATTTGGTTCTGTAATATCAAATTGAAATTGAAATTGAAATTGAATTGTCCAATCTTAACTTATACTTAAGAGTTATACTTTATACTTAAGGACGTTTCTGTAATAGGGCCACTGATTTTCATCTGTCAGTTGGTCTTCCCCATAGATTAATCCAGATTATAGATTCCTCAGTAATACCTTTTTTGTCTGCATTTTTCTTTTCTTGATGAAGAAGGTAGTGCTTCAAAATGGTTATGCCTGTCTAACAGGCATTTGAATAATTTTTTCAGCTCCATTTTAAATTTGTGTCTTTGTGAGCTGCAGGACACTGTGTCAGAGTTGGTGAAAAACGTTTCCCCTGCTGAGAAGATGTGGGTTTCTGCGTTAAAGACCTTGCTGCCTGAGAACATCACAGCGGTAGGTTTAGTTATATCTCTTTATTTTCTCCTCCTTTTATCAGGTGTGGCTATATGTTTTCATTTTAAAGAAGTTGGACCCTGATCAACTGAAGACCAAGTGAAATCAAGTGTGCTCCTGATTCGTTGGAACAAAAATCTGCAGACATACTGGCCCTTTGTTGACATATGTGCGGTAAACAGTATTTTATGGGGAAACACGCATTCACAATTACATTTACATTTGCAATGCCAAGAATATCTCATTACACAGGACGTGACACCCTCAGCACCTTAATTTCTGAATCATTTACAAAATGCAGTTCCTTTTGCTAAAACTTGCGTATAAAACATCACTGTCACAGAAAAAAGTGGTTTGCTGTCCATGTTGCATTGCTCTTTCCAATAGCATGTAGGTTTCTCTTTATGTCAGTAGAATCATACAAGTCTTTCTTGTTTTTAGGTGCAGTGCTTGGTTTCCAAATTGTCTGAGTTGGAGCCCACACTTGCAGAAAGTCTAAAGAGGGAGTGTTTCATACTATCAGAACCAAACAAACCAGGAAACAGGACTTAAATCATGGACTTGCAGCTCTTCTTTGGATCATGGACTTGTAGCTCTTTCTCTGAGCTACAAGTGCTCTCTTTGTATGGCGATAATAGTGAAGTGTCTGTTGGAGGAGTGAGACTCCAGGGACCACATTTTAATTCACCATCACTAAAAGTTGGTCCATTTTTTGATGTGAATATGGGTGCATATATTATGTATTTTGATACAGACAAACTTTTTAATAAACACAAATATTAAAATGAATTGGGTTAGTCATCAGATACCATGCACATTAGGGATTCTTGACCCAATTTTTCTCACAGTTTTCTGGCATGTCTTATGAGTGACCATGGCAGATTTTGCACATTCTTTAAATCATCCTGACTGAACTGCATGGTGATGTCACCTGTTCATAACTGCAGCATCCTTATAATTTCTTGAAAGTATCATTAGAAATGAAATAAAACCTTGTTACCCACAATTAGTACGACAGTCAAGATACTACATACTAAAACATTATTTTACTATTTTAGTCTTGACATTAACCCACCAATATAAGTGATAGATAGGTTGCTTTAATTGCCAGCTCATTTGTGGCACCTGAATACTGAATACAGAACCAGTTTCATTTTTAAGTGTCTTTATTTATGCTATGAATAACTGCTTTTTGTTCATCGTTGTAGATACAAAGTCAAGATACATTAGTGTGTAAAATAAAGTAGATACATACACTGGAAATAAAGTTGATTTAAAAAAGGGACTTAACAGTTTCTTCTCACTGTAACCTTACAGTGGCCTCTGCTGGCCATATCTGCATTTCCCTGTAAAGAAATGCTGAATGTTGTGTTAAATATATTAGCCAGTACAAATATATTTTTATAACCAAGTTCATGTTCCATCCCCAGTTTTGGTGATCCAAGTCCTGGCACGAGTGAAATAACTTCAGTAGCCATGCACATACCTTAATGAAGTTAAGGTTCTATGCAACATGTAAAGCCCCAAGCCATTGTTGCAAATATTAAAAAAGAAATGCTAAGAAAAAAATAATCTAGATTCAGATAAATAAATGTAGATAAAATTAATAATATTCTGTTTAAATGAACTGCACTTCGACTTACATTTTGCTTCCCTGATTTTCTGGAAGTCATGAGTAATATTTTATGGAAACATCACATCATTGCCATGACTGTCTTTTCCAGTTCACTGTAATGTTCCTTCCTTAAGGATGACCTGAGACAGGTTTAATGGTTGGAGAAGTAAAGAGAATGTTACATACATTTCTTACATGGTGCAAATTAAGCCAAAACAGCCATAACAATATTAAACTCTAAGAAATTAAATGGTCAGTTTCATCATTAAAACCAGTGACTGGTCAAGTGAAAAACACTATGCAATTTGTCGGGGTGGGATATGTTAGGCAGCAAGTTTGTGTATGTCAGAGTGCCCATGCTCACCACTGTCCACCACTGAAAGCACCTGCTGGACAGTGTTCTGCTGGGAAACCTTGGATCCTGGCAGTTATATGGACCTTACTTTGACACATAGGCTGCAACCTTCCTAATCATTGTTAAAGACCAGGTACACCCTTTATGGGAACAGTGTTTCCTAAAAGTATCTTTTTAGAAGGAAAAAAAGTCTGTTTTAGCTCCACAGCAAAAATTGCTGGGGATGGTTTCAGGGTGACAATGAGTTTCAGGTGGTGACGTGTCTGAGCATGTGTGGGATGTTCTGGATGAACTAGTCAGACCCATGGAGGCCCCACCTCACAACTTACAGGATTTAAAGGATCTGCTGCTGACGTCAGGCAGGGCCAACAAGATTTTTTAACAGTCCAGAAGCACACCTATTGTTAAATAATGAATTTGAACACTGTTATTGCCAATTCACTTCATATCCCTGTTCTTTATTTCTAGTAATAATTTTAGTAATAGATTAGGTATTTTCTACAGTGCTTTGGGACGTACAGCTCTGTGCTGATTTCTGCTCCTGTACTTTGTAATATTTGTTTTTCATTTTTTAAACGATAATCGAATTGTTAGGAATCCACAAGAGTGCTTAGATTCTACTGGGCTCTAGAAGGTTAGTTGATATACTCAAAACCAATGGTTTTTGGAAAAGAGCAGGGGTAGTGCACATGCCCTCTGTCATTATGGGCTGCTTGAGATTACCATTTATGATTGAGACAAAATTCCGAAATATAAAACATTAGTCACTGGAACAGGTTCCGATTTGCATGAGCCACATACTGCTGGTGCATTGGTCCCTCAAATATTTTTTTTTGTTGCTGAATCCCATGCTAAGCCTTTTCTTCACTGTGTCCTTGTCCAAGACGGACACTTGTCTGTGTTCATTAAGTGACTACCACATCCTGGCCCTGGCTGAAGTGTTTACTGTCAGCAGTGCTCTCTGGCCAGAATACAGAACAGCTTTTTAATTAAAGCTCAGGATTGATATGCAGAGCAGTACTGCTCTTTTTTCATGGAAATCATGCTGTGTTGGGGGAAGGCCTAAGGGAGGCCTGAGGTTTAGACAGGCTTGGTGACTGATTTTAGCATTGCGTGGGTTTTGAAGCTCTTGTGGAGCTGCGTGATGTTCAGATGACCGTGATCAAATGCGCAATCACACGCCATGTTAAGATACGTCCTCCTTCGAGTGGTCTTTTCAGTGACGTCTTCAGCTCTGTCTAGGAGCAATTCTGCAAAGATGCAGGAGCATGTGCCTACATATTTAGCCATATGTTTGTGGGAACCTGGGGTAAATGGGCCCCAGCTATGTATTTGTTCTAATATGTTTGTTTTACCCCTTCAGATCTCTTGGGCGACAGACAATGGACAAAAATCTATCCGGACAGAAAATACTCTTATAGACACCTTTTTTGACAATAATGTCAATAACTGGCAATACAGTCAATAATGTAAACCAACAAAAAAGAAAGAAGAAAAATAAGTAAAAACAAACATTTGGTCACTGGGTCTTGCGGCCACCATAAGGCCCAACTCTAACCAAAATAAATAAACAAAAAAAAAACTCAAACCCCTCTGGCAGCGCCCATTGTCCCTCGTGCTTGACACACAGTCCCTGGGTGATACGTTTTTCTTCTGCGCCGATCTCGTCGTTCTCCCGCTGGCTTCTCACAGAGTGATGTCCATCCATCCCACCAGCTGTCCAACACACAGCACCTCACTTCGGCGTTCAACCTCCACCCACCTCGGCACTCGAGAGAAGGTATTTCTGTCAATCAAGGCTGTGCTGCTCACCTGATGTTGAGGTTGATCAGAAAGTGGGTTAGTGCACTGGCCCACAACAACACTCTTCACACAACACCCCACTCAGTCATGACAGGCAGCCCTCTGTTTGTCATGTCCGGGGATTAGGTTTTTAACTTGCAGCAAATTCTCTGAATGCCTGGATCTGTTATAAAATACAAAAAATACACAACCACTAACAAAAGGATCATATATTAAAGTGCACTGGTTTCATGAAACACTGACATAATGTTTAACCCATATGTGATTGGCAAACAATGGCACAATCTTCTTTTAACAAAAAGTTTAGGTTTATTGTTATATGTACAAGGTACAGTGTACAGAGCACATTGAAATGCCTACTTAAATAACCTCTTCATAAACAGAACATAACAGATTTAAGGCCACTTAAAATAGTTGCAACACAAGGCATATTGTAACACACTCAAACATCCCCATCCTGGTTACAAGAAATGAATGACCAATGATGTACAGGAGTACCTGGGAAGTGTGTGAAATGACTAACAATAAAGCGATTAAAAATACATGAGCCTCCACAATGGCTGCCGAAGAGGGATATGTGTTTGCGGATAAGTATGAGATAGTGAGCATGTTGCAGAGCACGTAGCCTGTTTCCTCTTAGCTGTCTCTCTTTCTTGCTCACTCAAACAGGTACCAGGTCTCTTACAATCTCTCTCTCTCTTTTACTCCCACCTGTCTCATTAAAGTCTGTGTAACTCTCTCTAATCAGAGTCCCTTCATGTCATTTCCTGTAGCCAGTGCTTCTCTGTCTCCTGTCAACAGCCGCACAATAAAAGCCCCCCCACCATCACCATCGCTAAACCCTCTATTCCTGATGGCCCAGAATAGACTGCTGACGCCATCTCACCTTTTGATGGTGTCTAAGAGGGCCTGTCCTGGTCATCATGCCTCTTTTTTCCACTCTCTTTTTGTTTAGTTTGTTACTTACATTTTTTCATTTTATCAACAGACACACACAATAACTCTCGGAAAACAAATCATGGGTGTTAATGTTTTTTTTCTGACAGCTATTCAGTGGGATAGTTTGATATCCCACTGAAAAATGTAGAGCTGAGTGAGGTGCTCATACCAAGGCCAGGAATAGAAGGCCAACAGACTTTGTGATGTTTGTATCATATATGCTGCATAAGTCACTGTTTGTTCTGTGTTTGCACAACTAGAGTTTGTTTTAAACCGGAATATAGATTAAGGAAATTAAGGAAATGAACATAACACACTGCACAGAGGTGTTATCTTATACAAAATAAAGACTCGAGACTCGTGAGGGGAAAAAGACCTTACAATTTGCCCCAGTTATCATTGTAAAAGAGGCTGCCTTTAGTTAAAAAAAAGTTTAAGCAACATATAAAAATCATGGGTAATGTAAACTAGCTTGCTAAATTTTGGGAATAACCTTATTCAACAACACCCAAATGGAAAAAATCTACAGAGCTCTAGCATAGACTTTAAACATCACTGGCAGTATTATTGGTTTGATAACATGCGAGTGGAACGTTTGTGGAGCTGATGCTAAGGCAATAGGAATGCCAGGAGTCTCAAGCAGCCTGAACAACCTTTACACAGAAAACAATAAACTGTAGCAAACTGCACTGCAATCATTTCTGTTCCTACACCCCATGCAAAACGCACAAAAAGAGACACAAAGATGCAAGTCTGAAAATCGTTTTCAACACAAACTCTTCAATTAATACTGGATAATTACACATCTTTGAAAGAAACATGAGCTTGTAAAATTTAATCTCGGTGATCAGTGAACTGAATTTGAAGAGAATATCGATGTTCCAAAAAGGCAACAACCCTAAATACACAGGAAAAATAACGAGTGATTTCTAAAAAAAAATGTGAAGGTATCCTGATTTAACTATGATTAACAGTAATTAATATTAGTCTATTTTCCTATTAAAATGACAAATAGTAACAGTTACATGCATCACAACAGAAGCTACCCATGTGTTGTTTAGTACTGGCTGCAGCAGTTAAACCTGCTAATGTGATCGGAGTATATTTAATGTGGTCCAAGGCAGTCTATTTTATATGGTCTGATAGGCAAGGAATGAACAAGTGAAATGTAATTATCAGTGATATTTTTATTTTGATTTGTCAAATAAATAGAAATGTATTTTTTTGTTATAATTTATTACATCTAGCTTCATTATAATGGCCATTGTTTTGGAAAGGTGTGTTTTAGCGTGATCAGCCGGCGTCCACAAACTTCTGGCCATACAATGTATATAAAATGTATATAAAATTTAGGTACTCAAAAATGTATGTACTCAAAGATTTTTCTTCATATATTTTGTGGCGCGGCCCTGGAATTTGGTTGGCTCGTGTTATCTTCTGTTAGTTTATGCGTGACCCGGGATGAACTGTGGTGTTTGTATGATGGGTGAGATTAGGGAGATCTTTAAGCTGATCGCTCAGATTGTGTGTGTGTGTGTGCGAGTGAGTGTGCATTTGCGTGCACATGTGTAAATCCTCTGATTGAAATGAACATAATTGGAGCAGATTATCTGTCAGGGGTCTGCATTTAGTGGGCATTGTTTTTTTGGTTTTAATTGGTTATACAAACCACACATATAAACAAAACCAAACTCAAAATACTGTACGTAACACATTTGTAACAATGAAACAATATAGAGCCAATATAATCACATGTGCCAAATATTACATAGAGATTACGTGATGGTCAGGACAAGATCTGATGATGATGAAGTTGATCTAGAAGATAAGATTTGCATTGCTTTAAACCAGAACAAATTTTCTTTCTTTTCATGTAGGTATCATGTCAATTTTTGGTTTGTGGTCCATGGCACAGGTTCGGGAAACATTATACTTTTCATCCCCCCCCCCAAGCGCCCATGGTGCCATCACTTATAGTCCCGTGCAATCAAGCAAATCCATTTTTGACAATGATACCTTGATCACTATGCCACTACAAAAACAGATTTATAAGATGGAAGGCATTAAAGTAACTTGATTCACCTCTATGAAACTGAACACAAAGGTAGGCTCATAAGCTGTGAATCTAGTTGTGTAGTGTAGTTTGCCAGCAAGTGTGCACACTGTGTAATGAGGAGAGTCTGTAATGAGATGAGTGGGCACTGCTGAGCTCACAGTAGCGCTGTTCTTTCTCTATAGAGGCCGAGAGCCTCTTCAGCACAAAGGGCCAGAACCTGCATAATGCTAGCCTGCCCTGCCATTAATTAACATTGAGCTTCTTTTATGAGGTGATAGAGGGGGGGCGGGGGGAATAAGCCTGAGCTAATACTGTGTCATGTTAGGCATTGTATTAATTTTATTAAAATCATATTTCTATTTTACTCAAACAATAACCTCATTCAAGTTTTTCATCCAGATCATGATTATCTTTCTCATTCATTTTTGAAAGGACAGAGAATGAATGAAATTAATAATTGATGCTTCCTGGTAGTGCAACAGAATCCTAGTAGTGCAACAGAATCATCAGTGTTGAGGAGCAATGCGTCCAGT
The DNA here is from genome assembly GCA_037577145.1 of Brachypetersius gabonensis. Lineage (NCBI taxonomy): Eukaryota > Metazoa > Chordata > Actinopteri > Characiformes > Alestidae > Brachypetersius > Brachypetersius gabonensis. The sequence continues at coordinate 14,001,970 of JBBJLR010000133.1, forward strand.
TATTGTGCTCTTTCCTTTCTGTAGTTTTGCTGTCTATCATTGCCACATAAAGTTAGGCTTAATTTGAAAACAACCATGCAGTTTTTGTCTACCACACACCAACTACGCCACCACACACGCCACTGAGCTCATTCCACCAGGTTTTCATCAGCCCTACTGAGTTTACACACTGCCACCCTCGTTAAACATACACACCTGTAACAACACGTCCTAACGGCGTCGCACTGGGGTATTTTTGGAGCATAGATGAATAAACAACCATGCAGTTTTTGTCTACCACACACCAACTAGCACCAACACCAAGTAACCTAATTACCTGACGGGTCAGAGAGGTCACATCACGCCACTGAGCTCTCATTATACTGACCAGTGTCGTATATGTCTCAGTAATGATCAACACTCGATGTGAATGAACACAGCAAAAAAACGGTATGAGCTGCACTTTTAAAAAAAAAAAGGCCACAGCTGAGAGCCACCATAAAGCATCATTATGTTTTTCCCCTTCAAGACCTTTCTGGCAATACATTGGACATATACTGGACAGTGAGTTGTTGCACATAGGCTTCCAATAACACATCCAGCAGGGAAAATATAATGGTGTTTTTTTTTTCTAAGCCTAACATTTTGCTCTTCACTAGGCAGCTGGTGGCCGAGTGGTTAGGGTGTTTGCCCTGTGATCAGGAAGTCGTGGGTTCGATTCTCAAGACTGCTTGTGGCACCTCTGAGGTACCCTGAGCAAGGTACAGTCCCCACACACTGCACCACTGTTGCACTTGGTGAATGTGTTAAATGGCGAGGATGTTGAACGTGCCGTTCACACCGTGTGCTATTTTTGTTTTTACGTATGACAGAACGGTCACTTTCACTTTTCCCCCAATTATACCAGATCTGAAAGTCCAGCTCTATCTTAACATATACTATGACACACCAAAGGTCCTCATTAAGGACATGCAGCAGGCCCTGTGTCCCTGTGTCTGTAGATGTGGTCTGGTGTTTATCAGGTCCACCACTGAAGTTTGTTGCTCTTCTCTCTAGATCTCAGAGGATTGTGCTTTGATCCTCTTTAACCGCAACCCCCCTATTCCAGGCCCCACCACAGCTCCCTCATGTTGATGTGAATTTGTTTGCCTTCCACCAGGTTTTCATCAGCCCTACTGAGTTTACACACTGCCACCCACGTTAAACATACACACCTGTAGCACCACGTCCTAACGGCGTCGCACTGGGGTATTTTTGGAGCATAGATGAAAGTTCAGGTCACAATGGGATATTAATATCTTATGGTGCAGTTTTATAACATGCCACAGATGCATGTACCATCTCCTCGCTGTTTTTTATTCATTCTGCCGGTTTTCAGGGCTTATCAATGGTTTCTAAACGTAATAAATGAGAGATCACGTATTCAATCCCTGCTATCTTATGCACCAATCCTATCAGCTCTCCTTAGAAAAAAATTTAATTTGCAGGAAGTGCTCCTTATTGACTTTTTCTCTCTGCCCATAGCTTGTGTAAGTCTGATATCCTGCCTTATGGGCCACCTGAGAGAGGCTGCTCATGTGGCTGCTACATGCCAAATAGCCTGAGGGGAGTCAGCAGCATCAAGCCTGAAACACCTCCTGGATCCTAAAGATCCACCACCTTGCACGTAACAGTCGAAGTGAATCTGAACTTCAGTGACTGAGCGAAAAGATCCCTCTATCACACAGAAAGTGCTGTGCAGAATTAGGTCTCGTGGGCCCTGAGAGATCATCCTCTCTGAGCTCTTTCCTAGTAATTCCACACGTTGCTGAAATCTGACAACTGTGAGGTGTGCACCCCGGACAAGGAACCTTGGGGAGCCATGCCCACAAAGGGAAAATAAAGACTAGACTTAATCCTCTTAGCACACACCCATCGACCCTGTGAGAAGAAAATCACTGACCTGACACACAGTCAGAGGCCAGACTTTTGTGGTAGTTCCATGTAGTTGATGAATGTACCTCATCGAACATGAAGAAGATATAGCAGTTTTGTGCAAAATATATGTAAACTATTGGGCTTTTATGCATCATGTCCAAACTGTCATGTTGCATATGTCACAGAATAAGCATTTGCTCATAAGAGAAAAGGAAAAAAGGGTCCATTAAATGATGATTGCATTTAGTATCATTTGTCTGTACCTTTACATCTCCAATATTTCAGCTTTGTTCAAATAGAAAGTAGCTGCTTACTTGGGCCCAAAGTGCTGTGTTAAAATAGGCAAAAGTAATGGAGAAGCTCTTAGTATAATGGGAGAGCAGGGCACATATTTTTGTCACAGCCAAGTTTTGTTTTAATTATCAGTTTTAATCAGATTGTTATTTGCCAAAAGCTGAAGTATGTAGACGTTGTTTTGAACACTTACCTTTTGTGCACACTTCAGTAGAAAGTAGAAGTGAATCATTAGAATTTATTCTGTTGGTTTCACTGTAACAGTCAGAGTGGCTAATTGTAAGTTTGATGAAATGAATACAGATGTAATTATTTTATAATTCTATGTTGTTTGGAAAAAAGTCTGTGAAGCACTGTCAAATTTGTTTGTGACCAGAAAGGAGAACAGTGAACCTCAACGTGATATAACTGAAATATATAACACCTATGATACACCTTGACTAAAACGGGTTAAAAAGAGTGGGTAATGGCTTCTGTCACTGCTTATACTGAAGGCGTGGTTTCCTAAAGAAATCTGAGCTGTGGAGGCTGTACTTAAACAGCTCTCACTGTAAGTTGGACATTTACTTAAAACTGTTGTTTTAGAATCAGTGAGAATGTGATGAAAGACATGAATACTGCAACTAATATACAAATGTAGATAACTTAGCTATCAAAGGTATTTAATAAAAAATAGAAATAAAATAGAAAACTAGAAAAGGTTTTTAATGTGAAGCTCTAGCATCTGTCTGACTGCTCTACAAATTTGCGTGTAGCTGTGGAAATATGACAAGACAATTGAAAAACACATTCCTCTTGGACCTGCTACGTTTTACACCCTGTTATTTTACTCCACAAGGCTTCCCCAATAGGAGCTGAAAATATCAAACGTACTGCATCCTTTTGATACTATTGTGGCAGAACACAATTTCTGGATAGTGAAAAAAAATAAACAAATTCTGCAGTAAAATAAATAAATCAATGTATTTTGTTTAAGAAGACAAACGGATGAACAATCAGACTGGTATCCACAAGCAAAAGTATCCAATGAGTGTTACAGGAGGACAGTTTGCAGTAATAAAACCATCCTAACACATAAAACCTTAACATGTACATGACAGACAGAAGTACATTATCACTGAGGTCAGTTAAGAAACAGTAATAGATAGCCATTGTCAGAATCAAGAATTGATTGTTTATTTCTCTAGTCATATAATATATTTTTTCTAAGGTCCCAAACCCATAACCAAAAAGGGGGGACTTCAAATTAATGTAGCTTTTGGTTGTTCAGGCAATGTTTTTTAGAAGGACAGTGATGAGTGAGACGAGCTTAGTGCACAGCCCAGTCTGATACCAGCGGCTTAGTGGAGGACAGAGCGCAGACAGACAGAAGGTAAGTGAACTGACCTGAGTAACTATCCTCGCCCTTAATATAATGATAAGCCCTGTAACATTTTGGCACCTAAAGCGGCACAAGACCTGATACTGAGCCACACTTTTTCTGGTCTTGGCTTGGGACCTTAGAATTAAGGATATTATAAAACTGGACAAAAAAGCAATCAGTTCTTACTACTGACAATGACAAGCAATTACTGATTCTTAAGTGACCTCAGATGTACTTCTGTCTGTCATATACAGGCTTTATGTGTCAAGATGGTTTTATTACTGCAGACTGTCTCCTGGGAACAAGAGAAATCAAAACACTAACACTCACTGGGCACTTTTGTTTGTGGTTATTAGTCTCAGTGTTCTCCTGTCTGTCTTCTTAAAATAATCGAAACAGTACTATGCAAAGTTCTTGGGTACCTGTACAAATTGTTTGAAGCCATTTATATCAGCAGTGGGCTTCTTTCTGCCTGCAAAAACAGCTGAATATTAGAATAAATGCAGACAAACAAGCAAGCGGTAAACAGTCTAAAGAATTATTTTTTTAATTTTTTTTTTTTAACCTGTTGTGTCTGGCATCTTGGCAAACAGATTATGAAGCTGGGGGCCTTGGTGTGCCAGACACCTTTGCTTTGCCAAGTGGGGTTTGACAGCGTATGCCCCTCTTGTAATCTGAATTTTTTATTTATTTATTTTAATTATTTGATTTAACTTCAGCCAAATCAGACATGGGTACAGAAAATACAGTAAGGAAGAGGAAAGGAAGAAAGAGAGAGAGAGAGAGAGAGAGAGAGAAAAGAAGAAAAAGGAAGAAGTTGAGGAGGTTGAAGGTCCAGGTGAAGACTGCTGTCGCTGGCTAATCCCTCCAAAGTCTGCATCTGCAAAACAAGAACCAGCCACACAAACACAGAACAAAATACAAAACAACGGCAGCACAAACATCACACACTCATACTGTCAGTGATGTTATAGCGCACAGAAACCTGGGTGTCTCTGCCTGTACCTGAACGTGTGAGTGCCTGTGTTAGTGATTGTATATGAGTGTATGTGTGTGAAAGTGTTTCAGAATTCCTTTTTCTAAAAAAGTACTCAATATTTTGTGAGCTGGTTAGAAAAACAGGTTTGGAACCTGGTTTCTGCTCAGTGCCTCCAGTCATTGGGTGAATGAATAAAATTCCATAACCAACACCTAATTTAATCTACTATGGTAAAATGAGCCAAACTAGGGATTTGATGGAGCTGCAAGTAAAACTGGGCTTCCATGAGGAAAGATGTCTGGAGACGGTTAAGCAAACTTTACTTTGCCACCTATAAAACCACCATTTGTTGTATTAATGTTGTTTGCATTTGTTGTAATGTAAGTTGTAATGTTGTAATATTTTAACACCAGCTTAACACTTCTGCCTAGTAGTAAACAACTTTTAAGCATAATTTCCTCAGGTTCCTAAGGCTTTTGCACAGTACCGTATGTCTATATGTATATCTATATATCCATCTATCTATCTATGCCGCATAATTTATTTATTTTTATTCACAATTCGGAAATTTTATTCTGCCCCAAAGGACCAAATGTATTCAGTAGACTGGATATCTCATAGGCTAGGACTGACCATTCCCAGTAAATGATCAGTGATATCAGCTCATTTCAACCACAGTGAATACCACAGTGAGACCTGCAGATCACAAACTGTCTCCTTTTGTAATTCCACATCTGACTCATCTTGTTCAGCTGTTCTTTAATCATTTTTAAAACAAAAGTTGAATGTAAATGTTGTTCTCATTAAAGGACAGCCTTTAAAATGACCAACGCCTGTCTCTACAGCCACTAATAAGAATAACATTAATTATAATAATCCCCTTTGTTTTTGGTGTTGAGTTTTGGAGTTTTACGCGTGACTCATGACCACCGACCACCAGTGACGAAAACAGCGTATTTCCATATTTGGCGCTTTCTTGTTTTGTGTGCATGTGCAAATGATAAGAAAGAGAAAATGAAAAGACTTCTCTTGATGCCCATGACGCGCGCGCTGCTCCTCTTTTTCCGTTTGCTCTCCTGGGGAAGATTATCGTGCCTCCATCCAGCTATACCCCCCATCCACTCCACCCACCATCCTCCACCCCACCCCCCACCTGTCCGTTAATAAATGCCCCTGCGCGCGGTCCCTGCGTGTTTATTCTAGGAGAAGCACGAGAGGAAGCAACCTGATCACAATCAGCGCGTAGGTGAATAAATAGCGGTTCTCCGATAATGTACTCGACCAAAAGCGAGGGTCCGCGCCGAGGACGCTCCTTCGACTCCATGAACCTTGGACTGTCCCTGGAGGAGAAGCAGCTCAACAATGAGGTAAGAGTATAGGCAACTGATGATCTAGTGGTTAGGCAACTGATGGGGAGTTTCCCCAGTGGTGGGTTCGAATCCCAGGACTGCTAGTGGCACCTCTGAAGTACCCTTGAGTAAGATACCAGTGAGTCCCCACTCACTGCTCCACGGGCGCTGTGTTCCTGGCTGCCCACTGCTTCACTTGGTGAATATGTTAAATACAGAGAGAGAATTTCATAATGTACACTGTGGTGTTGTGCGTTCGCGTATGACAAATGGACGCTTACAGCACTAATCAGTAAAGGGGCTTCACGCCATGCTAAACTTCATCTTTTAAGGTCTTCAGTTAAAGTTCAGGACGTTTCTCGGCTCTGTCGTGCGGCTCTTCACAATAAACCTATAGAATAAAGCCTTCAGAATAAAGCTAATCCGCGAGAACAGCAGTGCGTCAAAAGCACTAAGAAGGTCAAGAGCGCAGCGCACAAAAAGTGCTTTAGGAGCTCAAAGCCCCTCGAGATTAATTCGAGGACAGTGGTGATATCAGGGGTCTCCAGAACGGTCTGATGGTTCTCACTTTCAGACACACTGACCAAACCTGGTGACCTCGTGTGACCCAGATGTGTTGGGCAGAAAACTCACCAAACTGCCCTCCAACTGACCACACGACACAGGCACGTTTTTAATTAAAGATACACCTAAGAGCGGTGCGCGCAAGACGGCGATTAACTGCTGCCTGTAATCCCGGGATAGATTAGGGTAAGGCGGTGCTAATAATAGGCTTCCTCGTGCTTCAAATGGGATTTTGCTCTGTAAAGAACCTCTGCGAGACAGACACCGGCCTGTCTCTATTAAACCGAGACGGTATGTGTGTGTGTGTGTGTGTATGTGTGTGTGCACGCGCTGTGCGCTGACCCGTGAGATCTCGAGCTGCTCTCGATGCACCGATGCTGTTAGGGATCCTGCAGGCGGGGAGGCGCGGGCGGCTGCTCCACCCCGGACTGGCGCAGAGAACCATGGTCAGTGCACAAGGATTCTCGGGAGCTGTGAATGAGTGATTACACTACATTACATTACATTCATTTGGCAGACGCTTTTATCCAAATACAAAGAAACACTCAAGTTTCAGAACCAGAGGAGGGTATCAAGTGCTAAAATCTTTATGTAGGAGTAGATAGATAAGAAGATAGATTCTACACCCCTTTGAACCAGGGTTTTGATTTGTATAGGGGCAGCTGGTGGCCTGGTGTTTGTGACTTGCCCACGCAATCGGACGTCCGTGGGTTTGAATCCCAGGAAAGCTAGTGGCACCACTGAGGTACCCCTGAGCATGGTACTCTCCCCACACACTGCTCTCCGGGCGCTGTGTTCGTGGTTGAGAGCTGCTTCACTTGGTTAATGGAATAAATACAGAGAGGACGTTCACACGTCTACACCCAAATTTACGCAAACGCTGTGAGGAGCTGAGCCGCTGTCCGCGGTGCTGAACTCCCGTGACTGAGACTCTGATCAGATAAACCTGTTCATTCTGACTGGCGCGGGACGGTTCCGGGGTTTCAGTAGTAAAAAAAAAAACAAAGGTGTTCATTCCTCGCATGGTTTCTGTTTTTACAGACATGATTTCTGACCTCGTGTGTGGACAGAACAGCAGCTGTCCCTGCTCTCATGCGAATTTAAATGTTTTCATTTCACTTAATTCACATCCATCTGTTCAGCACACTCCTACAAACAGGAGTTAATGAGTGCTGGTAGAATCAGATGATCAATTTATAGTTTATTTTGTCGTTATTGAGAAGTTCTAAAATAGACGTTTATTCCACAACTGGTTTCTGTTTAAACCATGTGCGTCGGAAGTATTTTTAACATGTGGAACACACTGGTGGTGGGGGGGGGGGGGGGTCTGGAGCCAGGTGGGCTGGTAGCATTTATAAATGAGGGAGGGTCTCGCACTGCTCCCGCGTGTTTCCCTCATACAAATAGATGGGTAGATAAGTGGCGATGAGAAAACGAATACTTTTTAAAAGTGGAGGGACAGCCCCCAATATTATAGCTCCGGCGTCCATGAGTTTAAACACGTTATTTCAGCCTGTGTGGGGACAGAACAGCGAGTTTAACTTTTTGTCGCTTGTTTCACACTCATCTCTGGCTAAATTGGATGAACTGATTTAAGAAGTGTTGAGCGTATTAATAGTGTATGTTGCTAACTGAAATTGTGTAAGAAAGGTGTAAAAAATGTGTAAAATAGATGTTCGTAAATGTTTTTCCTGTTATATAGATGAACAAATCTGCGTTTCCTAAGATTGATGAGAACAAAGACAACAAGAGCGAGTCTACACAGAGAGGACGCGCAGCCATCGTCTTCTCCCTGAAGAATGAGGTGGGGGGGCTGGTCAAAGCTCTGAAACTCTTCCAGGTAATGAAATTATTAAAACCAAAAAAAATCTGAATGCGTGTTCATTATAATGATATTATGACCGATTTGGCCCCAGAGTCCAACATCGAATATGCCCAAAATTTAATGTATTCCCTTCCTGACAGGAAAACCACGTCAACCTCGTCCACATCGAGTCGAGGAAGTCGAGGAGGCGCAACTCTGAGTTTGAGATCTTTGTGGACTGCGACAGCAACCACGAGCAGCTCAACGAAATCATTCACCTGCTACGGAAACACGTGAACGTGCTGGAGACCGAGGGACCCGGCAAGAGCCTCCCGGAGGAGGATGGTATGAGAGAGAGAAAGTGTGTGTGTGAGTGTGTGTGTGTGTGTGTGTGTGTGTGCTGTGGGCAGGGTAAACACTTAAAGAGGGGAAAAAATAGTCAAACAACAACAATAACAGTAATAATAGTAACAATAATTATTATTAGTAGTAGTAGTAGTATCATTATTAATACTACTATCACTATTGCCACTACAATAACTATTATTATTTTTATTATTATTGTTATTGTTGTTGTTATTGTTGTTATTATTATTATTATTATTGTTATTATTGTTATTGTTATTGTTGTTATTATTGTTATTATTATTGTTATTTTTTGTTGTTGTTATTATTGTTATTGTTATTTTTATTAAAACACCCCTGTAAACAGTGGTATGTGTTTTTCTTCTACAGAGATGGAAAATGTACCCTGGTTTCCCAAGAAGATCTCCGATCTGGATAAATGTGCTAATCGTGTCCTGATGTACGGATCAGATCTGGACGCAGACCACCCAGTGAGTGCTGAAAATTTGCCTGAATTAAGGCCACTGTAAGACCACCGTGGTACTTTTAAAAGACACTGTTTTGTGCATTCTCTGTTTGAAAGCCACTTCTGCTGCTTTTTTGTTCATCTGTTTATTTTAAAACTCAGGCCTCTGCTGGTGTCAGTGCCTAACCCCCTACACTGCTCTCATTTTCTCCAGGGATTTAAGGACAATGTCTATCGCAAAAGGAGAAAGTATTTTGCAGATCTGGCCATGAGTTATAAGCAGTAAGTGAGAAATATTCTATAATTTAGTTTGATGTTCAGATCAGAAAATAAATGTAAATAAACAATGAATGAGTGAATGGATGATTGGTGGATAGAAATAAAATAAAATAAAATAAAAAACTTCTGTGTTGTTTTCCTTCATCAGTGGAGACCCCATTCCGTACATTGAGTTCACAGAAGAGGAGGTGAAGACGTGGGGGGTTGTTTTCCGGGAACTCAATAAGCTGTATCCCACCCACGCCTGCCGTGAATACCTGAAGAACTTACCTCTGCTCAACAAGTACTGCGACTACCGTGAGGACAACATTCCCCAGCTGGAGGACGTCTCGCGCTTCCTCAGAGGTGAGAGGGGGCACCACATTCAGTACCTTCTTCACTGTGCATTGAAAAAAAACCTGTCCCTTCACAGTTGGTTTTAATCAGTTTTGTGTTGTTTCTGTTCACAAATGCATGTGTTGTTTGCAAACTTGTTGAGTAAAACTCATATTTCTCCTGGCATCCTATATCCACATATTATGTTATTTATTTTTATCACCCTCTTCATGTTCTCTATCCCTCGGCCAGTCCTCATTTGTGTGCATGTCCCCTATAAAGTTCCTGGTAATATGATCGCTGGCAGTGTGGGCTGTTAGAGTGAGACATGCTCTGCAATTCAGTGTGATTTTTGTTTCTAATAGTAATGGCCAATATCAAACACAGAGACCCAGTCAAGCTTTAAACCTGTATATGTGTATGTGCATGTGTGTGTGTGTGTGTGTGTGTGTGTGTGTGTGTGTGTGTGTGTGTGTGTGTGTGTGTGTGTGTGTGTGT
>JBBJLR010000133.1:14021662-14038805 GCA_037577145.1 Brachypetersius gabonensis
TGTGTGAGTGTGTGTGAGTGTGTGTGTGTGTTTGTGTGTGAGTGTGTGTGTATGTGTGTGTGTGCTTGTGTGTGTGTGTGTGTGTGTGTGTGTGTGTGTGTGAGAGATATGTGGAAGAGATAGAACCAGGATGCACTACAGGAAGAAGGCAAGCCATTAAAGGCAGTGTGATGCTCTGTCCAAATTTCTGCTGGGAAGTCATTTATGTGGATGATAGTTTGACATTTACCACCTGCTTAAGCATTGTAGCATACGAAGTGCACATCTTCATGCTAATGGCATTCCTTAATGGCACTGGTTTCTTTCAGCAGGATAACACACCCTGCTTCACTGCAAATATTGGCCAGGAATGGTTTAAGGAACCTGACCTTGAGGGTGTTGATTTATCCTCCAGATTTTAAGTCTCAATCAAGCACATATGCTATGTGTTTTACAGACTAGTCTGATCAATGAGCCGTTTTTTGGCATGAGGTGGACCTACCCAGTGTTTTTGATGGTCGATTGGTGTATATCATCCCTTGTTCTGCCACTGATGGGATTTTTAACTTGATTATGTATTTTAGAAATGAGTTCTTTATGCAACACAATTTAGGTCACACCCACTGCAGTCATTGTATAGAATGTATAAAGTATCTTAAATATATATATTATAAAGTTAAAATCTTTATAATTCACATGCATGCTTTGATCAAATTCATCATGGTTGAACTGATGGATTCATCATATTTTACAGTTTTCATGGAATATGAACCCGGTAGCTAAGTTTCATCTAATATCACTATTTCAAACAGTGGTGCCACTGGTTTTGAACTTAATTATAAGTTATTACTTTTATTTATTGTTAAAGCTTATGAAATATGCAATCTATTACAATTCTTAACTAGCTTTTTTTTTTATGACAGTAACTTCCAACATCACAAATTTCATAGCTAGAAGTAGGGGAACAGAAAAGCTAGGCTCTCGCTGCCAAATAACTTCAAATTCAAGTATCCTCACATTTCATATCCTCATATTTCCAAGTCATCATCATATATATCCACACAGTTGAGGAGTACAAATTGCCTTTTATCACTGTCCAAAAACCAGTATGTCCATTTATTTGAACATTGTGTGAAATCTGTCCAACACGTATATTAGAAGTAATGAATGCTTTTGGCTTCGGCTGTAATGAAACCGCATAGAACCACTTGTTTTTTTACTGGACAGTGACGATATACAACAATAAGGATGAGTATTAAGAAAAGGTATGAAAGTGGTACTGAATTCCTGGCCAGTCAATACCAAAATATGGACAAACAATGCTGCCATCCGTTCTAATGCAAAATTAATGCCTTTCTAGCACAACTGGCACTTCCAAATGGTTGATGTTGGATTGGATCAGTGGAAGTGTTGTGAATGGTGCTCTGCACATTACCACCACACTTTTGTTGACTAGACAGAAGCAGTTGCAGCTCCCTCATTATACATACAGGAAACTCATGAAATAATTTAGGTTATGTCTCCAAAAAAGTAATAATGAAATAACTTGTGTTTGCATGTGATGTTTTTATTTTGGCACTTTATTATGGGGAATAGTATCAATACGAGAATCAATAAGTATCAGTATTGATAAGCTGCTCAGTATCATTATCAGTAAATACCCATCCAATACAGCACTGAGTAATTATTATACAACAATCTGATTATAATGCATTCTTTTTTTGCTGTATTGTTGGGTCTTTATGAACTTAATCCTTCTCAGAAATTCAACTGAGAAGCCAACTGTCTCATATGTGAAGAATTCAATAAAGCACAAAACCCATACTTTGTATTTTGTTTTATTATCATTTAGTTTTTCATAGTTTCTTTTCTTTCCTCAGAAAAAAGACACAAAATTGATTTAACAAATCAAACCATCAATGAAAACAACATCTTGTTCCGAATAATAACCACACTATGCACTGCACGGTGTATGAAACATACACGGGACGTCTCACGGAACAGCACAAACAGTGGGAACGCCTGTGTGACAGGATGTCAGCCCCTCCTGGCAAGCGGATAGAATTTGTTTTGTCTGTAACTTTTGTTTGTTTGTTATTTTAACCGGTCATCAAATTTTCAACAGGACACTCATAAGCTGCCATTTCAACTACAACTTGAGCATTAGGTTTAGTTGATGTGGTCGACTTCATGTTGCTTCATATCAAAAAACTGAAACTGGATGAAGCATAAAGCACATCCAGTTTTTCACATGAGAAATGTTTTGTACACATTTGTTGTCGTTCAAAAAGAGCCGTACTCTATCATGTAGATTTGTGCTCTTGTGGTGTTGAGTGAACAAGCGGTCCAGCATATTGTCAGTGAAGGGCCCGACATAGACATCCCCAAAGATATGACTGGCAGTGTTCTAGGTTGGTCCCAAAGAATTGGGTATACTGTACATTTTCACAACAACGGAAAATAAATATTGACTAAACCTAAGAAACACTTTTTTTTTTCTTTTCGTCACTTGTCTGCTAAAACCCTGTATGTTTCGGATTTGCAAAAAAAAATAAGTCTACTAGAATCAGCCTTGAGAACTTCGCCGCTTGTTGTGCAGGATTGTCTGTTGAAAAAGTTCTGTCTTGCAACATTTCTCTGCCAAAAAGACCATCCAGACAGTCTGGGGCCTGTTTATTTCCTCTGCTGGGTTTTGACAGCAGACGAGGCGTTTTTTTGAAACATTTCACAAGCTTGTTCAGTTTACACAATGAACTTTGCATTCATTCCTAGGTCCTGTTGGTGCGTCAGCCCAACCTATTCTATAGACAAGCACAAACTATACTTTTTTTTTTTTTCACTTTCCCTATTAAGCAACCTGGAATGTCGCCAGTACTAAGCTACACATGGTTCTAAATTATTTTTTTTAGTTCCTCTTATTTTATGCTCTACTGAAAGGAATGTAAAAGTGAACAGGTGCAAACAGTGCAAAAGGCATTGACTAAACAGTTGCTACGGTAGTTTAAAGAGGGGGGAAAAAGACAGGGAAAAGTTTTCTCTGCGTTATGATTTTCTCCCTTCTTGGTCATGACTGAAAAGTGTGTATGGGGTCAATTAAGGTGACAAATACTGGAGTAACATCTTACAACATTAAAACGAAGGCACACAAAAACGGAACGTTTTGATAATCACATAAGCAGGGAAACCGAGGTAATAAAGTAAAAACTGACGTCACATTTTCGATGCACCAACACACAAAAGCACTATATACAACACTGACACACACACACGCACACACACACACAAAATAGGCACTTTACACAGTACAACAGCACGATAATCACTCACAGAACAGAGGTACATATGGCTGAACAACAACAGCTTCTCTGTGCTACTGTGCTACATCTACGCTGAGTTTGTCTCTGTCACTTAGAAATAATGCTGATCTACTGTACACACTCACATACACTCCAAAAAGACACACATGCACACAAGATGTGCACATAGGCGCACTCTAACAGACACGTACACACACGCCACAGCACTATCAGGTGGGCGATGTGGCTTTATGGCTGACACACATAGTGGTTGGCACACCATGGTTCATAACACACACTGACTCTGTTGGTTGTCTGCTTCGGCTCGCTCGCTGGGCTTCTAAAAAACATAAAGAAGAGAACACAACAACAACAAACAACAAGGAGAAAATCATATTAATACACCAAACGGAACACGGGATGGAAAAAAGAGAGGACAGATGGATGGCAGGTAGAGGGGCGCGTCCCCATGAACGGTGTGGGGCGGTGAAATGGGCACCAACAGCAAAGTGCTCTGCTGGATGATTCATGGTAAATATGCGAGTTTACCATGCCCTTCCCCATGCTTGGCTAAAAGCGGTTCATCACACAGGCGACGTATGGAGACGCGGATTACGCTGATGTGGGCTGTCACATGCTGGTTGTTTGAAGCGAAGACTACTTTCTGTCATGCTCAGGGAATGCTATGTGTCATGCCAGTGTGTGAAGCAGGGCAAAGTCATCACCGCTCCTGCTTTCCATGTCTTGCCCCACTTCCCCAAACCCACCACCCCGAACCCCATAAACCACCCACCCCTGCCCAAAAGGTCACATACAATCTCTTTGACCTTGCTGACCTCTCAAGAGGGCCCAGTGCAGCAACACAGGCTGCATGATCAAGTGCTCGTTTACAGATTCTAGCATAGAAATACAGAGAGGGGTGAAAGATCAAAGAGAAGCCACTGTAAAAAAAGGTTCACAGCTTGTTGCCAGGCAACGAGGGTGATGTGTATGTGTTTTGTCAAATAAAACCAGAGTCTGAACACTGATTCAATACAAAATTTATTTCATGCATGTTTTTTTTTATTTACAGTGTCATTCGCATACTGTTTTTTTTTTTGTTGCATAAAAGTGCATGCATTTACCTTTCCCCAAGTGAGTCCAAGATGAGTCCAACACATTTTTTTTGTGTCAACTGCACATAATGGTATATAATACATATACATTGTTCTATTTAATTTGCTACAGAGAACAACAGACATGACTCTAATGATCTGGTTATGAAACTGAAAAACAAATGCTGAACTTGATCCAACAGCATACTCTTGTTTTCTGTAGCTGGCACTGCACTTGGAATGCAGAGGAATAAATTTGCTTCGCTAATGTAGATGATCGTTATCAAAGTTAAAGTGCATTATTTAACTCTTTGCATTTGAGTCTTTTTTCAAGAAGAAAAGTTGTTTGGTCAAACTGACCACTGCTACTATTAGAAAATACGGCATGTGCTCAAATGCACACGAGATCATGGTTTGGGGAAAGGCAAAAAAAAAAGTCAGCAAAGAAAATGTCTTCACTGCTACATGTACTTTATATCATCTGAAATGATACTACCATATCTGCATTGTATATTTGCAAAGACGCTTTGGATGTAAAACAAGATATTTTCTTACATGTTTCAATAGACTTACATTTTTTTCAGTTTCCCATGCAAGGCATGCAAATGCAAATGAGGTTTCTTCAGTCATAGTTTTATGTTCGTGAGGTGTGCATTACTAGAATCAAAATAAGTTAGTGTCACTTCAAACTATTTTTTACTCCATGGTTACGTTTAAGGATGATAATACAAAATAGCCATTTTCTCTTTTTTTAAGGTGTCTAATAGCACCTGATGAAAAACCACAGCTTAGAAACACTGAAGGGGAAAGGAGAGTTGTAGGAAGGAGAGGAAGGTGAGAAAGGAGAAGGGAAAGCATGAAAGACTACAGGAGGACAGTATGGAAATTAACACATGAGTAGATGGACAAGAGAACAGATGAACAGGGAAAGAAAGGACAAAGACGGAAAAAACAGACAAAGAGAGATGGAGAGAGAGAGAGTGAAGAGCTGAGAGGAAAGTTGATGAAAGACGGATGGTACACAGTGTGGGCAGGCGTCTCAGCGCAGCACTGCAGAGCGGGGCCTCTGATTGGTTAGTTTGGTTGTCCATGCTACAGGATGGATGGGATGGGGGAGTGGGCCTGCTGCATGAGACAGGGCGGGCTGCAGGGGAGGGCCGACACTGAGGCCACGCCTCCAGACATGCTGCTATGGCTCCATGGCTTTTCATAACCTTCATTTGAAAAGAGAAAGGGCTTTCAGTACACCACAGTGCAGCCTCAAATGCCAGATATGTGATTAAATGTGTGTAAGCGTGTACATTTGTGGATAAGCGTGTATCTGAGAGGGGGCGTGTCTTTTGGCACTTAGGGGTGCATTAGTGTGTCACCCTATCATGTAGTTATGTTTGTGGTGAACCAGTTGACAGTGACCATTCAACAAGTCAACCGTATCATCCTCCATGCGTGCTATGCATTATGCATTAGTCTGTCTACTGCATGCATGGGGTGGTATCACAGTGCTAACCAGCACAACACAGCTTGGGGAGACATTAAGAACACAGCCAGAAACGTCAGCTCTAAACTAAGAACAGAAAGAAAACGAGTGCCCATATCATCGGCCAGTCGAGCTAAAGGTCTTTACAAAATTCCACAGCAAATAGTTCAGAAGGACTGAAAATATAGTTTGTAAATTGAATTTGAGATATACCTCTAGCACCTTTGTGTTGGATAACAAAGAATCAAAGTCTGTCATGATGTTCTGCGCTGTGTTCACCGTTATAATTTCCACTCAAATGTTTTAATGCAGAACCTCGGTCTTCTGTAGTGTTCCAATTACAAGCTAACAAGTCTTGACTCCAGTCGTCAAGCGTTTCACAGTGATGCCAGGAAACAATCTCGCGTCGGTATCAATAGGGTAGAATGTAACTGAATGTAATTGGTGTCACCCTGCTCCAGCAGCAGGAAACAGTCTGAGTCAGCTTTGGGTCATGCCTTTAGAGTTATGTAATTCTCCAGTATAAAATATATTCTCTCATTTAGGCCTTATGCTGGGTCTATGTGATACACCAGTGTGATACACCATTTCAAAAACAATCCTGAGAACTAAGAGCCTCTGACTGGCTGAGTTCTTGTCATGTGACCTCATGCCTCAAATTCCATGCTGGACCTCTGAGGTTCACCATAACAATACCACCCATCATTGTGAAATTGCATGCACAACTATTTATCAGGCAAGCACGTCCTTTAGTTTCCTTTAATGACCACAGAAAATTTACCAACAAATGCTCAACTAATTTCAAGGCTGAGACACTGGAGACCTGCATAAAATCCTCTTAAAGTGGGCTTAAAGTAAAACATTTCAAATATTACCCTAGTGGATCTGTTAGTGTAAACTGTAATGTGTGTCAATGTCAGTGAAAGCAGAACATTTTACTTTCTACAAACACTGCAAGTCTGAACAGAGAATCAAAGATTCCCTTAAATGGACAAGTAGATTATAAACGCTACGACTTTCACTGCTATCCTTAAGGCAAGGTCTTGTGGGTCAAGTTACAGGCTGCTTTGTGAGACTTCCTACTAAGTGATCACTCTCCTTGAGCAAAAAGGCCACCTTGACTGACAGGTGCTCCATTTCACAGTAAGCACTTTGTGTGCACTTAGTAATCTGTAGATGGTAAACAGTGACTGGCTGGTTACGTACCCTTCCTGACTCTTCCCCCTATGTTATTGCCCCGTTCTCCAGAAGTGAGCAAAAAGCAAGGTCTCTCACGGTCTACGGGACTAAAAACTTCCTCAGGTGACACTGCCTGGTCAATGTGTGGACAGTCCTCATTGGCCAGGGCTGCTTTAGATGCCTCCCCGTTCACCTTAAAATCTGCAATCACAAACAAGGACAGATGACACACTTCAGTTTCGGACACAGAGAACTTTCATCTCACAGCGTAAGCTCAATTACATCCTACAGGCAACATCAGCAAAATTACAGAGTTACAGTCAACCGTATGACCCTACTTATTATAGTAACATATTTCCTTCCCTTGGTGAGTTCTACATCAGTAAATATGGGTGTTCTTTTGAGGTTTCTGTGGATTTATATTTGTTATTTGTGCTTTGGTCTATTCTCCAAGAGCCTAGTAAGTATATACACTGGTAGAGTGTGTATAAAAAAGAATCACCCCCTTTAAAATATTCATAATTTGTTGCTTTGCTTGATAGTGCAATGATCAACTATGGGTGACAAGACACTGTCAAAAGATCAGGGATACAGCAATTTACAGGCACAAGTCAGGAGATGGCTAAAAAAAAACCAAAGGCTTTATAAAACCCTGGGAGCACAGTAAAATCCATAATTAAGAAGTGGAAAGTGTTTGGTAAAACAATGATCCTCCCCAGATCAGGCTGTCCTGGCATAAAAGGCAGGCACACACACACACCATTCATAGTCAAAGTGCTTCATTTTCTTTCTTTATTTCTTCACTACAGATATAAAACAAAACTGGCCTGAGAGCCAAACTCACAAACTAGATATTTCTTTAAAGCCAGGAGACAGGTGGAACTCAAGATAAAGTTGACCGACAACATAGGTCGGTCTCAAACCAAACTAAATACAAAACTACACGAACCCAAAACCCAATCCCCAAACACAAGCACTTAACACAAACACAAAACAGCTGAAACCAATAACATAATAAAAGCCCGAACTTACACCACAAAACCTCAAACTTAAGCAAGGGTGGCCTCTAGCGGCCACCCCCGTCACAGGCCTCAGCCCTGACACTGGTCAGAGGCCGATGGCAACTTTGAAGCAATTTTAGGAATTTAAGGCACATAAATGGTGGTCATTGTGTGCATATGGCAACAATATCACAATTGCTCCACAAATGTGGCTTGTATGGGAGGGTTGCGAAAAAAGGTACTTTTTTCAAGTAAAGCCACATTAAATCTGAACTGAGATTTGCTAGAGCACACCGGGAAGATTCTGAGGCCAAGTGTAAAAAGGTGTTCATGTCAGATAAGACCAAAATTGAACTACCTGGTCTCAGCACCCAGCGCTACACCAATATGTTGGAAAGGATAAAAGGAAAAATGGATGGGACAAAATACTGTCAAATTTTTGTAGAAAACCTGCTGCCCTCGGCCAGAAAGTTGTCAATGGGAAAGAGATTCACCTTCCAACCCACAGAATTTCTTTACATGGCTTAGCCAGAGTCAGTCTTAAACCCTATTTAAAATCTGTGGAGACTGCATTCCACCAGCGATCACCAACCAATTTGACTGAGCTTGAATAGTTCTGTTAAAAAGAGACAGCAAACGTAGTAGAGAAGTATCCCAACAGACTCAAGGCAGAAGGTGGCTCCACAAAGTACTTACCTTTATCTAAACTTATATCTTTTACTTAGATGTTATAAGTTCCACTGAGTAAAATGCATCTGGATGTATTTTTGTATGTGTGTCTTCATTTCAGGCAGCAAAGCAAAAAAAAGGCTAATATTTTGAAGGGGTGATTCTATCCACTGTATATAGAATGTAGTTCCTAAGTATTTGGACAGTAAATACATGCTATATGTCTTCACTTCTAACTCCAGCACAGTAGTTCATAAACCTGCTCCTGGAAACCTGCAGCGCTACAAAGTTGATTTGGCACATCTGATCCAGCTCATCAACTGATTATGAAGGTCTTCATGAGCTGGATGAAGCAGGTTGGGCCAGAGAATAGTAAGTTGCTGTGGTGTCACCAAGAGAAAGATTAAGCAACAGTGCTGAAACACACTGGATTTTAAAGGCAACAATAGGATGAAAATGTAAAACTTTGTGGTTACTTACATATGTACTGGGTGAAACACCTACTTACACATAGTCAGCATAGATACAGGTGCTCTTATCTTCTCTCGTTTGTCTATGAGACGTTCTTTGTGAAATCTACAAGCATACTACAGATTCCCTGCATATTGAAAAGTCTTAATGCTCAATTTTAACTTTTGTTCAACTGTTATTCTTCAGGAATGAACACATTACGAAGTCCTCCCCTACTGTGCTCTTCGGTTTGTTCTGAATTTTACAACTTAATAATGGGCTGTTTTAATGACACATACACTTTTTTGTCCTTGATCAGTAGTATCAGATTCCAGATACAGGCCCAATATTTAGAATAAATTCCAGACTTTAAAAAGAGATGTTAAACTGCATTCCTACAGGCCGCAGCATTACAGGGTTTAGTGTTTTCCCCACGCTCTTCATCCCACCAGATTCAACTCAAAGCTTTGTAGTTGGCAGGTGAGTCCATTCAGGAGTGATAAAGCAGAGAGAACGTTAACTTCTGCAGTGCTTTCAAACATGTGACCCACAACTGTGCAGTGAAACACAGCTAGATAATAAACACCTGAATATTCAACTGGCCAATTGGTCTTCTAAAATGAGAATAATGCACAAAAATAAGGCTGTAATTCCTAAAGGTTTCACTGGAAAAAACACAAACAAGAAATACTGCCTAAAACATGTACTAACTTCTTTGTGTCATTGAGGATCAATCATTTTTAACTGTAACTGTAAGCTGGCCCTGAAGAACCTGAATAAGCTGTTGTACATTAGTGTTGGAAGTAGACAGGGTGTAGCTCTCGAGATGCAAGGTTTGAGATGACTCCACTAAAGCAATTCAATACTCCCAGCACTCAGGAAGCTGCAGCATTTTGCCTAACCAAGGCCTCCAGGAAGCCGGAGTTATATGGATGCATGAGTGTAATGGCTAATAGTTGAGTAATTGAAAGGACTCCAGATGCTGTTGGTAATTGCAAAGATCCGATGACAGCAGCCATCATTTTCTCAATGTTTTTTAAGAGCAGGAGCGGGAAAAGCAAAGAGAGAGAGAGAGATATCTAATTCATCGGAGCATAAACATCTGCATAATGACCGACAGCTGATTAGTGCAGAAAGTCCTGTAGTTCTCCATGGCCTGGCAGGTTTTGAATTGCTAAGCTCACTAGTTTCTCTTTGCTACTTCAAAAATCCTCTGGTATACAATTAACAGTCTGTCTTCCTGAACTGGATTAAAATTCCAAAGGTATTACATGTGGTATTAACCATGTACAGTTTTTCTGATCATTTACACATGACTGTTAACTCAAAGCTCTATTAGACATTACCCTGTAATAATGTAAAAAAAAAAACCTGTAATAATGATTATAAAAACGTGATATAACTGATTTAGGACCACTATATATTAACATAATTAAACACAAAACCTTTCAGAGGAAAAAGACATACCTGATAAGATTTGCTCTCATATCCGGGGGTTAAAACTAAAGCATCAATATTTCAGTATGTCTTTTTTGACATTAAACTTTGGTAATAGGTATAAACCTATTACCAAGTTCATGATTTATTTAAAGTACTAACCTTTCGACACACTCTCTGCAGTGATGGAAGCATAACAAAAGATATAACAGACGGCATTAAAATTAATGCATTAGCAGGCATTGATGGCTTATAAAGCATGTTAAAAGCAGGTATCTCATTTGAATCATATATCCTACCTCGATATCTGATCTCAGAGACTTCTTCCTGGGCCAGAGGGCAGGTATCGCTGTGTGTACTGGGTCTTGGAGAGTTAATGGCCGACTTACAGTAGTTGGGAGACCCCAGCGGGGGAACCCGGGGAATATGCTTAGTCTTTTTCTTTGGTAGTTTTTGTTTTGCCATTGCCAGGGAGTAATACATGCCAAAATTGTTGACAATCACAGGCACAGGCATGGCAATGGTCAGCACACCGGCAAGGGCACAAAGAGCACCCACCAACATGCCTGACGTTGTCTGAGGATACATGTCACCATAGCCAAGCGTCGTCATCGTAACCACAGCCCACCAGAACCCAATAGGTATGTTCTTGAAATCTGTGTGATCACTTGCACGGGGATCATTTGGATTGGCTCCGATCCGTTCAGCATAATAAATCATGGTGGCAAAGATGAGGACTCCAAGGGCGAGGAAGATGATGAGGAGGATGAACTCGTTGGTGCTTGCACGGAGGGTGTGTCCCAGCACCCGAAGACCCACAAAGTGCCGCGTTAGCTTGAAGATACGCAGGATTCTAACAAACCGCACCACCCGCAAAAACCCTAGCACATCTTTCGCAGCTTTGGAGGAGAGGCCACGCAGTCCCACTTCTAAATAGAAAGGCAAGATGGCCACAAAGTCGATGATGTTGAGGGCATTTTTTATGAAGTTGAGTTTGTCAGGACAGAAGATCACTCGTATTAAGAACTCAAAGGTGAACCAAACAACACAGACGCCCTCTACGTATGTGAGTTGCACCATTGTCTCAGTCTCAGGGTAAACTCGCAACACAGTTTCATTGTCTACCACATCAAACTCTGTGCGGTTGATGATGGGGTTAAAGGCCTCATGAGTCTCCAGACAGAATGTTGTGATGGACACCAGGATGAAAAACAGAGATGCAAAAGCCACCCACTGTAAAAGAAAAGAGAAGGGAGACAATTAGTATAATGCAACAATGCAAGAATAAGCGAGATCCTCTTTGTTGCTGTTTGTTTGGGTTTTTCAATGCATATTCAATAAATCATTAACACTGAAACCCTAAAACCAATTGAGTCTCTCTTAACTATGGAACAGCTAACAGTCACATTTCCTCCAACAGCAATTTCTCCCAGCTGTGCAGATAATAGAGCAAAGGGTCAAATGCTCCATCATTACAATACTAATTGGCCATAAACGGCAGTTTCAGCAGAATTTAAAAGAATTCAGCCAGGATAAAGTTGCTCGTTCAGTTTCTCTATGCACCACAGAATACTGCCGTGTCAACAGGAGTGCGTCACTTAAGCCCTGCTTCTTCTATTGCTGTTGCTGCTAAAGCTCAAGGTCACTGCTTGAGCTCAAGGACAGCAGAGGATGGCAGTGTGGCGCCAGCCCAACATCCCTCCACCTTTCTGGGCTAAATTTAACTGTAGCCCCTCTCGCCAGGGACTGAAAGATGCCGCTGGCAAGGACAGCATGTGCTGGTTGTGTGGTCTTGGTGATGGGCAATGAGCCCTTTGGGGTTTTGACCCCTCTTAAGGCTCATTTATGTTCCCTTTTTGTATGAAAATACATCAGTTTGAAATGATGTAACCGTCATTGCCCACGTACTTCCATGTGTCCTTCACATTGCATTCTTAGGGACTCCTCTCATTCAGCCAACAAACTCTTCCAGCTCCTTCCCTCCAAAGAGAACGAAAGGAGCCTTCAGACTATAACCTGCAGGTATGGTTCGATCAAGACCCAGCCCCTCCCCCCAAAGAGACAAAAAAAAACTTTGTTTTGTTGTTAAAAAAAAGCCAGCACCCCCCAAATATGGTGGGCCAATTCACACTCTGCCTGTAGGTTTAGGAACAGCTTCTTCCCCACAGCTGTCACCGTACTCAACTCAGTCCCCCACTGAACCTCCACATCCACACACACACTTAATCCTCTACACTCCTCCCACTGCACACATCTGGACATCTGTATGTACGCAGCACACCTGTATATTGTCTATATATCTGTATATACCTGTAGATTGTCCACATCTGTACATTTTCCCTTCTATATAGCAACATAGAACATCTGTATATCTACCACATTTTATAAATTATTACCTCACTTATGTATACCAATGCTAATTTATCCCCACCTTTATACTGTCCTTATTTTCTGTTCATCTCTTCTGTATATTGCTCTTCTACATAACCACCTTTTACACAGCCCTTATGTGAACATAATCTGCTCTTAACTGTACATATTGCATGTACAGTGAGGAACATAATTATTTTAGAAATGATGGAGGGGTCTGAAATTCACATTGTAGGTGCATTCCCCCTGTGAGAGACAGAATGTAAAAAAAAAATCAGGAAATCACATTGTATGATTTGTAAAGAATTTATTTGTATTGCACTGCTGCACATAAGTATTTGAACCCCTGAGAAAATCAGTGTTAATATTTGGTACAGAAGCCTTTGTTTGCAATTACAGAGGTCAAACGTCCCCTGTAGTTCTTGACCAGGCTTGCACACACTGCAACAGGGTGCTGGAGCTGAGCAACACAGAGTTTCAGCTCCTCCAAAGATTTTCGATTGGATTTAGGTCTGGAGACTGGCTGGGCCACTCCAGAACCTTGATTTGATTCTTACAGGGCCACTCCTTGGTTCTCCTGGCTGTGTGCTTCAGGCTATTGTCATGTTGGAAGACCCAGCCATGACCCGCTTCAGTGCTCTGACTAAAGTAAGGAGGTTGTTCTTCAAAATCTCACAATACATGGCCCCCTTCATCCACTCCTTAATACAGTGCAGTCATTCTGTCCACTTCACAGAAAAGAACCCCCAAAGCATGATGTTTCCACCCCCACGCTTCACAGTAGAGATGGTGATCTTTGGATGAAACTTCTCCTTCTTTTTCCTCCAAACACATAGAAGTTCTATTTTAGTCTCATCTGACCACAGGACTTTCTCCCATGCCTCCTCTGGATCATTCAGATGGTCACTGTCAAACTTCAGATGGGCCTGGACATGTGAGGACTTGAGCAGGGGAACCTTCCGTGCAACGCGTGATTTGAAACCATTACATCGTAGTGTTCTACCGACAGTGACCTCTGAAACAGTAGTCCCAGCTCTATTCATGTCATTGACCAGCTCCTCCCGTGTAGTTCTAGGCTGATTCCTTCTTATCCTCAGTGATATCCCACAAGATGAGATCTTGCATGGAGCCCCAGTCCGAGGGAGTCATCTTTAGCCTCTTCCATTTTCTGACAATTGCTCCATCTATTTTCACCAAGCTGCTTGGCAATTGCCCCGTAGCCATTTCCAGCCTTGTGGAGGTCCACAATTTTGTCTCTGGCGTCTTTGGACAGCTCTTTGGTCTTGCCAATGGTAGTAGTTGGAATCTGACTGACTGTGGGGTGGACAGGAGTCTCTAAAGAGCTTAAACAGGTGCTACCAATTAGGATTACTAAGTGGAGTAGAGGTGGACTTCTTAAAGGCAGAGTAACAGGTCTTTGAGAGCCAGAATTCTTGCTGATTGCCAGGTGTTCAAATACTTATGTGCAGCAGTGCAATATAAATAAATTCTTTACAAATCATACAATGTGATTTCCTGAATTATTTTTACATTCTGTCTCTCATAGTGGGAATGCACCTAAAATGTGAATTTCAGACTCCTCTACTTATGTTCCTCACTGTAACTGTAAATACTGCATTTAACTGTACATATTGCAAACCATATATATTGCACTTGCTGCTATTTGCACTTCTGATTAGATGATAAACTGTATTTCGGTAGCCTGTATTTATACATGTGTAATGACAATAAAATTTAATCTAATCCAATCTAAAAAATGTTAAGATACACATCCATTAGGGGGCAGAATCAAATGTTTCTGACAACAACAAACTTGGTGATTAACAATGTTTGTCCCTGTGCTGGGTGACATATCATCAAAATGATTCCGATTTCATTGGGGATTCGTATTTATTAGTCAAAAGGTAGCAATGACAGTCACTTGCAACGTTTGGACAAATGCTTTCTATTTAAGGCGACTCATGTTTTATTCGTTTGTAACTGGCAACAAATTGGCAAACGTTGGTAATTATTAATTATATATCCTTATTTAATGGGGTTTCTAGGGATTGCGCTGCCCTGCAAGCACTTATCTAGCCATTCTTCTAACAGCCATCCATGCTGCTCAGTTTTCAGCTTCTTTCACAGCATATTGGCTCTCACAAAGTCTCTCTCCACAGGCACTTTAAATCTGGGTCACCCAGTACTTAGTCAAACAGACAGAATTCCCTGGGTGTGCTTTGTTGGCCGTTTGTGGGAAGAAGAGATGTTTTGTCTGAGGCAATGAGCATTCAGATGCACACACCCAAATACACACGAATACAAACACACAAATACAAATAGGCGCTTTTCATCTATCATTAGGATCACCCATTTGTCTTTGTATTCAGGCGGAAAACCTGTGTTTGTTTTGAGACTGGTTTGTGTGGCTTTGTGAGGGCAGCACTGCGCCATCTCGTACTGGGAGAAAGCAGTGGAATGGAACAGCAATAGAGAGGGGCATTAGATTTTAAAAGGAGAGGAGAAATGGAGAGCAGAATGAGGAAGAAGGGGGAGGGGGAGGCAGAAGTGCTGGGGAAATAAAAGGGGTATACACCACAGGAGAAGCCAGAGAGGGTGGAATTCTCATGAAGGAAGAGAGAAAGGCAGAGGACTAATCTTCTGGAAAAATGGCTCAAAGGAATACAGATTATAGAATATGTCAAATGAGGAGAGAGAAAATGAGAAAGGGAAGCATAATAAGAGAGAAGAAAGAGAGCTAACGATGGCAGAATGATAGATCCAGAGAAAAAGTTGTAGGGTAACCACTCAGAAATCAGAAATGCTGTTAATAATTAATTAAGGTGAGAAAAGAGTTTCGTAATCATCAGTGCTCCTTACTGGCCTGCCACAAACAAATCCCAGCCTCCAATCTCATGGCTAAGTAATGACTGTTTTGAGATCTTCTGCCGATTACTGTCAAGTTCCATCATCTGTAAATATTGAACGAAACTTGTTCTGGCATCCGGCTCCATAATCAGCACCATAATCACTCGTAAAAAGCCTATAAAATGTATTTTTATTTGATTGGCTCAATCCTGCAGTGTGAGGAATTGCAAAAAGAAATCTTTAACTGAAGTAAATTTAGTGTGGGAACCCCATTTCATGAGATATGTTTTTTTCATGTGTCACAATGATCAGCACCCCTACATTTATTTCTTTGTGGATCCTCCACTTGCTGGCATATCAGTAATGAGTCTTCTACAATGCCAGAATACAGAGCGAGCAATTTGAGACCACTTTTCAACACAGAATCACTCCAGATTCCCCAAGGGTCCTAGGTCCTGTATTTTTGACTCTCTTCTTCAGTTTAGCCCTCAGCTTAAACATGTTAAAAGGGGGTTAGTCATGGGAATGGAAGGCCATATCAAAAGTTTGATTTTGGAACCATCATGGCATCTATCCTAACAAGGCTCCCAAGGCTTCAGAGAAAAACAACTACAAGACATCCTCCACCATATTTAACAATGTGTAAGAGGTTAATTTTAATATTAATTTAATATAAAAAAAAAATTTCAGTCATGTTTGTTGTCAAAAATGCCTACGTTTACCTCATCTGATCAAACAGTTGTGAATGGATGAAATGGAAAGAAATAAAATGGCTTTCTTCTGGCATGACGTCCAAATCTCTCTTTCTTGTTACCAAGTTACCACAATGGTTTAATTTTCTGCAAATCTGCATTTCTGCAAATCTGCAAAAAATATTTTTGAAATAAAATATTTTACTTGGCCCTACTCATGAATAGCCTAAAAGTAAGAGAGCTGAAATATTAAACAATTAAATATCTTCTCTCATAAAACAAGTATTCAAGTGCATTTTAATATTAAGAACAAGTGCTTTAAAAACTTGTGAAAGATAGAACAACATTCTCTGGAGTCCTTTATCAAAATAGTGTATTAAAACAGACTGGCAGCCCATATCTTCTGTGCTTCATACTCTGTCCCTTTGTGGATGCACCCTCTCTAGAAATGTCGGCATTCCACACTTTACAAATGACTTTCCGAGTCTCTTTCTTATGGGGGTTTCCACTGACTGGTACCAGCTCGGATCGGTGCAACTCTACTCGTTTTTTTTTACTTTTCTGTATCTAAAATCAGGGGTGGTGGTGGCCTAGTGGTAGGATACTTGCCTCCGGACCAAAAGGTCACAGGTTCGAATCCTACCTCCAGCAC
>JBBJLR010000133.1:14057979-14088838 GCA_037577145.1 Brachypetersius gabonensis
ACCACCATGTACCATCCTCTGATGGCTACTTCCAGCAGGATAATGCACCATGTCACAAAGCTCCAATAATTTCAAATCGGTTTCTTGAACATGAGAATGAGTTCACTGTACTAAAATGGCCCCCACAGTCACCAGATCTCAGTCCAATAGAGCATCTTTGGGATGTGGTGGAACGGGAGCTTCGTGCCCTGGATGTGCATCTCACAAATCTCCATCAACTGCAAGATGCTCCTATCAATATGGACCAACATTTCTAAAGAATGCTTTCAGCACCTTGTTGAATCAATGCCACGCAGAATTAAGGCAGTTCTGAAGGCGAAAGGGGGTCAAACACCGTATTGGTATGGTGTTCCTAATAATCCTTTAGGTGAGTGTATACTGCACATAGACTTTAAGATGGAGTCCAGCCATGTTTTTATGGACCTTGCCTTGTTCACTGGGGCACAGTCATGCTGGAACAGAAACATTGTGTCCACAAATTTGGAAGCATGGTGCTGGCCAAAATATATTGGTATGCTGAAGCATCAATATAGTCCTTCACTGAAATTTAGTAATTAAGAGGTATGTTCAAATACGTATGTCCATATAGAGTAGATCAGGGGTCACCAACGTGGCGCCCCCAAGGACCACATGAGTAGCCCACGGACCTGTTCTAAAAATAGCACAACTCACCGGTGGACAGCGTCTAACATTTTATTTTATCCCGTTGCAATTAATCTTTAATCACTTTTGCGTTAATGTAGATTTAAAATTGTCTATATTTAAAAATATATATTTATTATACGTGAAGTTTAGATACGTTTAGGTAAATACTGATGTATCAAACTGGTAGCCCTTCGTCTGGCTCAGTAAGTGTAAGGCAGCTCTCAGTTTCAAAAAGGTTGGTGGCCACTTGTGTAGATACTTATCCTTTGTAGATTTACATTGAATGTAAGAGAACTTTTAATTCATGATTTGACTTGCTTTTCCATACATTCGGTCATTGATCTAATGGGTCACGAACTACTAATGGAGCATTAATGAGTGGTACAGCAGAAACTGGATTTTGCTCGAATCGTTGCTTCGGAGTAGCAGGGCTGCACCTGTCAGGTTGTGAAACGATGACACTGGCTCCCAGCCAGCCCCCCTCGGTAGACTGACTGCTGGACCAGATCTTTCCGCGCGCTGCTAATCCTGCAGCCTCTCGTGCACCACAGCACAGCCCACTTGCAGCGAAGACTGAAAAATGACTCAGACGTACATGAGACTTTCTGTATGTGTTGCTCTGGATCGCTTTCCCTTCAGCAGAGGCGTGATCCGCGGCTCCCGATTGGATTAGTCACATTTTAGGCTCGTCTGCATGGGGTCGCGTCGAGCTCAGTGAAACCAGCAGGAGGCTCGACCGAGGACCTGCTCTCCTGTCTCCTCTCTCATCTCTCTGCTCTCCTGTCTCGTCTCTCTTCTCTCTCTGCTGTCCAGTCCCCTCTCTCCTCTTTCTGTTCCTTTCTCCTCTCTCTCTTCTTTTCTCCCTGCTTCGGTCTCCTCTGTGCCCTCCTCTCTCTGCTTCAGTCTCCTCTCTCTGCTCCTGTTCTCATCTTCCGAGCTGCAACCGCACCCTGGGCTCTATCTCTCTTTCTCTTCTTTCTATTTTTCATCCTTTACTTACGGAGTGTTCGCCCTGGCGCCAGTATGGCCAGGGGCAACGAGGAGTCCGTCAACGGGTCTTGGAAAAAACAGGTCGATGACATCAAGAAGATTTTTGAGTTTAAGGAGATCCTGGGAACGTGAGTAAAACATCTAACTCCGCACACAAACGTGTTCTCTGTAAGCTTTCCGACAAAATAAGCATAGTGCGATGTCTGTGTTTGGACGGGAACTCATTTTTTAAGTTTAGAGACACTGTTATTTAGTAATATTTACACACACGACTCTGGAGGTGTCTGGTAGAGAGTCTGAAGACTTCGAAGTCAGGGACACTTGAGGAATGTCGACTCAAATCGAGACACTAGCTAGTATTGAGCTCTAGAGTCTCCACTCTAGTCTGGCAAAGATTTAATGCTGTATTTATCTCTCTCATCTTATACTTGTCTTTCGTATCCCCCATGTATAAAGAAGTACATAGCTGAGCTGTTTATATATATATGTCAGTGTGTGTGTGTGTGTGTGTGTATAAAAGAAATTGGGATGCCTGACTTAATACCAACAGGGACTTTAATGACATTTTATTAAAATTCATAAACTTTAATACGGAGTCGGTCCCCCGTTCACAGCTATAACAGCTTCCTCTCTTCTTGGAAGACTTTCCACAAGATGTTGGTGTTTCTGTGGAAATTTGTATCCTTTCATTCTGTAGAGCATTTATGAGGTCAGACACTGATGTTGGATGAGAACGCCTGGCTTGCAATCTCTGTTTCAGTTAATCACAAAGGTGTTGGATGGGGTTGAGGTCAGGCCTCTGTGGATGGGGTGGAGGTCGAGGTCAGGCCTCACTTCCACACTGAACTCATCGAGCTATGTCTTTATGGAGCTTGCTTTGTGCATTGGGGCACAATTATGCTGGAATAAAAAAGGTTTGTTCCCAAACACTGCATTCACAAGGTTAGAAGCATGGTGTTGTCCAGAATGTCTTGTGGTGCTGAAGCATCAAGCTCACTGGAAGTAAGCGGCCAAGCCCAAATCCTGAAATACAGGTGTGTCCCAATACTTTTGTCCATATAGCGTATATGGCAGTGGCTGGTACAGACAGGATTCCCTTGCAGTGGCTTTCAGAATAAACTCTGTGCCAGGACTGTGTGTCTTATAGTTCTTGTGGTTAATTATAATGTCCTTAATTGTATTTGTGTGATTTCCTGCAGGTCACAGTCCCAAACTGATTGAGACTGAGCTCTGTCAGTGTGCTGTGGAGTGCTGCCCTGTATATTAGAAATGACAGTGACCCAGTTAATGTGTGCTGTCCTGTGTGTCAGAGACACTTGTAGCTTGTGTAAGCACCGGATATGGCATGTCTGTCTCTAATTGTTTGGTCTAATTTGCCTGTTGCTCTTAATTGCTTGTTTATTTTTGAATCCACCCATTTCTGGAAAAGGTCTTTTTTGTAACCAGTGTGTTATAGATGACGGAGAGACAGAGATCAGGAGAGCAATCTGTGTGGTCATTAAGAGCATTATGAAAGGGTTTTTCAGTCATTTCCTTAGTGCTTCCCCGCCCACGTGTTGATTTATTTCCATCCTCATTAAATCACCTGTGCTATTTAACCAAAATGTAGGGACATACTAGGACCTGTTAGACTGCATCTGACATTACAGCAACATACCCAAAATACAGGAGCGCATTACAAGTTCCCTTCATGAAAATGAGAATTCCTTGACAAAAGAATTCCTTCAGAATCCAACATAAGGAGGGTTGTTTTTGGGAAAGTTTCTCAAAATAAATATCCCAAGTGGCAAAGAATGGATTCCTGAGAATAATTTAGGCTGATAGTCTGAACTGGATGATTTACAGCAATTTAGTGCATTTCTTTTGAGAGTCATTCATCTCTAAGCTCTTTAGACAGGGCAAGGCACACACACATACACACACACACACACACTGTGCAAAAGTCTTGGGCTGTTGACATTAGAATTAAGAATTAATGCTAACACAAGAAAGCAGTAAATAATTCCAAGATTTGTTTTGTTTGTAAAAAGTGCTTGATGTTTTGTGGTTGGAAGACACAGGTTCGGTTCCAGATTTCACCTGGATGCCTCCAGCCTTTGCACTGATTTGGAAAACTCTATCAGCAGCAAAACAGCAACACCTGATTTAATCTAATGAAGTACTGAATGAGCTGCACCAGATTTACTATATTAATCTAATTTGTATACATTCTAATATTTGCTTTTATAACAGATACTGCTCACCTAAATTGTAATACATTTTGTTTGGCACGGTACTGTACACACAGCCAAGCAGAGAGAGAGAGAGAGAGAGAGAGAGAGAGAGAGAGAGAGAGAGAGATATTAGAACAATGTTGTTAGTTGAGAGGCTTTAGTTAGAGCTAGGAAAAGCTTCAGATTATAAAGTGATCAAGAAGATCTCCCCAGACTCGCACACTCTGTTTAAAAAGCATTTATCAGAGACTCAGAGGACTACTGAAAATAGTCAAATACACAAGTCAGTAGTCTGTCTTTTGCAAAAATGAAGTGCTGAATTAAACAAAAAGCCATCGTAAATCTGGAACAGGTTCTACCTGGATTATGTCCCGAGGATTTCCCATCCCGTCTCTTACATAAGAATCCGTTAATGCGCCTTATGCAAGGCAGTTCACTCTGATTCAGCATACTGGCACAGCAGTTGGCATCATGCAATAACACTCAAATATACATATTTGTATTTAACTCTTGTCCATGCTGAAAGCGAATATACATTTACAAATAAAGTACAAGAAGTTCACTCTGATTATTCAGAACCCTGCTAGGCCAGTTGCCACCAAATAATAAATTAAGAGACTACTGTATTTATAATATTTTCAGACTATCTCTGCTTGTTTAAACGCCACACGTGGGCCATGGGCAGCATACGATCATCATTTTTCTCCCGTCTAGTCAAAAATAGCTCAGTCATTCCCTCCACTGGTGACTCAGCAGAAAATCATTTTCAACCTACAGTATCCCACAAACACACACTCACGAACACACAAACACATACTGCACTGTCCTGCATTGCCCTGGTATCTGTCTCTGGGTGCATTTCAGAGCGTGTAATATAATCCAGCAACCCTTTTAGGTTAAAACAGCCATAATCCTTGTCTAGGATGAAGTGTGAGTGTACCAGAATGCACCTGCCCTTATGTGCAGTGTGAGTGTGTACTGCTGTTGCATTTGCTGCACTGCTGAAGACAGCAAAGGGACGGATAACATGTCTTTTTTTGTGTCACAGCCTCAGAGACAAACATCAGACCAGAGTGAATGCTGCAGGGGATTTTTAATTCATCATCTCTGAGGGGTTCTCAGGCCTACTGCCACTTCTTTGGAAGGTGGTGGCCTGGTGGTTAGGGAGTTTCCCTTATGATTGGAAGGTCATAGGTCTGAATCTCAGGGCTGCCAGTGACACCACTGAGGTTCCCTACACACTGCTCCCTGACGCTATTGTTGGCTGCCCACCGCTTCACTCACTGTAAACGTCCTAATATTAAGTCTTAAATCTGTTTCTGATAGAAAGAGAAACACAACACACAGTAGTTTACATGACCGTTAAAAAAGTTTTAAAATGCAAATGTATATTTATTTTGAGCAATTCATCAATTTTAATATTAAAACGTTACATTTTCAAGGCAGCCTCAGTAACTGTGCTACTTTGTTAGTACTTGTAATCACTATGTCATGCACTGATGCATGTCACCCGCAGATGCAGTGGAGTTCCACTGAGTGGCAGCTTCCTGTGGTTTTACTGGTTTCCTTCTCATTGCAGCCCAACACAAAAATATTCTTTATACCTGTTGCGAACATAGGGAACCACTTTTTTTTAAAGCAACAGAGCTACGACGGCCAGCTTCCTGCCTGCAGTATTATGTGTAATGAAATTCTCAGTTAATTGGGGTAGTAATAACAGAGAGGCATGTGTGTTCTTTTTAAACTGAAAACACAAATATAGGGTTTTTTTTCTGGGTTACTCTTACAATGCATGCTAAAAAACACGCCATTGTTGCCACATATTGTTTCTAAATTAGGCAGTGTAGAGGATTGATAGAAGTCCCTGGTGATGTAGTAGAACTAAAAACAAAGCAGTATTAACATCCAAAATACCAGCCCTTAATGTCCACTCGGAGCTGTTAGGTGGCATCTCCTCAGCTTTCTATTAACCTGCTTATGTTCTCTCAAAATCCTTCAGGGAGAGTTGTATAATGGGCTCAAATATAATTATTCCATGAATAATCATGGATCAAGTTCATAAATAAAAATGGGGAGGGGGGGATCATATAAATCGTATGTATCAGTTCCATGACCCTTATTGGATAATCATCAGTAAATCGATAAATGTGTCATAGGCAGACATGACAGCCAAAGGTAACTGAGCTGTGGCCAGCTGATGGGTTTGACCTGAACTCCTATGACCTTGTGCTTGTAGCTGGGTGTATATGTGTGTGTGGGGTGAGGGATTACTGGGGATTTTCAGTGGCCACTGAAGGCTTAGCTCAAGACTGTAAACTACAGTTGATTTAAGAACCCACAATGGACAACTGATTACTCTAGATTTAACAGGACGTTCCTGAAGAGTGTGTGTGTGTGTGTGTGTGTGTGTGTGTGTGTGTGTGTGTGTGTGTTTGTGTTGAAATACACTTGGAATAGAGTGGAATAGAAACGCACGAGAAGATGCATGTAAGGTCGTCCAACAGAGCCTGCAGCTTTATTCACATCCACATGTTTCCTTTTTTACACTCATTCCTTTTTAAGCCTCTTCCTCTTCGTGATTTCTTTTTCTTCTTCTTTTTTTTAGGGGGGCTTTCTCAGAAGTTGTTCTCGCTCAGGAGAGGGCCACAAGGAAGATGTATGCAGTGAAATGCATCCCTAAGAAAGCTCTGAGAGGGAAGGAGAGCAGCATTGAAAACGAAATTTATGTGCTAAGGAAGTAGGTATTACACAACACACTGATTCATCTGCATGAAACAGCAAGGAAACTGTTAAAACCATTTAGAAATAGTGAAGCTGCTTCATCTTAAGTTTATTAAAATCATCTCAATGACTGTACAACGATAACCCATGTGGAAAGGAAATACATTGCTACTCCGTTTCTGATTTTAATGTATTTACATTTATCAGACGCTTTTATCCAAAGCGACTTTCATTCTCTAACTACAGGGGACAGTCTCCCTGGAGCAACTTAGGGTTAAGGGTCTTGCTCAGGGAACCAGTGGTGGTGCTGAAGGTAGGATTCTAACCCATGACCTCTTGGTCTGGAGGCAAGTAGCCTACCCACTGAGCTACCTTCACCCCCACAGTATTAGCATCACTGTGGCTGCTATTTATGTGAACGTCTAAAGATGATTGGGCCAACAGAAATTCCCCAAGCTGCTTGGGATTAAATCTCTTCACCTTAACTTACATTAAAAGTTCAGAATGGTGTTTACATTTTGGAGATACACATCTTTGTCGCACAGCGATCAGCAAAATTTATTTATCAAATACATTTGAAAGGGTATAAAAATGTATCATTTTTATTTTGAAATGAAACAATGTATTTAAAATGTATCACAACTTCCCATGTAGTTTTTTCTGTATAATTAGTGGTTTGTTTTGGTTATAAGGCGTATGTTCAACTCTTTTACTGGTGTCTCTAAAAGTTAGAAATAGACCCCGATTTTTTTGATCTGGTCTCTTCTGATAGCTTGTCTGCTCGTCAGATAAGGCATAGAGTTCTCTATTACTAAGATAATCGAGTGTGTTCAGACCGTGAAACAATTGAAATGCCAGCATACAGACAGGGGCTTGTAGAAGTGAAGAGTTAAACAATGCTAACTGTTTCTTCCGCTCTTCTTTGAGAGCGAGATGAGTCAGGTCTTTTGAAGCCATTCTTGCAGAGACCTACCTGTCACCCTCGCCCACCTGCACTTTCTGTAAAGAGCCTGCTGCAGTGTTAGCGAGGCTGTGGTGTTCTCCCCCGCTCACGCACTCTCCTCCTTCAGCAGTGACTCATGCTGCCTCTTCTGCAGCCCTCGCTATTCCGCACACGTTTGTGTGCGAGCATTGCATGATGGTTGTCATGGTAAAAGAGGAGCAGGCACTGTAAGAGCAAGGCTACTTATGATGAGGAAAAGGGGCTGAGCAGACAGCTGGGGATCAGCTGCTCGCCGCCGCCTGGATGTAGTGCAGCAGCTACATCAGTGCAGCAGGCAAACCCAGGCATGTCCGTTTTGTTAACTTGATGACAGTAATGTGCTTAGACCAGCTATCTGCTACTGATGCAGAAGGCAACTGACATCCGAAAAGGTCTCCTTGCCATATTTTCAAAGGGACGGCTCTGTAATTGAAATTAGAAACACAAATAGGAGCATTATGCAAAAATAGTCACATTACAATTCATTGTGCTTTTTGATCTAATTCTAATGTTAATTCAGCTGTAATTTAAGAAAAAATACTTTTTTCTTTATTTTTTTATTTTCTTTATTTTTTGTATGGGACGATACTGGTGGTGAATGCCTTCAGATTGAGACACTGCCATTTGAGACAGTTTCTTTTACACTAAAGCAGTGGATACACACTCATGCCGCCAGATTGAGAACAAAGCAAGGCGAAGTGTGAAGTGTCCTTCAATTATAAGATGTAGAACATGATTTTGGTAGGCGTTTTTGTTTATCCATATTCACACTTCCAGTGCTTACTTGGGGGCATATGTTTTCTTCTATATTTGTGTTTTAAGGCTTAAAAATGCCCCTGGTGCTTCCTGACACTGTGCTTCAAGTGCATTTGAGCTTCAGGTATATAGCAGTAACCAGATAGTGACTCAGTTTGTCTTAAAAACATTCCTTTTTTTGTTTTGGCTCTGAATTCACAATTGCTGTTTAACTGTTTGAGCAGTCCTTCTGCAAGTGAGATTCCTTTCACCTTTCATACCTTGGTTTACATCACTTTGACACACTTTGATCTAGGGCTGAAACGATTATTCGAGTAACTCGAATGAAGTTAGATATGGAGATATGAGAGATATGAAGTAAAGCCGAGCGCAAGACTTTTTTTTTTATCCCGCTCCCGCGGAATTTCTGACGATTCCCTCCCGCTCCGGCCTGCTCCCGCAGTCATATATGAAAATATATTTTTAAAGTTAAAAAACGATCAATGTTCTGTTATTGTAAGTTAGTGGCGCACACTGGCTGTGAAAAACAAAGAGAGCCGCAAAAAGCAGCTCGAGACCAGCTCAACCTCCTCATTCGTGTAGTGGATGGAGAACGTGCCGAATATTGCCAGCAAGAAAAAATAGGGCGGCAATATTGTGTTTTAGTCTGTAGCAGAAAAGTCTTAAAGTGCATCAATTTGCCTTCATCAATTTGAACATTTAATGCTAAAAAAAATATAATCAATAAATAATAATTCAAATTGATCAGCAACATTTAAACTCAGGAGCACAACAACAACAACCATAATAGTAATAATAACAATAATAATAATAATTAAATAATTAAATATCATTTTATATTTTACAAACAAATCCTAAAGTGCATACAGACAGAGAATAGACAGAAATAACTAAATAACAGGACGTTTTTGTTTTCTTTACTGTTAATAATGATACAATGTACATCACAAATGTTTCCTAGAAAGGTTGATTAAATGGGCTTAGCTCTGGAGCCAATAAGCCAAAAGCTTTAAGTGTTGAGTTTGAATAAAAACCTTTTTTGTGAGAAATAACAGCCAATTGCTGCTCATTTTAGAGGCCTTTCATGTTGCATAACCCACTATTGATATAGTTGTTTAAAAACACAAAGTATGATTTATCCAATTAATCGATGAAAAAATCGACAGAATACTCTTCCAAAAATATTCGATAGTTGCAGCACTACTTTGATCCTTAAGACTTTGTTCCAGAAATCTGCAGCATTTTCTTTGCACTTTTATTTTGCTTGCTCTCTGCGTCTTGACCTTTCTGTTCTTGAGGCTTTTTAGTGGTTTGCATCTCGGGTGAACCCCCTAAGATCATGCTGTATTCTTTTGTCATGGTCTTTAACACATCTACACCTACGCCGTGAAGAGTGCTCTTCATCTATTCAACAGTTTTTCATCATGATTAGAAGTATTCTATAGTCTCTCACCAGTGTAGTCTTCTGAGACCTGCAAGGTCATTTTCAAATGTATTTAACACACTGTCATACAGTTGATTTTGTTACAATTAATGTTTGCATCTCTGATTCATTTATTCTTGTTGCATTGTGGGTTGTTTTGATGACACTTTACGTTACATTTTGTAAGCAACAGATTTTATCAACTTTCAGTTCTTTGCTGTTTGTTTGGTCTTTTGTGCATGAATCAACGAAGTGACACCCAGTTATTCAATAATGGATGGTTGTCTGCTGCGGCACAGTCAAATAATTTACATACTACATCTGGAAATACCAGATTAACAGCTTCTCAGTGGAAGTGGTAGTGGTAGTGATATTTTATGGGATTTTTTAGTGGTTGTATTAGTATTGAAGTCTTTATTTAGTATTCCGAAGCCTTGTCCTTTCAAGACACAAAATTGTAGCCTTGAAAAGAACAGCAACTGTTACTATATGGAACTTGTTTAAGTGCTTTGACTTTTCAAATGACAAGAAAAATGCTTTGTGCAAAACTTCCAATAAGAGGTTAGAGTCACAAAAGGGCACAAGATGTTTAATAAATCGTCTCAAATATGTCAGTGTGCCACTACTTCTGGCACTGCCACCTAAAACCCTGCTGGTGATTAACAAAGTAGAGCTACAAACCTGGCTTTTATAGCAACATACGGTGCATTCTCAACAACTAATAATAAAGTGTTGCCTCCTTCTGGATATATTTTGAACTGCAACAACAAAAAAACTAAAAATGATGATGTTTTGAGAATAAGTATGTTGGAAACGCCAATGAATATCCAAAGCCGTTCAAATGCTATTTGGGCCAGACTTTTTAAAATTGCATTAAATCATTAACATTTTGGAATGTGTTAACTTACCTAATGGAAGGAAAAATAACTCCTGAATGAGTTCACAATTCTACATGGTCCTGGTGTGTAGACACATAAATAATTAGCGGTTGATCGTGTTGTTTTTTTTTCCCTTCAGGATCAAGCATGAGAACATCGTTGCTCTTGAGGATATTTATGAGAGTCCCAGCCACCTGTACCTCATCATGCAGCTGTGAGTAGGAGCATAATGAGAGGGGCTACTTATGGCTCACTTTGTGCAGAAACTG
Source organism: Brachypetersius gabonensis (assembly GCA_037577145.1). Classification (NCBI taxonomy): domain Eukaryota; kingdom Metazoa; phylum Chordata; class Actinopteri; order Characiformes; family Alestidae; genus Brachypetersius; species Brachypetersius gabonensis. The sequence continues at coordinate 14,068,857 of JBBJLR010000133.1, forward strand.
CCCTTTTACCTCCAGCATAAGACCACCTTCATGGTCATACAATGAATGGCAAAACCAGTCAGCATACTGATTACTATTGTACTTGACAGCACAAATAGGGCGACTTCTGCTCGCACTGCTTCTCGCCCTGATGATGAAGAAGGGGACTGCCAGCAGTTGTCATGGCACCTGCTGTTATTTTTATGAAAGGTTATATCCAGTAGACTTTCAACAGAATCAACAGCAGATTGTTTGCAGTCTTGGTTAGAGAGATAGCGGGGCGATATCCAAGTCATGATTTGTGTTCAACATTATGTCTAGTAGAATTTGTATTAGTGGGAGATTGCAGGACGGAAATGTGTTTTCTGTTTCCTTTGTTTTTTTCAGCGTCTCCGGCGGAGAGCTGTTTGATCGGATTGTGGAAAGAGGCTTTTACACTGAGCAGGATGCCAGTGCTTTGATAAAACAAGTTCTGGATGCAGTCAACTACCTCCATTCACTGGGTATAGTGCACAGAGACCTCAAGGTATGAGTTCCTTCTTCCGTTTCCAAAAAAATAAATGAATGCATGGTTAAGAAGTACTGAAACAGACAGTCTCAACCTGGTAGCTGTATCAATTACATACACATTTGTCGTCATTTTCTCTTCCTTTGGAATGAAGTAAACCCGATGTCTTGTCTCTAGCCAGAGAATTTGTTATACTTCAACCAAGATGATTCTAAAATCATGATTAGTGACTTCGGCCTGTCCAAGATGGAAGGAGCTGCGAATGATATCATGTCCACAGCCTGTGGGACTCCAGGATATGTTGGTGAGGTTGTCAATCAAAGACTAACTCTAGTTTACCCCTGTGTTTTCCAACTCTGGTTCTGAAGGCACACTGCCCTACACAGTGTGTTCCCTGCCTTAATACACCTACGTCAGCTCAGTAGGGGATTGTTAATGAGCTGATTAGTTGGATCTGATGTGTTGGGAGGAGTAAAAACACTGCAGGACCACCGTTGGGAAACACTGATTTACACAGATATTACACAGTTTTTTGATTTTCTTTATTCCTTTAGTATCCTAAAACTGTCATGAAGTCCATTGATTGTTTCTTGTTTGTTCACTATTCAGTACTTTCTCATTTGTCACTAGCTCCAGAGGTTCTGGCACAGAGGCCCTACAGTAAAGCAGTAGACTGTTGGTCTATTGGCGTTATTTCTTACATACTGTAAGTAGCCAGTCCTTGTACAGTAGCTTTCTTCTGATTCTCACCTGCTTGTGTTTTTCATTATTTTAGAAGAAAGTAATCGCAGAATGAAGGATGTAAATTACATTTCTCTTGACACAGGTTGTGCGGCTATCCACCTTTTTATGATGAGAATGACTCCAAATTGTTTGAACAGATCCTCAAGGCTGACTATGAGTTTGACTCACCATACTGGGACGATATCTCAGACTCAGGTGACTAGTGCTGCTAATGCTGAGATGAATTTGTAATTTTTACAAATTGTAATTATGACATTTTTTATCACAAACAATTAATTATTTGTGGTCTCTAATGCCACTCAGGGTTGTGCATTAAAGTAACGCTACATGCTGTTGAGCTAGATTAAAGTTACTTGAGTGTTTTATATTTGGTCAGTATAGTGGCTTGCAAATGTATTCAACCCACTTGAAAGTCGTCATGATTTTCTGGATTATAAAACAGATATACACAGTTTTCCTCAACCTACACATACATTGAAAACACTTTTGCTCCAGTATATTTTCAATGCCAGAAGAGCTTATTTGTCCATTAACATTGAACGAAATATGCTGTTTGCATAAGCATTATAACTTCTGTGCTTTGGACGCTCCAGGTTTAATCAAATGTCAAATTAGTCACAAATGACACGAAGGTGACACCATAATTAAACATAATTAGCTACAACCTGTGAATTCTAAAGTAAGGCTGTTTCTCTGGTTGGAATGCACTCTTTGTAAGGACCATTTACTTCTGCAGCAATAAAGTTCTGCAAAAATAAAGACAAAGCTGAAGTGACAAACCCTGAAATGCACAAGGCAGTAAATCATTACAAAAAATATCCATCACCAGTAAGTGGAAGGTTCATCACAACATGAAAAACCCTGACTAGAACATGCCATACCTCAAAACTAAGCATCAGAGCCAGAACTTGAGCGGAGAGAGAGGCTACTAAAAATCTAACTCTCAGAGGTCTGCAGTATTTGATGTGGTTTTAAGAAGTATCAAGTTAACTTGACAACACCCTGTATGGAAGGTCTCTTTTCTGTATAGAAGGACATTTGTAAAAACTCCTGAAAGTTCCTGTAACCATGTTAAACTCAATGTAAACTGGTCTCTGACAGCAAAAAATTTCATCAGTAATCTGATGCAGAAGAATCCCGAGAAGAGGTTCACATGTGATGAGGCTCTTCAGCATCCCTGGTCAGTACGGCTTTCTAGAATGTGTGTTATGTTTTCAGATTCATGGGTGTTAGTCATGAATCTGAAAAACAGTCTATTCCATAAACAACTTTTCAAATAGTCTATTCCCAAAAATGTCAAAGTTAAAATATATACAGGATATAGATTAATGTTGCAATAAGCTCTTTCATTTTGACTCAGAACAATCTATTTCTATACATATACAGTATTTGCATTTAGATTTTTTTTTTCATGTAGTTCATTGTTATACATATATTTTTCACACATGTAGAATAAATATATAAATATATTGCATATCTTTGGCGGGGAATTCACATTAAAAGAGGAGCATATGGGTTTACCTTTCCATTTTCTTTAAGGGTAATGCATTAAACTGAGTTTAAAATGAAATTAAAGTGTTCTGGGAGCATATTTGGGGGCATATTTAGGGTTTTTTTTAACCAAAACACAACAACGCGGTTTTTAACTATACGCAGGTACTCTTAGAATGTAACCCCCACGAATACACACACGTACACGTATAAACCTTACATCTATTCTAGACATATATCAAGCAAAAAACATTGTTTTTACACCTCAAAACTTTAGGATTGCTGGAGGCACTGCTCTTCGTAAGAATATTCATGAGTCAGTCAGTCGGCAGATGAAGAAGAACTTTGCTAAAGCCAAATGGAGAGTGAGTATTGTCTCTTTGGCTTCAACCGAATTTAAACCGATGCATGATGTAGATGTGTAAACATTGATATTTGATGTGTGGTAAAGGAAGACAGAAGAGAAGGAAAGTTCCATATGTCTTTACAACACAGATATCATAGCGTGCATTTGGACCCAAGATTGTAACCTTCACACCTCTTCCTCTCACAGCAAGCCTTTAACGCCACGGCAGTGATTCGACATATGAAGCGTCTGCAGCTGGGCAGCAGTTTAGGCAGCAGTATTGACTCCACCCAGCACAGGAACCAGAACCAAACCCCCATGCCTATCAAGAGCCAGTCTGTCGATGTGTCATCCATCAGCCAAAAGGACTGTAAGCTAATACTATAAATGTATTTAAGTCTATTTCATCTCACCTTTTCACTTGCATTTAATGGGTTGACATAAAATCTAGCCTAAAGGTAGAGGTGTAGCAATACACTCGATTCACTTAGTTCACAATTGTGATATCCGACAATATTTGAACAAAATAAAATAAATATGAAAACTTCTCACAGTGCTGGATCATTTAATTTATTGGTTGCAGACTATTATGATTAAAACGTTTATTGTCAAAATTGGCTCTGCACACATAAAAACTTAGTTAGGATTGTTTATGTAACTGCTGTATACTTGTTCAGTATGTACTACTTGGGGTGGAGGTAGCTCAGTAGGTAGGCTACTTGCCTCCAGACCAAGAGGTCATGGGTTTGAATCCTACCTTCAGCACACCACTGGGTCTCTGAGCAAGACCCTTAACCCTAAGTTGCTCCAGGGAGACTGTCCCCTGTAGTAAGAGAATGGACATCGCTTTGGACAAAAAAACCGTCTGATAAATGTAAATGTACTTTAGTTCAACCCAAAATCAGAAGTACTCCCGCAACACCCAAATGTAGCTTTTGTTAGTTTTGCACTGGATCTAATACATTAACATATTAAATCATCAAACAAACTTTGTGGGGTTGTTAGGTAACGTCCAGTAGATCTGATTATGTGGTTTCTGACACTGTATCATATTTTATTAGCTACAAAAATTGACAAAAGGATGAACAAAGTATGAACAAAAGATGTTTGCTTTTCATCTGAGCCTCATACTTTTGTCAATTTTTTCGATGTCTTGGGTAATCAGCTGCAATTGAGCAAAGGGCAAACTGTGTAATCATTGCTTTGAGTAATTTAATTACTTGGAGTATTTGTTTAAGGAAGCAATGTTTTTGTGCAGATGCATCCCAGAGAGGCTCAAACACAGGGGCAAAGGAGAAGCGATGTACGCGGCCTTCCACCGTCACCACAATCATCACAGGAAATAAGTGACGCCACCTTCTCAGAGGACCGTTTGACGGCCACAGCACCTTCAGACTTTAAAAGACGGCACTTTCCACTGGTCATATCTTCCCTCCTCCTTGAACAGTCCTCGATCTAGCAGCTGCCTGTCAATAGCACACTGTTCACTCTTCACTGTGCCAGAAAGTGCCGTCACCTCCTACTTGGGGAGTGTAAACATGGTGGGATGAGAGACTGGTCAGAGCTGCTGCTGATCTACATGGCACTTGTTTTGTATGGTGGAGCTGAGTCTGACTGGTGTGACTCGTTCAAGCAACACATTATGGAGGTTAAAGGGAGTTAATGGACTGTCTAAAGCTGCTTTTAGTCTGGAATTATGAAGACATACCATAAAGTAGATAAGTATTATGTTGTGTATGGGATTATTATGAGGCGTATTTTTTCTGATACTTCACATTATGACATTTTGTCACATTAAAACAACCAAAGGGAGTCAAACCAAATGAGACATTAGATGATCACATGCAGCAGAGTTGCAGGGTGGGTTTTCTCCAGAGATGGTTCTGCATTTTTAAATATGATCCAAAATAAGTTTGTTCACATAATCGACTGCAAGCCAGTAAAGAAGCTGGAGTAATAAATGCTATTTATCTCTTTTTGTAATGTTGACTTAATGATTACAAGACAGCAGCTATTCATCCATTTGTAAGTAAAATAAGTCAAACTATGTGACCAGAGCATGCAGCATATATATGGATAACCAGATTGTTAGATCCCAGTTAATCAAAACATTGTACTATAAAGACTAGAGTGTGTAAAGTGATACTTGCCCCTACAGTGTTTTTTTGTGGTATTGATTTTGGTAAAGAAGACACTGGATTTTATCTTCTGTGCATAATGTCACTGAGCTTGTAGTGCTGGAAGATGCAGTTTCATTTTGTCCCTTTGTGTGGGTATTGGTGAAGTGCACGTCATCTAATGATGTAAGATTATTGGTATGAAATGTTACCTGGAATGTGTATTTCTGAAGGTGAGTGAATATCTTAATTTTTTCATGTACTCTTGTTTATATTTGGTTTGATTTGCTTCTGTTTTTTCAATATATTGACATTTTAAAATGCTCTCAGGAGTACTTTGAAGGTGGATGGTGGCAATTTGTTAGATATAACTTTGTATTACGTTCAGTTCTTTTTATGTCAGATTAATACATTGTACAAGGAGGGAAAAATACATTGAGAACCTGTTATTACAAGAATATATTCAACATGACATATAATGAGTTTTGGCTGTGTTTTATTTCACAATAAAATTCTATACCTCTCCTAATTTAGAGAAAGAGCAGATAGATAAGTGGTATTTTGTGTTTGTGCAACTAAATCAAGTATATATCTCGATTTGATAGAATCTTTATTGCTACTGCAGGCGCTACTGACTGGAGCTCCTGGTGTGCTCAGTATTTCTCCCCAGTCTTCGTAGAAGTGCTCTGAATTTAGCAGTTAGGTGCAGCTTCTTTCGTTCACGTCTTAAGACACAAAGAGACAGAGAACCACTGCTGCCGCTTTCCACATTCACAGCTTATTTATTTCAGCCCAATATGTAAAGGAGTGTTTTCATTCCTTTAAAGAACAAATGCTGCTTTAAAATTACATAAGTTTTTTTTTATTTACGCGATGTACCACATTACATTGAATCTATGCATTGGAAGAGTAAGAATAATAAGTCCAACAATGCAATTTTGACTACTGGTTCTCATTTTAAAAATACAAAAATGTTTGGCAGAATACATATATTAGCCAGATATTTTCCTTTAAGGCATATTTTCCATTTTTAATACCATATACGGATACAAATTCTGGGTGTAAACAATAGCTTTAAGCATGACTACCGCCTGAACTGAGTCATTTAAAGCGGTAATATGTCGTAGTATGGTATAAAATGATTGCAGTTAATCACACAGCATGCATCACGGCATGCCTTTGCGTAAATGAATCCGTGAAGTTTTCAGTCAGCTGTGTGTATGCGGTGTGGATCATCTGTATGCTTTATTCTGGCGTCGTGATAGACTCGCTTCGGTGCAGAATTACAAGCGTTTAACAAATGGAGAGGTAATTGCAATAAGAAAATAAAAAGCATAGGAATGACTTCTGTTTCCAGTCACAATTCTTCTACAAGTTTTTGCACGTTGCATACATAAATTAGGCCTTAGATTGGAAAGAGTTACAGTCTCATATTTAAAGGCTATTAACACATTTCACTCTGTCTACCTGCAACCAGACAGCTGGCTTTAAAGCCGAGTTTTTGTCCAGCAGATGGTGCTGCAGCTCTGACCCAGTATCTTTTTGTGCCTCTAGAAAACTAATCTATGAGTGCTTTCTGGTGGACTACATGGTTGTCAGGAAGGTGTTTTTTTGACACAATGGACAAAAACTCTGCTGGGCAGCTTTAAATGGTGTGTCGGTTGTACTCATAAGGGGGGTCAAGACCATCATAGTGAAACTCTCTCCACTGCTCTGTCTTCTCCCGGGTTCTCTCGTCTTGCTCTAAATAGCGGGTGGAAAATAACAGATCAGAAAGACAGATACAGACAGACAGATAAATACATACCTACATGTACTACAGTCTAAAATGCCATTTACCTGAGGAGTCAGGATCAATTTGTTCAGAAAAATACTAATATTAGAACAAATACAAATAAAATGAATACAAATAGTCATCACTTTGTCACTCTCCCTGTGGAAGGCAAGTACTATTGTGATTAGTCCTCATCCACCATCACATTTGGTTTGGGTCACCAGGGCTTCTTTGAAATAAATCATTGCAAATTTATACATACATAGGTTGAGATGGTAGATTGTTATTCATAAGATATTTATATTCACCATCATGCTCTTCCTCTGCATAACTCTCAAACTCATTCCTCTGCTCCTCGTGATATTCTCTCTTCCTTTCATCAGCTGCCAGCCTCTGTCTCTGCTCAGCTGGGGCATGACAAGTATTAACATTAAAAGAATTATTCTGAGGGACAGTGAAAAATAGCCATATAATAAAGCAGAAGAGGTGAAATATTAGTAGAGTGTTTGTTCATAGTCAAACTTAAATCAGGTTAAATGAATAGTTAATTGTTAAAATTAAAGGAATAGTTTACATTTAAGTTAAATAAAATTAAAAAGACGAGGTGAAAATGGGATATGAGATTTCTGATACTTTCAGAACAAAATAAAGTAGAAATGGCTCCGATTATGTTGTTAGGGTAGTAAATGAATGGTAAATTATTGAAAGCAGTATTTTTTTTCAGTCCACGGTGACATTAGAACTCGTAATACTGTTTTGCAACCTGTAGTGCAATGAATTAAAGTAGTGTCTCTCAACCCTAATGCTTAAAGACCCCTTTTCACCCACTACACTTATAAATCACAGAAATCACTGTGTTCATTGTTCCGGTGACAGGTGACAGGGGTGGTTGCAGGTTGAGAAATGGCAGGCACTTCTGTATGTTGCCCTGTAGATGTGAGTTGAAGATCACCATCATTACTCATCATGGTTATTAGTGTTGTAGTCTGAGTCATTAGAGGTAAGACAGAGTCAAGGCCAAGACCAGACGTATGTACTTCCAGTAGCAATAGTTACTCAGGTCAATACTGAGTGTGTAATACAAATTCTGCAGCCCTACCTGCAAGCAATTCAAGTGAACTATAATGCAGTATGCTGCGGTAGGGAGTCGCCCCTGTGATCAGAAAGTTGAGACTGCTAGTGTCACCACTGAGATTTTCTTGAGCAAGGTACCATCCCCACACACTGCTCCCCACACCTCCCCATTTGGTGGCTGCCCTTGCTTCACTTGGTGAATGGGTTAAATGCAGAGAAGAAGTTCACACGTGACTATAAGAGTTCACTTTACTTTATAAAAAAGTATAAAGGTCATGGTACATTTTTTTGTTTTTAGTTGTTTTTACATTTTTAGTTGTTTTTTGTGCCCAGTGTAAGTCACAGTACCTCCTGGACTATATTAAAAGTAGCTTGTACTACAGTACAGCCATACAGTCACCATATATTAACCTGCAGCAGAACCTCAAGAACAAGCGTGGCCTTCAAAAATATTGCTGTCCTCTTGGCTTGTTGATGCAAAGAGCCGTTTTCAGATCCTGTATGATAACCTCCGACACTGTCAATCCCTACCCTGAACTCTGACCTTTCAAAATCAGCAAAAATCATGTCTGTACTTGATCAAAGCAAAGGTCTTTGCTGAGTCCCTGGAATTCTGAGTGGGAGCATGTTATTTGTCTGTCTGCTGCCATTATACATCCAGCTTATACATGTTCAATATATGGCATGGACTGACTAGGACATGGCTGGACACACACATTATTCACAAACAGCAACCGTGACCGAACATTCAAATGCAGAACAAAGTGCAGCTCAGGCCATAACAAATCACAGTCAAAAGCAAAACATAAGCCAAATCAAAGTCTGAAGACTGCATGCAGCCCCTGCTCTGACTGTGACTCTGGGCTGAGCACTGGTTTCTCCATGTTGGCCTGTGGCTCCTGCTCACCACAGCGGTTAGCCACCACTGCATTCCACAGTTGGCTCAAAACACAGCGGTCGGGGCAGCACCTGCCGAGCCCACACTCTGCTCTGGACCTTTCTCTCCTGCCTTAGGTGTTGCCCTTGGGATTTTTCTATCCTTTCTTGGATGCAACATGAAGAAGTCCTCAATCCTCTGTTTATATATGCATAAATTGCACAATCTCATAGACTGTCCCTCCGCTGCAGAAAGCCACATAAACAAACTCACCATTGATCTCATCCTGTGATTTCACTGCCCTTCTGCCACGGCGTTTGAAAAAGTTGCTGGCATCGCTCTCTTGCATGAAAATCCTTCTAAGCCCACCTTGAATTAATACACACATTGATTAATACCAAATGACACACATCATATGTAGACGCAAAAGCTTCCACCACAAAGCCCACCCCCACCCCCATCAAAGAGTAACAACAAAAACATGTTGTGCAAGTAACAAGAAAAAGCATGAAAAGTACAAATATCAATTATTTTGCTTTGAAAGCCTGAGACCATAGACCTGATAATAATTACTGCTGAAGAATATGAGCTATAATCATTAAAAGTGGATGAAGGTGAGAGGCAGGATTGTTTTGGTCACCTTGTGGGCTTGCTGCATTCTTGTCCACTTTTCCATCAGACACAGATGCACTTTTAACCTCTGGGAGCACTGTAATAGACCAGAAAGAATGTCACAAGCTATTCCTACCTCCATATCCATGTGACACACTTACTCAAGATATCATAGCTATATGACATATTCTTCTAAACTCCAGTAGTTTTGTTGTTGATGTTGTTGTTGATTTTGTTGTAGTTGTTGTAGTTATTGGGTTAGGTCCAAAGGTGTAGTCTTCAGAAACTGAAGAGGTTGAGAGATATGCCCTTTTAAGTAAAGCAGCTTCCTCCATGTCCTGTGTGTGCCATACTCACAGGTGAGGGCAAACAGCACTGTCAGAGAGATGAACAAGGCAAGGCGCGTCCACCACATTTTTAGAGCTGTGTCCAAGTCGCAGAAGGTTAGAAACAAAGGGGACTCACACAAAAATACCAGGTAGCTCTCATTTGAGGTGGAGCTTGTGAGTGAAGGAGCAGTGGCAGGAATTTAGGAGATCAGCAGGCTGACTGATGGGAGGAGCACAGGGAATTTTGTTTCTGGAGGGTGGACCCTGGGGCATTACAGTACCACTGTAGCCATGACTAGGCCTCTTGTAAGAGCCACCAAATCCTCTGTAAATGCAATGAAAAAGTATTGCCACTAAAGTGGCTTGAGTCAAGAGTATCCATCACTTTTTCATTTTTCCATAACAAATGACTAGAATTTGATCTATTTGTTGATTCATTTTTGACAAAAACTTTGTTGATGTAATATATTTTATTCATGTAGAAATGCTGTTCACAGTTGCTACAAAAAAACATTTGTAACAACTGTTGCTGGGATGGACAAATTTTGCAGAATGTAAAACCTCAACTTAAAGGGAACTTACAAATCATGACTAAGTGAAATAGCATAGACTGAGCTCTGATGTGTAACTGTTATTATTTTGGCCAATTTGTCATTGTTTCAATTCTACCTAGTTACAATTAGCTATATTTGTATAGTCTTTATAATATGAATTTTTAACTGGAAATGTAGAGAATCTCAATTCTGAATGAAGAACTGAATGAGATTTTGTCAATGTTTGATAAAATCTGTTTCAGTGAACACATTTGTAAGAGTATGGATAATCAAATTAAACTGAATGTGCCCCGAGAGGATGAATGTTTATCTTCTCTGTGTTGCTGACTAATATGCATTTGAATTATGTTTAGCTTACATACACATGGTAAGGCTAAAAAATGTTGCACTATGTTTCTTATGCATATTAACAGAGAGTTGCTAAATGGTGTTCCATTGTTCGTGCAACAGTGACAATAAAGATCTATCTTATTTTATCTTTATATTTATTTATATTTATATTATCTTAATTTCCTAAACCTGCCATTAGACATACTAAAATCTTACTAAGAATATTTTATACTATTTCATTTTACCAGAAAAAAATCACATTCTGCTAACCACTAACAGTATAACAGCTTGCCAACATGGAGACATGACTCATACTTCAGACTAGTCAAATGTTTTTGGTGCAGTGAGTGGTTTGTGTTTGAGGGGAATGGCTATGAGCCCCTTCACACAAGGAGCCCCTCACATAGCAGCTGTAGAGGAACAGGAGATGTTTACTTACAGTTTTTTCTTTTCACCTGGAGTCTGGCCAAGTTTCAGGACTGGGTAAATGAATATATAAATTGTGAAGCATTGCCACCTCACAGTCAGATGGAGGCGAGGAAACATGTGGAACAGTGTGAGCGAGGATAAGGGAACATTTGGTGTTGTTGGACTTTCATTGAAAAGTCTGATATGTGCATCAGCATGCTGTCTTATTCTTAACTACACTTTGCTGTCAGCAGATCATAATCAGGCATTTCAGACCAAGCCTTTTTCCTGTTGAATCCACAAGTAGCCACTTCTCTTCAGACAACTCTTCAAAACTGTTTTTCCAAAACCTGAAAGAGGATATTTGTCTTTGTATCCCCGGTGTCCATTTTACGAGCTTCCCTACAGCAGCACCAGTTCTTTATTTGTAATGAGAGAATTTTCATTCATTGTGTAACTGGATTTAACCCTCTATGGTATGGTGTTGCCTTCAGGCAACAAACCATTATTTTGGCCCATCCACTGCCCTATTTAAAAAAATAAATAAATAAAAAACCCATCACATTAAAAGTCTTATGATAAGTCTGGGGGTGGAGTAGTTCTTTCTGAGCCAATAGCAGGTAGCAGAAGGTAAATTTCACTTTTTCACATGTTTAAATTAAAATAATTTTGTATGAAATATCTGTTATGCACACAAATATGTGAAGAAGCATATCTGATTGAGTAATGACATTTTTTTCTTTATTTATATACAAACATTTTTGTAGTTTAGTAGCTTATCATTTGTTGCCTCAGGGCAACATTGTGCAGTAAGACCACTTTTGGTTTGTTGCCTCAGGGCATCAAGATGCTACAAGGGTACTAAAACACCAAGGTTTATATATATTTATATATATTTTAGTACCTTTGTAGAATGTTGTTGCCCTGAGGCAACAAACCAAAATCTGTTAGGGGGGCTTGGGTGGGACACATTTTATGATCAATATATTATCAAGGAGCTCCCAAAAACTAGGGTGAAATATCTTTTCCTCTTGAAATAAAAATTCATGCAATAGAGTGTTAAGTATGTCACTTAATGCTCTTAACAGAAAATAAATATTTTCATTGCCATCTGACCTGGTTCAACCCTGGTTCAGAACATGGGTTAGATCACAAATTACTCATCGGCTATTCATATTATCTGCCTGAGTAATGTTTGCTAGGTTCTTGTTTTCACAGTATGATATTACAATTCAAACTTCACATTTGCATAAATGCCTCCTGCAGCGCAATGACTAAATGTGGCATTTGTGCTAAAATGTGTGTGTGTGTGTGTGTGTGTGTGTGTGTGTGTGTGTGTGTGTGTGTGTGTGTGTGTGTGTGTGCGTGTGTGTGTGTGTGTGAGAATGACTAATCAAACGAGGCCAGAGATAACTTGCTCAAACACAACCGCGGGTCCAACTGCCCATGCACTGAGGAGGGGTTCATCACTTTGCCTTTGATTGGTCAGTTGAGGCTGGTGACCTCCACCTCACACACCTTCCTGCAGTCCAAAACTGTGTGGACATCAGAGCTGACTGCCAAAAACTTTACGATGCCACGTTTTACCGTGCATGTAAGGGATGAGTGGCTGACCGTTCCCTGTAAGGACACTTCCAACGCTATAAAGTGGTTAGGAGTGGAGGCTCTCAAACGATACACCAAGAACAAGCCTGATAATGGGGGAATCCCACACGTCCAGGATGTGCGATTTGTGGCCAGGAGGTGTCAGGGACAGGGATTGCTGGATGGTGATGATACGATAGACGATGTCTTGGAGGACAATGACTTTGTGGAGCTGGGTAATGTTGTCACTTATTGCAGTTTTCTTTTAGACTGATAAACTGATCTTCCAACAGCAATATTTATTGATAAACCTTGGTATACTTGTCTAGAGATTGAAGGGGACACCATGTCATCCGACTTCATTCCCAGTCAACCTGGAATGTCATATTTGTATCCTTGTAAAACACTGGACTTCATACTACTAATATGAATTTTACTAGACTGAAAAACATTGTGTTCAATAAACTTTTGTTAGATATTCCTGCCAAAGGTGACCACAAACAGAAACCCATAAAAAATTGTGCAGTCACTTTGAAAAGCATTATATGAATGGTTGACTTAAATGACCTTAACAAGATTAACCAGAACAAGACCCTACAGAGAGCCAGACGAGGTGAGAATATTTCTTTAGAATGCTTCCACTTACCTCTGATGAAATAATCTGCCAGTGAAATTAAAACATCAAACACTTTGACATAAAAGCAGTTATTAACCAAATGTGTTGGGATGTCTTCAGTACATTTTTCTAGATGGCAACAGTCTGAGCTCCACTGATCTTGTTAACCTAGGGCGATGCCGCTACAAGATTAAGGTACAGAAAGCCCTAATGATTTGAAGGTCTAAAACTTGATATATATGTTTCATGTATTTGCTCGTGGAATTCATACTGGCATTGTTATTGAAATCACTTTCTGAATGTGAAGCTCACTGTAAATGTAACTACTGTGAATTTGCATTGAATTATTGTAGAGTGAAAACCAGGTCTGGTCTACCTAGTCATGCATGGATTTAAAAAATATCTGAAGGAAAGCATGTTTATGTTTAAAGAGGTTTCCTGTCTTTAGCTGACCCCTGAAGCTGAGAAAAAAGTCGAACAGTCAAGAGAACTTCTGGACACTATAGTGAAGGAAAAGAAAGGTAAGAAAGTTTGGCTTCATTTTAGCCTTGTTTGATAATCTGAACAGTGGGTTGTTGCTGTCCAAAGAAAAAAGTGTACCTTAAAAAGTGTAACTTTACAGCAGAAAGCTAAATGTTCTTTATGTCTAGCAAAAGGTAATGTAAAGTGTTCTTATTCTAAGTAACTCTGAAGCATTTTTATTGTTTTGTTCATCTCAAAAGTCTCATACAATGTAAAAGGCAGCTAGTGTTTTCAAAAGATAAATAGAAAATATATGGTTTTCTTTGGATGGCAACAATATTTTTATATTAAATATAACAATAAATTTCAGTCGAAGTATCTTAAGAACAAAGTATAGCGTAATATTGCTAAAAACAGTTTAAAACTCAACCTGGAACCTCCCCGCCTTCTTTATTTGTATGTTGTACATTGTGCCTTGACAAACAAGTAATAAAAAAACTTAGTAGAATTTAATAATCCAGAGACATCTGTGCTGTAGCCTGATGGTTTTCTCTTCTCTCCAGTTGTGTATGGGATCACCACAGGATTTGGAAAGTTTGCTCGGACAGTCATTCCTATCAGCAAACTCAAGTAGAGTCATGTTTTTAATATTTGGGTAGACCTTTTTGTTATCTGGTGTTCATTTTGCTGATTTGTCTGATTTGCTCTGCGGGACCACATTTAAAATTCAGCCGAACAGACCTTAATGTTTGAAATCTTCTACAGCATACTTCAGCTATATTTCTCTCTCTTACAGGGAACTGCAGGAGAATCTCATTCGCTCACACTCTGCAGGTGAGAGCAGCCAAGATTTCAAAATCAGAATAATGTTGTTGGTTAGATTTCCAGTTCATTCATTAAACAGTGTTCCATCTCTGGTGTCTCCGCTCCTGTGTTTTCTGTGATTGATGCATCATTGTGTGTTTACGCAGGTCTGGGCAGTCCTCTGAGTCCCGAGCGAACGCGCATGCTGCTGGCCCTCAGGATAAACGTCTTGGCCAAAGGATACAGTGGCATCTCTCTGGAAACTCTTCACAACATGATACAGGCCTTCAATGGTACATGAAAGCTTTTAACAGTGCTGAACTCAGGAGAACTCTATGTAAGAAGTTCTGGAAGTGTATACAAGTTATTTTAGAAACACAAAGGGTCTTTCAGGGAAGATTTTGGTATTACCATATTAGAATAAGAGCTTCTTTGATTATCCTTTACTCACAAAGGGTTTTTTCATTTGTTTCTTTTGGTAATGTTTCAGTCAGACTTGAAAAGCAGAATGAAAAGAGTCAAAAAAGAAATGAGCATGAGAACATGTATCTAGACACCTGATCATTCGATATTTCATTCTAAATCAAGAGTCCCCCCAGAAGAAGCCTTTACTGTCATGAGAAGACCTTATACAAGAGGTATACAAGAACATTGCTGTGGGGTTTGATTGTCTCCAGTCACAAGGGCACTAGTCAAGTCAGTTACTAATGTTGGATGATTAGCTCTGGATTACAAACATCACTCCAACTTCAAACTGGATGGAGCTCTGTCACTCTAGAGAACGCTCCACTCTTTCACAGTGCTGGGAGGTTGATACTCCTCTAGTCAATGCTTTTTATCAAATTAACTAAGACCTTTTAAACTCCCCCTGTGCTGATGGGCCCACATAGTGAGCACCAGGCCAGTTATGATCTTTTGGCCACAGATGGTTGTGGTATCACTAGTGATCAAACTCACAATTTTATTATTATTATTAACCGTTAGAAGTGTACAAATAAAATCAAATTTATACAAATAAAAACAAAATAAGTAAAATTTTTCTGTTTGATTCTAAGACCAGAAATAAAAGAAATCCAAACATTTTTGTTCTTTGTGGGCATTTGCATGCGATGCCATTTTTATAACCTTAGTAGAGGTTATTTTTACATGTTTTTTTTTTATTACATTAACGTTGTCTTAAATGCATGAGGTCTGACACCTTGAGCATCAACACAAACCTGGGAACTTCTATATATATGTGCTTCTGGCACGGATCTGTACTGCTCGAGTTCCAAGGGTTAAATGACTTTGTCAGAAATAGGCGTTTCTTAAAGTAGCCCAATCCACTAATAAGAAGGGATGTCTGGATATATTTAGATATAGAGAATAGGTTCTGAGGGTGGATCAAGATGGGTCAATCAGGCTCCTCACAGGATGTAGCCTAGTAGGTAAAACACTTCCTGTGAATCCGATGACCACAGGGTTGTAGGTTCAAACCCCCACTTTCTACCAACGTGTGCTTGACATTTAACCCTCAGTGGCTCCAGGGGGACTGTCCCTGTAACTAATGATTGTAAGTCGCTCTGGATAAGAGCGTCAGCCAAATGCCCTTTACCCTTAACGCTCTTGCCTGTTGTCTTTTCAGCATCCTGTCTATCATTTGTTCCTGAGAAAGGTACGGTGGGTGCCAGTGGAGACCTTGCCCCCCTCTCGCACCTGGCACTGGGGCTGATGGGAGAAGGGAAGATGTGGTCGCCTAAGAGTGGCTGGGCCGACGCCAAATATGTGAGGATCGACTCACTACTCACTACTCCATTCATGTCCCATCCCAGTGTTTACCAAACGAAATTATGAAACCGAAACGTTAGGAAATCTATTTGCTTTCCCCAACCCGCTTTAAAGTTTGACCTTTGACCTCTGTTTTGGACACAGGTATTGGAAGCTCATGGGCTAAAGCCTATATCACTGAAACCCAAAGAGGTACTACTTTGATGACGCCTGTCAGGGTTTAACCACTTTTACCTGTGTTGACATAGAGCTGGTGTTCTTAACTGAAAAAGGTGGCCTTGCTCTGCTTTGCTTTGTAACTGACTGGAAGTAATTATGAAGAACAAATGACTAACCATGGCTTGCCTAATAGTAAAAATACCTCATAAAACATTTTGTAGTCACTTGGCACTAGAAAATATAATTTCGGCTTGGCCCTTTGAATATTGGTGTCATCCAAAACATTGTCCATACGTAGGATAAATGAACCTGGCTAGTATAATCTACATTCAATGGGGTTTCCATCCGCAGGGCCTGGCTCTGATTAATGGGACACAGATGATTACCTCACTGGGTGCGGAAGCAATAGAGAGAGCAGAGTCCATTGCAAAACAAGCTGACATCATTGCAGCTCTCACCCTGGAGGTCCTGAAGGGGACCACAAAAGCATTTGACAGTGGTGAGAATTTTTTTTTTATTTGCAGCCTTATCTATCTCAGACTTCATTTCTGGACTTTCCTTTCCATTTTCTATGTCATGACTGAATCCATGCAGTATATGCCGTGCATATGGGCGCACTGCCAGGGGGGACGCCAAAACAAGGGAGGGACAGAAAAAATATCATTGCAGTTTATGTTCTAAAACTGTTCTTGTGCTTTTAAATCATGACTATGCTCTAAATATGCTGTTTAAAATATTTAAGTAACGTAGTGGGTGGTGGGGGGTGATGGGGGGTGTTGCATACCCCCCAAAAAGTGAGTAGTTGCGCCCCTGAATCCATGTCATTGATTTTTCTGATGTATCTTTAGCAGATTCAGACTTCACTCAGTGCACCTTTCTATTATCTAGTTTAGCATAGTAATGTAATATACAACAGAGCAAGCCATGTTAACCATTACATTTTACAGTGCAAAACAGATTAGTCTTTAAATGCGTAGCCTTGTGCTGCTGGCTTTGTCTGCACCCAAAGCCCAAAGCTGAAAATCATTCATTCAACAAAGTAAAGAAAACTTTGACCAGCAGTTAAACTAAATGAAACTCATTAGGTCATGAAACAGGTCACTTCTGATTTAGTGGAGAAGGTGGTGTTTCCCAACTTTCTTAAGAGTTCTGCTGGGTTTATTTCAAATTAAGATAGTTGGGAGTTTCAACATGTGAGGTTAGGTTAGGCCTTAAAAGAAAATTCATAAATATGTTACGTGTGAAGTTGTGTAAAAACCGTATGTGTTGAATAATGTGTAATCACATGAACTGACGTTAAATGTGATTCCACCATGTGTTCAAATTTTGTTTTCACGGGTAAGTGAAGTGTGCAAAAGCTACATGAGTCTTATTCACCTATTATTTTTTTCTGTAAGAGGTCTTTGGTTCAATGTTACTAGGTCTAACAGTATTGCTAAGATAAAGAGGAGGCTTCTCACCAGACTGGCACAAAGGCACAAACCCAATAGAATTCTCGGAAATGGGCTGTTCTGATTACTTTGAAGACAACTGAAGTAGTTCATTAATTAGTGTTCAGCATTATCAATATTCATGCTGGGACTTTAACTCTCATTCTCACTTGTTTTTAATCCCCTCCAATTAACCTGAAAACTTCTGCCAGAAAATATATAGCCTTTCCCATTCTTTATTATTTCTAACCTGTTCTTCAGTCATTCTTTAAATTAGCTGTAATGCTAGCTGCTTCTTACTGTTTTGCTGTCTCAAGTCCCCCCTGAGAAGGATGGGTTCCGCTTTTGAGTCTTGGATCCTCTGACGGGTTCTTCCTCCTGCAGTCTCCCCTGGCTTGATCACTGGAGGACCAGAATTTATGTGAAGCATAGTTATTTAAACTAACAATGAAACTAACATTCTCTCCAAACCCCCCACAGACATTCACGAGCTGCGTCCCCATCCAGGGCAGAAAGAGGTGGCCTTGCGTTTCCGTGCTCTTCTGGATTCTGATCACCACCCCTCAGAGATCGCAGGTAATATCATTTTTTAAAAATCTCTAGCAAAAACTCTGAAACTTACTCTTCAGATGACCATGTCTGGTTAAATGCATCATTTATATCTTCAGAAAGCCATAGGTTTTGCGACCGGGTCCAGGATGCATACACCATGCGCTGCTGTCCCCAGGTAAAGGAAGCCTCTATGGTCAGCAAGTCTCTGTACAATCCATTCATCACTTTTCATCCATGTGTCGTTAATCTGAGATTTATGTTTCGCAGGTTCATGGCATTGTCAATGATACAATCGCTTTCGTGAAAAATGTCATCAACACCGAAATTAACAGTGCTACAGACAACCCTGTATCCTTTATGTATCATCATAAGTTATAGATTAAATCAAAGAAACTGAGAAGTGTTGCAGTGATGTTCCAAGTTGACACATGAACTAACCCTGACAGATAAACTAGATGGTGTTTGCTGAGAGGGGAGAGACCATTTCTGGAGGCAATTTCCATGGAGAGTATCCTGCAAAGGTATGATTTGCATAGTCTCGATATAAATCTAACCCTACAGTAGACTTGTGGTATACCTTTTCAAATTCTCTCACACATCAATTCTTTTCATTGTTTTTTCTATGAATGGAGAGATATATGCTTTACTCTATAAAACAAGAAAAGAACAAGAATGTGTTACATTTAAACAACAATAATGAAAAAAACACAAAGAAGAACAATATAAAATATGTAATAAATATAAAATATATATATAATTTCAGAAATAATACAAAATATGTTTCATTTGAATAATTCTAAGAAGGCTAGATTTGCTTGACCTGAGACAAGGGAGGGCCTGGAGGCAGAAAGATTATTAAAAGTATAAA
Source organism: Brachypetersius gabonensis (assembly GCA_037577145.1). Lineage (NCBI taxonomy): Eukaryota > Metazoa > Chordata > Actinopteri > Characiformes > Alestidae > Brachypetersius > Brachypetersius gabonensis. The sequence goes on from JBBJLR010000133.1 coordinate 14,088,242, forward strand.
AACATCAAAGCAAAGAACCAAAGAGCACAAACTGAACAGACAGGAAAGAAATCAAAAACACTCCTGTCATGACGCTGAGGGCAGAGAGACACAGCAGCTCACAGCAGAGTTCAAGAGAGATAGTTTATTAGAAGCACAAGCTCTTAAAGTCCTACACAGAAGCACAGGACCCCTGTGACTGCACTCGGAGGATTCTTCTCCCTCCTTGGTACTTCTTCAAGTCATGCACTTTGCAAAGTCCACCTCTGTCTCCAGTGCTGAGACGGGAACCCTTTCCTGTCCTCTGTATGTTTCCCAGTCCTCTTTAAGAGCTCTGAACTTGCACACCGCCACTCATCACTCCTGCTTAGTACACAGAAAGGAGAGAGAGAGAGGGAGAGAGCACAAGATGGAACACACTGTCAGGTAAACGTGCCACCCGTCTTTCGACAGTTGCTTCTCTCCGCCAGTTGCTGTGAAGCTGTCTGCTCTCCTCCTTGTGGCTTCTCCTAGACAGGAAGAGATTCCCATACACACACAATCCCAACTCACTTCGCACCCGACTCTCACCAGCACAGCACAAACCACAGGGCAATACGGTTTCTGAGTCTACTGACT